>OZ004332.1:600000-1057500 GCA_963924455.1 Pelagia noctiluca | reverse complement strand
TGCTTGCTTGCTTGCTTGCTTGCTTGCTTGCTTGCTTACTTACTTACTTACTTACTTACTTACTTACTTACTTACTTACTTACTTACTTACTTACTTACTTACTTACTTACTTACTTACTTACTTACTTACTTACTTACTTACTTACTTACTTACTTACTTACTTACTTACTTACTTACTTACTTACTTACTTTCCTACTTACTTACTTATTTACATACCTGCAGATGCATCTTCTCTGAATAAAACTTCTGCATTGAAAATTCCTGTTGAGCGTTAAGTATCATCCGTAACATATATATCAAGGAATTAAATTTTGATTCTGATCCAAATGATAAGATATGTATTGAACAGATGACAGAGGTAAATAGGTCATCCGGTTAACAAAAAGGAAACTGCAAAAACTACGGGTGACTTAAAAAGATACACGCTTTTCACAGGGTTATCAATTTATTTTCAAAGTACCGCAAAATACTTAACCCCAGCTTAACATACCAATTCATGTTTAAGCAGGCCCGGCGGAGCCGGTCCGGTTGGTGCAGCTTTAGACCAAGTTTCAGGCCAAAACACTCCATTTGCCAGAAATGATATTACATTAGACTTTCATGGTAACTTTCGGTTCATTTTTACGTAAATTACTTTCTAAAAATGCACTGAATTGTATCTCTGAAAACCTAAACTTCAAAATGTTCAGCGGGTATTCCTCTGAGTCCCGCAAATTTAGCTTGAACCAGATCAACTATGGACAGCTTTTGCCGGGCCTGTTTAAGTGATTAATGAAATAATCGAGAAGGATACTGTATTCGTGTAGAATCATCATCACCAGTTTTTCACTGACATGAGTTAAAGGACATGTTGAATTCAAGGAAATACCACCACCTTTCTTCAACTAGAAGCAAATTCAAACATGTTCGTTACTAATCAAAAGTAATAAAATAAATAATGCAACGTACGGCAATAGCTGTAGTGATTTAACAACTTCATTGTGAAGAATATGAATCATACAGATTACACAGTTATATTCCTTTGACGCACTTTCTCCATTAGTTTTTAACGATTTTCAAGATTCGGCCATACCTGGCCCTATTTATAATCACCTTGAGTTTGATTATAAATAGGGCCAGGTATGGCTGAATCTTGGAAATCGTTAAAAACTAATTGAGAAAGTGCGTCAAAGGAATATAACTGTGTAATCTTTTTGATTCATATTCTTCACAATGAACTTAACGAATTTCTTTATGGTCTCGTCCAGAATAATAAGTAATAGAAGAGATTTAACAACTATTTCAATTATAAGAAGCTAAATAGCCAGATTATGAAAGGACTAGACGTATCGGGCATGGTCCTTCCCGGTGGTGATTGTTTGTTTTGTTACTGACAAACAAATACTAACAAAGGTTTGTTACTAAACTTAGAAAAGATGATAATGAGTGAGTAGTATGCCGGAATTAGGTCTCAAACTCGAAACCCACCCTAATATAGGCCAGCTCCTTAGCCTAATGCCTTAACGGTGCCCTATTAAGAAATCGAATTCCTGTCAAAGGAGTTTTGTAAACACAGATGTGGCTCAATGCATTTTTCAGACCAGTATTACTAGAACGTTGATATGGATTTCCCAATATCAAAAGCGTAGCGTGTTATAAACTCCCTGTAATATAGACGTATTCGCATAATTGGGTACAGACCGAAAAGATTTCTTTAGTAATGGATTTCAATCTTTGGATGGTACAAAACTCCAAAATAGCCAGGAATACCGTAAACATAGCGGAACGAACACATAGATTACTTTCTACATTACTTCCAGATTTCCGTCTACTTTAAAAACCAGGGATCCTCTATTGTGTAGACAGAAAGAGTTCGTTTTCGCCTTAGGACTCTTATTGGTCAGCTCACTGTATTGTGGGCGTTGATTGGGTTTCCACACCATACCAATCAATCACCTCTTTTCTGATTGGCCTATTTCGATCCACATCTGAGGATATATAAACCAGTTAGGTTTCTGTTTCGTTCTCTTTCTGACGTATTACTCTGTTGAGTGTCAGACGAAAAGCTTAAGTAATCTATGTGTTCGTTTCACTATGCTTCCGGTATTTTTGGCTATTTTTTAGATTTCAGGCCGAAAAGCATGAGAACACAGAAATTTTTCGATTATTCATGCTTCAATTTCTGGTATCCATTAAACATGGAAAGCCAACAGCAAGTAAACAAACGAAGACAAAACAAAACATAAACTTCCGTACCTTGAAATAAATATTTGGCTTTCTTCTGTTCAATCGTATACCGCACGTCTCCAGTTCTTTTTCAAGCAGTTCCCTTGAGAAAAAGAAAATTTAAAAAAACAAACCCCTCAGACCAATAGCTAGCTATTTGAGGGATGGCCCATTTGACATAGCAAGGTAGAATTACGGAGGCTGTTCGTCTGTCACCGATGAGAGTAATATGCTTGGTTTTGATCAGAACAAGAACCTGACAAATTTCGTAGTGCGCAAATTGCAAAAATTTCAGAATATGATAAACGGAAGCTTTTCTTCTGACAATTAATGGTGTAATATGCTAGAAATATTTGAAAGAAAATTATTCAAACAAAGATATATATTACTCTGATATAATCAGGCCTTCGTGTGAAGAAATTTGCACGAGAGTGGAGAAACGCTCACGTCATTTCGTTTACAAGTCCTAGTGGTTAATTGACCAGAGTGCTGGTAAGAGCGAGGAGTGATCGTTCTAGTCGAATGTATAGGTCTGTATGATGAAGGCTTACTTCAGGGTTCAGGTTCAGGTTCATTCATTATTTGAAATACCACAATAATACAATGCTACTCTACAAACTACATCACATTTTTACATTTTAATACTTTTACAATCAATAGGAACATTATAGAGAAAAATTATAAATGATTAAAAATGAATATTCAAAGGCCATTGTAGAGTTTGCTTGAATTGGGAATTATTCAAAGGAAGAACTCTCTCAGTAGCAAAGCTAATCGAGGAGAGAGACCCCCCTACTGTAGAAAGAGAAGCACTTAAAGGGTTCAAGTAAATTTAGACAATGAATACACTCCGATTTTCATAATAAATATTTAAGGGAAAATGATCAAAGGCTAGTTTCAAGAGCCTTAAGATTTGCTGCCAATGTCAAGATAATGCAATTTCAGTTTATACCGAAAACTGGATAGGGTTGAAGATTCCTTGATGATTGTAGGAATGCTATTCCAAGATTCAGCACCAGTGAAGCGAACTGACCTAATACCATATTGAAGGGTGTTTTTCTGTGTTAGAAAAATGTCATTCTTAGATGCTTGACGAGTGTTGCACTTACTTTTGGGTTTCGCCTTTGGATGCGTCCAACATGATGATAACTAAATCTGCAGTTCTTGCTACTGCTATAACTTGCTTGCCTCTACCTTTGCCTGGGAGGGAAGAAAATAACAAGTCAGTCATGGATAAGCTCGTTCGTTTCTCCCTCAGAGGTTGTTAAGGAAATCATTGGTATCGCAGGCTTTTCAAAATGAACTAATTTCAAAATGAACCAAACTTCTATGAAGATGGCCTAAAAAGCATTTGCTGTTAAAAGGGGGAAATTGGTTACAGAGAGAGGCTCGAGTGAGACGAAGTCAAATATAGAGACTCATTTGGTCAGACGGAGTGGATGACCTTGAATACAAGCAGAACGCCTGACGTAAACCTTTAAATGCTTTACGTAGATTTCTATTATTTATCAATGATAATTAAGTAATAAGACATTAGGCATGAAAAATTAACGTTGCTGGACAATCAAAGAAATCACTGATGAACATCAACTCGTGAGAAAACCTGAATTCTCAGCAATGCTTAATCAGCGGTCGTGGATTGTCAATCAGCAAATTAAACAATTTGATTGTATCACTTTCTAATCTCGTATAGAATAGATATTCCTGTTAGCAAATGATTTTCTCTGCACGATTCTCCGGGAGGAGGTGTTAGCTACGAATAAAACCGACTTGTTGAGTCTCTCCGAAAGGGGCATTCTGCACATGATTAGAGAGAGTCCTCAAGAGGGGGGGTGCTAAACCTAATTCATCCTTACCCCCAGCCCTGAAACAATTAAAAATCCCCATCCCATAAGGAAAATAGAGAAATTCCCAATATTGACGCATCACCAGTCCCTTGTCCTAAAACTTTCTCACAATTTTCTTATTTTTTTATTAATCTAGTTCTCTGATCCCCACGACACCTTGGAAAACAGTACCACTAACAATTTAGAAAACGCAGCCTAAATCTTTATTCGCTTGTTTAATAAATTTGAATGAAATTGTTATTAGAGACTAAAGGATTTATTCTGTGTATAAAAGTCCAGAGATATAAATATATAAAACCTTGCATTTTTAATCTAACTTAATTTGCACAAATTTCATCAACTTTGCGTCCTTAAGATTTTATTGATATGCAAGTTGATCTGAATTTCTTTATTAAACAATGGGGTATTGAACAACATGCCTAGATTTCGTTTTTCTTCTCCTCAAGCATTCGTATAATCAAATTTTGTTCTCGAGTTCGTTTAATTCAGAGTTTTAATTTCGCAGAAAAAATAGTTTGTCTTTAAGAAATAACTTTTAATTTCTGCTCTCAAATCTTTTGAGCAGATGATTTTTCAGAAATATATAAAGGTATTGTATGGGTATAAGATACCGCTCTTTAATCAGAATAAGCATTGCGTCTTCTGATTCTTGCGGCTGTAAAGGCGTTCTTTCATCCTCTACTTATCAATGCAGAAACAGAGACAAAGAGCAAGTTTATGCTGTGACTAATAGGTTAAAGCTGAGGCAGTCATCAGACTGAAAAGAACAACAAAGCAAAATATTCTAACTACATTAAAAATAACTAGAAGCAAATTTTACTCTTTTACTTAGATTCTTTTACTTAGCTACATAATTTTGCTTAGTTATATACTTTTACTTTGATATTTTTTGCTGTCTCAACTATTAGCCACAGCATAAACTTGCTTTTTGTCTTTGTTTCTATACATTTTTATTATACTCGACTACTTTTTTATTGAGCACGGTGGATGTTTTTCTGCAGTGAAGACAAAGATTATTCTCTAAACCTCTACTTCTTTCTATACAACGCTCAAAACTCAGTAAACAGACTAAAGTCAAATTGCAAATGATTGAATTGTGTTCTTCTTTGAGTCAACAATTCTTCTGACATTGATCTAGTAAAATCAAAATATGCACAAGGACCAAAATCTGTAATCCTCTCAATGTGATGAAATATTACAAGAATTGTGATTAAAAGATGAAATTTCAAAAGCCTGAATATTTCGTACCTGTGGTAGAGATTTTCTGCTGCAGTTTTTTGTAACTATACGTTGCTAAGGGGAATATTCCTTGACTTTTGGAACCGAGGCTTTTTCGTCAATACGAGGATAAGGTAGCATAGCTGAACTATCATATACGATGGATAATGATTCATTTTAATATCATTCAATCATTGATTCTTATTTAAATACAATATCCTTGCAGCATAAAAGAAAATAAATATACAGGCGAAAAATATTTACAACGATGAAATAAACAGAAGAAAAATATGTACAACGAAGAAAACGATTAAATATTATAATTGGCAGATGACACCTGTAAATTTGAATAGGCCATCCCTGGCAAAGTAATGTTTGTTCCATCCCGCCCATTTCTCTCTGATAGATGTTAACGGTCTCAAGTTCTTGTTATTGTTGTTGTTGCTGCAGACTGTCACTTGACTTAATATACGACTATGGGTGAAATGTTCACAGCTTCGTGTCAGAAATAGCCATTTCTATATGACCTCTGGTTGGTTTCGAGGCCAGGTCGGATGGCTGCATGATCACGGTGGAGCTTCTAGAACGCATAGTCATCGAAGCCGAGACAGAAGCAGACGGCTGTCTGGCGGACAAACCAAACTTCACACGGACAGCATTTCGCAGCTGAGGGAATTGGTAAAGCAGCAACAGTGGGTCAACCAGAATGTCGAAACTCGATATCGTGTACAACAATTTCCGATAGTAAAGCGGATCGATGTTTCTTGCACTGAGGAGCACCGAGACTATATCCGGCAACGTGACCAAGATAAAGAACGACAGAATTATCGGGAGAGCAACTTTGAAAATATGACGCCTCTGTCGCGTATTTCGCCTGCAGCTTTCGCGATTTTGACTCATGAACCTCTTGCGTCGCCTTGCCGTGACGATGTATATGTAGACATAACCCACGATTGCCAGCGTCAACATCACCGCGTCCAAAAGCAAGCTGAACAGTATCATGACAGTTATGAACCTCTCGTAGCCGAGAATAACGTAGAGGACGGGGACGAATAGAGAAAGGCACCACAATATCACCATTATTATCTTCACTCTCTTAGGCGAGAATATCAACCTGTATCTCAACGGGAAGAACGCCGCGATGGTGCGGTCCACAATGACTAACGCTGTCGCCCAGTAGCAGTTAAGAGCGACAACGCTGAACGTGACAGTTGTTAACTCGTACGCCAGAGTGCCAGGCGTCTTTGAGAGAATTCGCAGGTAAAATAGTAGGCCACTGGGGATGAATAATAGTTCAGCTATACTCAGGTTCATTATCAGCAGTTTCTGATTCGTCAGGCCTCGAGTGGTTCTTCTCAAGAAGTAAATGAGGCATAGGTGTAAAAATAGTGACACGCAAAGTGCTCCAGCAGCAGTGTAGTTGCAGTATTGCAGAAGTTTCGGCTTATTCATGGTGAAGCGTAACTATTGTACAATCGTAGCACTACGAGGCTTTGATCGATTATGTGTAGCGCTATGAAGTTTTGATTGATTATGTCTACCACGATTGAGTTTTGATCGATTATGTGTAGCGCTATGAAGTTTTGATCGATTATGTGTAGCGCTATGAAGTTTTCAAGTTTGAAACAGTAAGGGCAAAAATGACAAAATCCCCAGCAACACTGTTCCATACACTACTGATCTATCAAAAGTCCAGTCGGTAGTCTCTTTTGAAGTATATCTGCTCCCTTTGTACTTCATCAAAGGAATTCCTTTATCAACTAATTCTTCTTTAAACGCTTTTCGAAATCAGAATGTTTTGCACAGCTTTTGAGTGATGATAGCCACGGAATTTTTAACACTTATCTTTTTTACTCTGAAAAGAGTTATCTGTCATCAGAATACTTCTTCGAAGGCTTTTGAATCCATGAGTTTGCCAAATGAGTTCCTTCATCAACTAATTCTTCAAACGCTTTTTTGAAATCAGAATGTTTTGCACAGCTTTTGAATGATGATAGCGACGGAATTTTTTAACACTTATCTTTTTTACTCTGAAATGAGTTATTAGTCATCACAATTCTTCTTCAAAGGCTTTTGTATCCAAAATATGTTTCCACAGTTCGTCACTTTCTTGTCGTTAACACCATTCATCAAAATTCTGCACGAAACTATGACAGTTCATTGGTGGACTGTTACAGCGATCCGTCTTCTACAAAGATTCAAATGTTTCTCAGTTCTTTGCACAATTCAACACCGACCAACACCGCATTCCGGATCGATTTGTCAAAGATGAATAATTTATATTTCTAATTTTCAATAAAATATATCTTTAACATCCTTCCACGAAGATATTCATATTTCAATTAATGTTTCTTCTTAATATCAATGTTTGACGTAATGGTATACAATTGTTTCACATCAAAACATGTCGTACTGACGAAGGAAAGATTTGTTTATATGCAGTTTTAGTAGCAAGCTTTGTTTTATTTCTTAATCCCTTTAACATACGTCATTTATAGCAGAATTCTTGGCAAGGGCTTTATTTCTCCTTGACAATACATTGTACATAATACGTAAAGTTAATGTTTCAAAAGCTGAAAAAGTATGTCCTTCCTTAATACCAATATCACCCTCGCTATCATCTAAGCCCATTCACTTGCTGAAATATTAATAAACATGTGAGTTTTAAAAAGAATTCTTTCTTCTTTCACCAATCAATAACGACATTAGGTCCGTCACAACTCTAATAATGTTGGACTAGTGTCACGATCACAGTGTCTTTCCATATGCAGATACCTTTGTTTTGTAAAGACCTCAGCTTGAATCAAAACCTAGCTTCGTTAGAATGCAAGATAACTGATTCTTCTAGATAACAACAGGTTGGCTTTAATAATTTACATCAAATACGCCAAGTGAGCACGTTTGAAGCATACAAACATCTAAAGTAGTAATATTTTCTATAATTCCAAACAGCTTTTCTGTCTTTAAAATCTCAGCCAATATCAAAACTTAACTCTTTTATAGAATGCTAGATTAACATTCTTCTTGATAACAACACATTGTTTTTAATCAGTTACATAAAGTACACAAAGTGAGCACATTTGTAGTATAAAACACCTTAAGTAGTGATATCTTCTTTAATTCCAAAAAGCTTGTATCTGTCTGTTAGATAACAACACATTGGCTTTAAACAGTTACATCAATGGGACACACTCTCCAAACGTTCATAGCATACAAAGTTGAAACATCATCTATAATTCCAAATAGTTTCTTTTTCTCTTTTTAAGGTCCTCGGCTGATATCAAAACTCAACACTGTTGGATTGGAAGATAAATTTTCCTTCTCGATAAAAACACATTGGCTTTAACTAATAAACGGTAACACCAAGAACAGCGAACGAGTGAGCAAATCTGTACCTATGTACCATAACTCTTATTCTTTCTGTAAGGATCTCAGCCAATATCAAAGCTTAACTCTGTTAGAATGCAAGATGAACCGTTCTTATCAATAACAACACATTGGCTTTGACTGATAAACAGTGAGGGAGTGACCAGACTTGTAGCATACTAAGTAGTAACATCATCTGCAATTCTAAATAGCTCTTATTCTCTCTGATAGGAGCTCAGCCGATAACAAAATCTAACTCCACTAGAATGCGAGATAAACCGTTCCTTTTGACAATACCACAGCAATTGAAGCAGATAAACAGATAATCAAACAAAACAATGAGCGGATTCTCTGAAACATTCGCAAAGGACGACTACAGAACAAATCATTGACACCAGCTGCAGCACACCGACAATTGAAAAGCAAATCACATCTTCGCGCAATCCTCGATGCTCAGATGAAATTCAGATCTGTCTTGCTCCGCCAAAAAATCTATTTCAATTATTCAAATAGGGCGTGGTTGTTTCCTTTCTCGCTGACGTATTGTTATCATTTCAAATCATCACTATTATTAAAGCCAGCCTAATGATGCAGCAAGACTGATTTATCCATTGATATGAATATGATTGAAAGTAGTTGTAGCTCAAAGCCTTGACGGTTACCGGAAATAACAGTTTTTTCTACAACCTCAAATTTCATAAAAGGTCTTAATCGAGACTTGTTTGATGTGTGTGGCATTTTTGTGGATAAAGTATGTATATGAAAAAGTTTACTTTTATACGCCAGCCTTAAATGGCGAACACGGTCCTAGATTACGTTGAAGCAAATTTTTGGAGTGACAGATCTAGGGCTGGGATAAAAAGGTATTCCTCCCCCAAGAAAAATCAAAATAAAAAACCTTAAACAGTAATTTCCACTTTGCCAAATACAAATGCATATCAGAATATGGAATCCTACAGACCTATAGGTCAGCCTTTCTTTTGAGTTAAGTGGTCTGGCAAACAAATCTTTATCAAACTTCTTGGATATTTGAAATAGCACTAAAGGAATGATAAAGTGTTTGCAGAAGGACTGACAATTTATTTATCATTGCTAGCAACTGAGTATACACATACCGGCCTTTCTAACTTCACTGTTTGCATGTTTGCAACCCCTTGCCCAGCCTTTAAATTGAGCTTTTAACAGTGACGTCATTCAAACAAACTTTTGCACAAGCAGTTAAAAGGCAAATGGACAAGATTAGACTCTTTTTGAATAGGCACGTATCAACACCTTGAGGAACGTCTATGCGGTGTTGTGGAGGATGTCCAGTACATTGAAGGACGTTCAGCACTGTGGAGCTTGTTCAGTATATTGGAGAACGCTCAGTGCTGGGGGGATAAAATCAGTTCATTTGAGGGTGTTCAGTACTATGGAGTATATGGAGTGTATTCAGTACTGCAGGGGATGTTCAGTATTGTGGAGGATGTCCAGTACATTGAAGGACGTTCAGCACTGTGGAGCATGTTCAGTATATTGGAGAATGCTCAGTGCTGGGGGGATAAAATCAGTCCATTGAAGAGTGTTCAGTACTATGGAGCATATGGAGTGTATTCAGTACTGCGGGGATGTTCAGTACTGCGAGGGATGTTCAGTACATTGAAAGAAGTTCAGCACTGTGGAGCGTGTTCAGTATCGTGGAGGATGCTCAGTATTGTGGGGGATACAATCAGTTCATTTGAGGGTGTTCAGTACTATGGAGTATATGGAGTGTATTCAGTACTGCAGGGGATGTTCAGTACTTTTGGGGATGTTCAGTACTGTGGGGGATGTCCAGTACATTGAAGGACGTTCAGCACTGTGGAGCGTGTTCAGTATATTGGAGAATGCTCAGTGCTGGGGGGATAAAATCAGTCCATTGAAGGGTGTTCAGTACTATGGAGTGTATGGAGTGTATTCAGTACTGCGGGGGATGTTCAGTACTGTGGGGGTGTTCAGTACAGTGAGGGATGTTCAGCACTGTGGAGGGTGTTCAGTATCGTGGAGGATGCTCAGCACTGTGGGGGGTGGAGTATATGGAGTGTATTCAGATGTGCAGTGCTGTTTAGGATGTTGAGTACTAAGGGGGGATACAGTCAGTACATTGGAGGTTGTTCAGTATTGTGGGGGGATACCATCAGTACTGTGGAGATAATTCCCTGGTGCATGTCATTTCCCTAGATTTTGCTAGCATGATGACACGGAAACCTCTAAAATTCTACATTGGAGGAAGTTGTCCTATTAACTTCAGACACCTAGCCGTTTGTGAACAACAAAGCAACTTTAATATCCACATGAAGTTAAATAAAAGCACCACGCAAAACTTTGAATTCTATCTATCAATTCTTTAATTACATCCTCAAATTAGAAATGTCTGCGTAATGAAACAGACCGAAACCGATTGGAACGAGCAGATATGTTTTCAAAACAATAACTTTTTTGCATTGAAACTCCCATGTTAACTAATCCAAATGCTGAATCTTCCTCGTATAACTACGCTATGATATAAGAACAAAGAGGAGAAAAGCTGAAATAACAACTTCACCATATTTTACCTTTGAGAAGAAAATACATCAGCTCTCATTCTAGCTTTTTGATTCAAAATCCATTAATAACTATTGCGATGTGATGTATAGCAAATATTCAACGTCATTCTACATAATAAATCTTCGTAATTGAACTAGGGTGAGAAGGGTTGGAGCTAAGGTTTTTTAAAATAAGAGGTTCCAATAATAATCAGTTCTCTTTTGTAAAAAGCGAAAAAAACATGAGCCCATTCGCATCGTTGTTTTACTAATCAGAACTTATTTGTTAAAGCCTCGTTAAAAAGCGTGTTTCTCCCCAAGAGCTTGTTTATTCTAATCTTTTTTGAAACATGACTAATCTTTTTGATCCTTGTAAAAACTGTTGATTCTGAAACTCGTGTTTGCAAACATTCGGATGACTCTGAGATACAACTGCTGGAGATTGCTGTGTTGGACAGCTATCACCAAACATCGAAATATGCTAGTTCTAAAGACAACTGATTTGTTTACAATCAGTTGAAAGACAAAATGAATCGCCTAACAGCTAGCATCACAACAAAACAGATAATATATTTTGCTGTATGATAACTAGCTGTGCTGTGAACTGCGTCTTGTTGGACAATAATCGATTTTAAAACGTACCAATCTCATATCAAACTGATATTATTCAGATTCAGCTTCGCATCTTTTAAAGCGAAGAAGATTGTTTTACACCCTGATACACCCTGGGGACGTCTTTGCAGTGCAGTACAGTTGAAGGTGTTCAGTACTGTGGGGGAATATCATCAGTACTGGTGGGGGATACCATCAGTACATTGCAGGGGTTTTAGTACTGTGGTTGGGATTCCATTCTGTACTGTGGAGTATATTCAATGCTGTAGGGGGATACACCAGTTTTTTGGAGAGAAACCATCAGTGCTGTGAAAGATACCATCAGTACTTTGGAAGGATATCGTTAGTATTGTAGAGGGATACCATTAGTGCTGTGAAGGATGTTAAGTACCCTTTGGGGATACCATTAATCAAAATAGGGTACAGTAACAAACCTTGTGATGCTCCTTCAATGATACCAGGCAGATCAAGAAGTTGTATATTTGCACCATTATACTAGAAAGATATGAATAATTTATCAACATATATCCATTATACTAAAAAGATATGAATAAGTTATCAACAGAGATGAATAGAATATGAACAAAATATGAACAAAAAATATTGACAAAATTAACACTTTAAATCTACCACCATTTTAGAAAAGAGAAATTTTTGTCCCTAGAGAGCTTGTTGAGTTGAGGAGTTGAGGAGTTATGTTGAGGGATTTCTTAAATCTATTGCTGTATCCTTGAAATGTTTTGTCAATTTTGAAATCACATTTCTACTATCATGAAAAGTTGAAGGGATTGGGCCATCCAGAAAATTGCAAGATGCTGTTTCTCTAGGGATAAGACAAATACGCCACGGCAAAAGAAGAAAAACTGTGCGAAAAAACAAATAATCAAGAAGACGGAAAAAAATTAGAAAGTAGTTTAAGACATCAACATAACCTCTAGCCTGGTGATTACATACCTGAATAACGCCTGGGATACATGTGAGAGTTGTGAATTCGTAAGCAGCAGATTCACTTGATGTCTCCGTCATCACATTAAGCAGGGTTGACTGTGGAAGAAAGAACAACTCAGTTAAAATGGGTTAAGGACTTTTCACAAGGACCATCTGGCAGTACGCTTATTCTAAAGTAAATAGATTATTACAGATCAGTTCAGAACAACAATTTTCCGGATGAAGAGCTTCTAAAAACTTGAATTTTCACAAATTGATAAGTAGAGGAGTTATCAAGAAACCCAGGAAAATGCATCATTTGCTAGTACCCCGATGGGCAAGTTTGCCCCTAGATTCATCCCTACTCCTATTCTATATTACTACACTTTCTAAACACAATTTTGAATATCTTGCACTAAGGCAACCTAAACGGAAACTAAAGCAATGGTTTGAAATGGTACAAAGAAACGGAGCCAGATTTGTAATGGGTGACTATCGCCAGCGGTCAAGTGGAACAGAATTATTACTACATTGAAAATGGGACACAGGAATATCGTAGATTATTGTTTCAGTTAAAATACGTTCATAAAATGTTTACAGATCCAGTTGCTTTGAAGCCCATTGTTTATTTTTCTATGGCAGATTATAGAACAACAAGAAATTCGAACTCGGAAAAAATATGTCAAAATTCGGAAGGGTTGATGCTGTTAGATTTTCGTTCTTTTTCTCCATTATACCCACTTGGAATAGTTTGCCTGATAACATAATAAATCAATGTAACTCAGACACCTTTTACAGTCTATGTAGAAACCATATCAGCAAACACAGTTTACATTTAATGCATAGACATTTGTATCGACACGCAAGGGTTGTAAAATATAATGATAATGATGATGATGACGGATTATCCACCAGTAAAAATCAAAATCTGATGGCTTAAAGAAAAGTATAACGATTTAATAAACGTTAGCTAATGTGAATTAATCAAGAATTTTTAATCAAGTTTTTTAATTTGTATTCAAATTTTTTAAGTTAGTTGATTAATAAGGAAATTGAATAATCCTTAGCCAAAGTTCAAAGAGAAATATTTGGGAATGGAATGATTAGAAACCTGCAAAAACTAAAAAACATGCTAATTAAATAGAAGAAAACTATGACAATTACGCATAACTTAATCAATTGATCAAGTTTTTTAATCAGAATTTTTCTGTTTCATTAAGGAAGTTGAAAATTGTTAAATCAAATTCAAATTTAAACAGGTTATTGGTATGGAAATGGCATAACAGTGAAAAAATTAAAGCTGATTGCAAAGAAAACTATGATGAATCTTACGAAAGATAATTAATCAAGAATCAAGAATTTTTCATCAAGTTTTTCCTTTTGATTATAAAGGAAGCTGAACATTCTTTTATCGTTGTGGAACTTGAAGTTGGCAAGGAAGATCTGAAACATAGCGAAACATAACAACTACTATAGCTTTACGTCTGACACTCATCAGATTCAACTCAATTATCAACTCAATAGTAAAACCTCAGAAACAAAGCTAAAACAATAAAAATATTTGCCATTTTTTAAGAATTAAAAACATATATTCATTGTTTTTTTTACATGTATAAAGCACTGAAGATGGACTTACTCCGGAAAGCTTTTGCATATCATAATTTTTATCAATGAATATATGTTTTTAATTCTTAAAAAGAGCTAAAACGAAACCTGACAAACTGTTCCACCCAGATGTGGATTGTCGTTGCCAATTAGAAAGAAGGTGAATGGTTGGTATGGTGAGAAACAGCCAATCATTACCAGTAATCCAGTGAGATGTACATTCATACTGAAAGAGCCCTTCAAGTGGACTTTCCGTGACGATTATTGATTATTCCTTGCCATACTAATCATTTGCCTCCTTTCTGATTGGCCAAATCTAGATCCACATCTGGGTTTAATCACTCCTTAGATTCCATTTCGGTTTTCTTTTTGACGTACTTCTCAGATGCGTGTCAGACACAAAGCTCAAGTAGTTATCATGTTTTGCTATGTTTCTGATTTTCCTTGCCATCCTCAAGTTCAACATTTGAAAACCTGGCTCAAACGGGCATTACAGCATTTCATGTCCTACCTTTCCTACAGATGGGAATCCAATCAAGGCCACCCTTGCATCTCCTGATTTCATAACATCAAAGCCTTCTCCCTAAACGATAAGAGAAAAATGTTTGTTTTTGTAGCCAGTTGGATACTATAATCATTTTCAGCAGATTCTACAATAAAGCATCCCTGAGATCAAACTTTCTAGTCAAATAGATCAGCATGCTGACAACAAAATTGAAATTCATCGTAATAATGTTTTGAGTATCAAAATTTTCAGAAAACCACGCTCTCAAGTCCATAAACACCAAAAAATTTTTTCTTTTGTAAGATATTTCCGAAGCTAATCAATAGCTAACTCACCGAGAGATGGCATATTTGGAAAACAATTCATGGTAGAAAAGAAAAAAATAACAAGAAAATGGTTTCTATTCTGACAATGGCAAGATAAATTACACATACTCAGACTCCCAACAGCTACCGAACATCACCCTTACTTTAGCTCTTCAGGGGGTCATACTGCTATAACACTTATATATCTTATTCATTCTTTATCTTAGATTCACTAACATACTAACCATTGTACGTAATACCTTTTGTTAGGTCAATGTACAGTAGTTATAGATAGATAGATCGTGGTGCTGTGTTATCTTAGAAAGATACTTACCTTGGCACCAGCCGATTTCGAAGGTTCCAAAAGTTGAGACCTGTACTTTGCAAGCTTTGCTTTTAGTAACCCAAGATGATACTCAGTTGCTAAAAGAAAATTGTTTGACCATCTTATTGGTATTTGATGTCAGTTAAGAGGGTAAGGAAGGCAAGAAAAATGGAGAATAGAGTTTGAATGGTGAATGGTGGAGGTAGCAGAGCAAGGTCAACATTTCACTTGCGAATTTTTGTCTATCTATCCAAACTATGGATTCCATATTTGCATTCAGAAGTGTTTCCGCATTAATAATTATAACGAATATTTATGGATGAAACACTCCAACTTGAGAGAAGCTGTTATCAATGTGTGTCTAGTATAACGAATATTTATGGATGAAACACTCCAACTTGAGAGAAGCTGTTATCAATGTGTGTCTAGTTTTAACTAAACGGGATCCAACCTAAGTAAAATGTAATCAAAATGAGCTTAATAATATTAAAAGAGTCAACATATTTGAATAAAATGTTTCCTGCAAAAAAAGAGTAAAATCCTTTGTTGTCATTTCACGCGCTTCTAGTGGAAGAATATTATATACTTTTGCACTGGTGAATGAAAAGCTTTTTCTGGCGTATTCTGTTCTAATTTCCAGAAGACGTATTATTTTAGAACTGTTTCTAATTTGTATCGAATGATCAATGAGCTCCAAGTAGTTCCTGAAATGATAAATAACTTCATTATCTGGGCAAGGATGCAAGCTCGTTTCTTATTGGCATAGCATACTGACTGCAGTTTGATTTTGCTGACCAAGGTCCTATTGAACAAATATTAGCACTCAAATATTAAAACTATTCATTAATATATTGTTCATTTTACCGAGCCCATGGCACTACGGGGCCCAAACACCTTGATTTGACTAAATTTGATGTTTTCTATATGGTATTTTCCAATTTTGTTATTTTGTGGTACCCTTTTTGCCTTATGAAGCACGGATCTGGCCTTTAAACTGCTACTGACTGGAGTGCTGGTGATAATGGTTCTTTCTACAATATCAAGCCTGTGTTCAAATATCTGGACCGATTAAACCTTGGGAAAGACTTTATAACAAAGAGATTTCTGGGATAGTGTTTGACAGTGGCAGTTTTAGGGAGGAAAGAGGGCCATGACACCAGACCTTAGGGCTTATACAGGCAAACAAGTTCCCGCAATGATGAAAATAACGTCAAAATCGGCCAAATCAAGGGCGTTCAGGGCTTTTTATCCCCGGCCCAAGCCATGCACTCTGTAAAACCGCCATCAGGTGATTTACAGTACCCCCAAAAGGTAGCCTAACGTTGCGTTGCGAGAATTTGGCCCACCACTCCATCTTCTATGTAATTGCATGAGGAAAAATTGAGTTGATCGAGCGCCACTCAATACGCGATCCGCAATGTTAGTCTTCTTTTTGCGGGACTGTATGAAAATATTTGTGCCGCTACAGAACCTGCGGACTACTTGGCTGAGGTATCTCATCCCTTTAGAGGATTGCCTTAATATGATATCTGCAAAGGAAATATTATCAAATAGCACAAACATTCACTTCAATTGCATTGCTATATAAACGTAAGTTAGGCTTATCAACTATCTTAATTTACTCTGCCCTCCGATATGTATGGAAACGACTAGGAGGCTAATATGGCGGAACAAATGTCAATCAAAGCGATGAGAGAAATATAACAATGAGTTTCTACGTAACCAAGCGTCCAATAACTGTGAAATTCAAACCAATGACAGAGAAATCATTATTTTATTCAGGAATTGTTTTCATCGTCTCAAAACCTTCCCAATCGATTCAAAATTTCAATTTTTTTCTCGAAGCATGGCAGGCAAGAAACAGCTTTGAAAGTCTTGAAAATTACTTTTGAAGTTTGTTGACAAGGAGCTTTTAGGTCGCATGCCATTCTTGAACAATTTTTGTTAGGGATTGTTCTTTAGTCCATGGTGAGTTTATTCAAAGCTATTTTTATCCAAGAACTTCAACATTTCAAAGAAATTGATATCGAGTTGTATCAAGTGATTGACTAGGCCCAAATTGACATTTGATGGCAAGACGGCAAATAATATTTTTATAAAGAAAGCTATATTGCATTATTTATGAACTTTCCCCTACGCATAAAAGGCATTGGAGAACACCCCTATTCATATTGTTGGCATCACTGAATTTTTTTCCAAAGCCTTTGGCAGTAGTAAGGAGTTATCATGGCGCAAGTGCATATGACATGCCTTTATTTCTCCATTGCGAATTCACCTCGCCAACCTTGCTGATGCCAAATATTTTTTAGTTGACTTGGGATTTTTTGAATCAGTAGAGAAGGAGCCCACTTTTGAAATCCCATTATTATTTAGGTTATTGACTTGCTTTTGGAATTTTTTTTACTATTTATATTAAAAGAAAAACCCGACTTATTCCTATTTTTTTGTGAACCACTTAGTCTTCAAATAAAATTTTCCAACTTCTCACCAAGCTTAAGATTTTCAATAAAAACTTGTCATGTCTAACTTTATTTTACATCTAAGCAGTAGCGTAGCGAGGGGGGGTAAGGGGGGGGCGATCGCCCCCCCCAATGATCAAAAAGTTGGTGTCTGAGAAAAGGCCAAATCTGCAATAAAATTGGCACCTCGGCGGAGGGGTAGGTTGATTATATTTTTGAAAAAAAATAAATATTCCGAAAGGAATTTCTTCAGTCATAAAATATTTGGTTAGTCACCTAAGCATGTGTCCTGACAGCTTTTTCAAGGTAATTAGGGCCTTCAGTGCAATTTTGATAACTGTCCACACCAGTTACTATTGTTTGAGTGTTATTCCTTTCTTGTTGGGATGGGTTTCGAAGAGTCAAAATGCCTTGAGATTCATGAGAATTGTTTGTGCTATTGTGATCCCACTAGAAACTGTTGTCTTTCAGCGTTGAATTATCGCTCATGGTACGTCTCTTTTGAATAAAACCTAGTAAAAGTGAAGACAATCATTTTGGTTTTCTCAGTTTGAATGCGTATCTCTTCGTGCTTCGTGATTTTCTGGGCTAAGTGTCATGTCAGACAGATTGTTAAAAACAAAGATACCAGCTGATTTATCTACATATACATTTGACCGCTGCTTTCCCATCCCAAGTAACAAATATCAAGAAATCATATTATTGCGAAAGGACCAATACAACCAATGCACTGTGCGTTTCCGTTTTTGCAATAATCAAAATGAATTTTGATCTATTTCCAAGTATTTTGGTGACTTGGTTCTACAATTATTAGAATCAATTTTGATACAATGTTATATTTTTGGTGACTTGGTTGTAAAGTTAAAAGTTAGCAAACTTCAAAATTACCCCTGGGCTAATACCAGAGCTGCTACATTAGCAACAGGGGATTATATTGTCAAAATATGGACACTCCCAGCCATTCCCAAGATTGCTGACCAGCACGCAAACACAGAAGTTAATTGAACATTGAACGAAACTTTCATAAAAATTTCAGTCAAGCTGATAGGAAGCTACTAGTTGCTTTTTCTAAAGTGACGTGGCCATTATTATAGAGTTTTACTCTCAATCGGAAATAAACACTGAGAGCTTCCTTGAAACTCATGAATCGTCATTGTAATTTTGCAGTATACTTTGCACCATTGCTGGCAGCTCTGATTTTGCCCTGACAGCAAATATTTGTTTGTAAAGGTTGTTGTTTTATACCTTTACAATCAGGTCACAAAAAATTATGAAAATTATACCAAGATTTAATCCTATTATTGTAGATTAAGAGAATAATGATTCTTTGATTTTGAATTTGAATTTGAAACAGCTTGCAATAGAGATTTTTTATTCATTTACATTTTTTTGGGACACCCGGTACGTAACACAAACTTATTGGTAAAACTTAGATTTGTCGCTCGAAGGTTTGCTTTCATTTGGAACTAAAGTTTTAAATGAACTTTTTAAAGAAAAATTTCTTCTTCGTGTCCCTCAAATTAGATTTTCCCTCCGCTTCATAAAGAAATCACCTTTCAGCTTTGAAAATATTTAAGTACTAAGTACATAGTAAATGTTGAATAGGTCTTGTGCTTGGCATAATTTTATCACAAAATAGTCAAACATAAGGACTTTTCTACAAATCATTCTAGGGTGGTCTTTCAAAAAGGAGCGTTCTCCGACGTTCTGAAGGGCGTGGCCCCAAAAAATTTTCCCGGCGGAAAGCCTCCGGACCCCCATTACTTGTTTGCTTTGCTCGCTATCTTGCCCCCCCCCCCAAAGTTATGACCCTGGCTACGCCACTGCATTTAAGCTCTAAATAAAGTTTCTGCACTGATTTCTTAACAAGTTGATGTATGATTCAGCTCATGTGGGGAGATTAGCGAGAGACAGATTGGAAATTTATTTCTGTGTCTTACTATAAAAATGATTTAATTTAGGCCTAAAACTCGAAACGTTGCCATATTTATTGGAGGGCAGCAGAGTAGGCCTGGGGAGAAAGGGCCTACTTCTATATTTAGGGAAAGGGCTGTGACAGTTCTTTTCTATTCAGTTAGTTACCTTTGTTCTTCTGCGTTCTCGCTATTTCTCTCTCAATTTCTCCAATTTTCTCAAGAATCCCCATCTTTGCTTTGATTCTTGGAGTCAACTTTTAGATGAAGCTTTGGTTCGGGTCCTGGTCAAGAAGAAGTCTAGTGTATGTACACTACGTCCTCCTCGGGCCCCTGTGTGCACATATATCGAATCAGTGCAGGGGAGCATCACAGAATCTAGGCATTCCTAGGTTCAACTCTCTCTCATGTCCTTATTACATCAAAAAGAAGTAGCGTATTAAATAATTTTTTGTTTCTGGCTGTAGAACGAAAAGTTCCTGCAAGTTGTCACAGACACTTTGGCTCTCCATTAAGTTTCCTGACAGTATAGGTCCAAAGAAGCGGGAGCCCTAACGAGGATAATTCAGACAGACCGGCTTAGGTTGTTGAGAAACGACACCCCATTCACAGTCTAATTTTCCGTAACTGTCACAAATTATCTTGTGCTGCATCATCGCAGGACTGGTTCAATAGACATTTCCCGAATTAGGTTTGGAAAAGAGGCCATCATTGAATTCCCATTACGCGTGAGGGATAGAATGAAAGTAACTTCATTCATTGTTTGACTGCAGTGAATCTAAATGCAATATTTTTGGTATTAAACGCTTGTGGGAATTCTCATTGCAAATAATCGAGGCTAAGCTTGATTCGCTTCAGTTTCAATATAAATGCAGCAAATTCGGGAAAGGTCTATTATGGATTGGGATGGGACGTAATCATTGTCCAACTTTTTAAAGGGATGAAATGAGAGAACACGACAAGTTACAGAAGATAAAAAGCTCTCCGTTAATTTCCATGTTGACCATACATAGCATGCATATTCCAAACATTGGATGCATAAGAGCCAAACTGACAGCTTTTAAATGTACTAATCATTTGTAAACCAGGTTTAAAAACCAACAAAATTTAGTCTGCTGCTTTGATGTCTTTTGATACTACGTGTAGAGCCAAGGTTGACTTTGGACAAGCCTGAACGAGCAGGGTTAATTTCGAGGATCAATGATTTAAACTTTGTTCTTCTATCTTTTCGTTGCTCTTTAGCAAGCCCTGTACTAAGTACAGTTGTTAGAAAGAGCCCGGATATGATCGTCTGTGTGCTCGGTGACTAGGGAACAATATCCCGGATGCACTATTACGTCAATACTGCACCTATTGCACGAGGTAGACAATATTCAACAAACTTTCGTTAAACTATTCAATGTTCCTGTCTCTCAAGACGGAATAGAAGACAAAATAAGGTGAATACGATTTCAATGAGCATATTTACATCATTTTCATAAAAGCATCAAATTCTCTTCATCTTCGATTTCTGTCTGTTTATTTTTGTACATTAACTTTCATTAGCTTTTGAAATAAAATTAGCTTTTTTCATTCTTTTTCAATATTCACATTTCTTAAAAACGTTACTATCAGGCAATTCAGTTATCTTTGCTTCTCTCCCTTTCAAAGGTCCAATGGAAAATTTCCTACAAGGTTTTCTTTTTCCTTTGAATTCTAAATTTTGTTCAATGTCAAGCTGTCTGAAATTAACAATAAAACAATTGTTCCTCGACAGTATTTGCCAAGTGATCCAAATGTTATACAAACAATGATAACTGAATTCCTGTTTTTATTTTCAATTATTCTCCAGTCCAGTGTCAATTAAATGACGATCAATCACAATAAAATTTCTCTTTATCATCAATTGTTAATTGTAACATTCTCAGGTGCATATCATGAAGATTATCACCAGCATCATCGCTTCCTGCAAACCAGTCCATGTTTTTACTTTTACAGCAGCTGAAATTAAAATCTTCATCAGTCATACACATCAAAAAAAAGAATTCTAATTCAATTTGTATTCAATTATATACCGTTAAAACGCTTTGGTGGTTTAAACAAATGTTCTTTTGCCATGATTTAAGTTATATCGCACATAAACATATATACATACAAATTGATGTCACGAAGTCTGTGTATCGGTTTCCTGTAAGAGTGCTCAATACGAAGAGTAGAGCTATCTGTACATCTCCTGATGAGGGGGTAAACACGAAACAGGCTTGTCGAGATGGACAGTTTTGTCTCTTGAATCTATTTCTTTTTTTTGTACAAAATGTATCTTAACAATAAGGCTCGATACAAAAATGCAAAGCGTGAAGTGTATTGTGAAGGAAAGAATCCGAAGACTAAACTCTGCATGTCTACAAGCCTGTTTTGAGGTTGCCCACTCAACAAGGACATACCACTACTGATCTCAAAATATAAATTGGATCGAGCGTCTTCCGTTCTAAAAGAAGTCATTCGCGGCCATATTTGCAGGTCGAAATCAATACATTGAGATTCCACTAGGGCCTGATGTTTTCTTTAATGATTGCCGGTATGTTATGAAGGCTCAGCACGAGACTTAATAATCGTACTGCTATTGTTAGCAAAGAATATCGGCAATATTATTTCTATGGAAGCCACGTTGGAAGGCCAAACACAAGCCGGAGCGATTGCCTTCAACATCTGAATCCAGAAATTACAGAATGCTCGATCCAGTCTTTTTTGAGATCAGTGGGAGGTACTAATAAAGAATCCCTATTTATATCATATATGATATAGTAAACACAATATCAGAACATTTCAGATGTAAATCATCAAATACTTAAAGACTCTCAGTCAAGATGAAAGGCCTACCCTGCTCAAGTTTTTCATTCCTCCATAACATTTCATAATTTGACGGCGAATTTAACAGATTTGAAAGAATCAATTAATGCAACTCTCTTCTTGCCAATAGTTGAATGTACAAGATAAGATTGCAACCCATTACCAACATTGCTCGAGGTTTTTGCATAGCAGAAACCTTTGTTTATGACCGCAAAGCATCGATTTTGACCGAGTGTCATAGCCTAATTGGTAGTGCTTGAAAACTCGATAATCAATGGAGCTTGCTAATTGGGCTGAGGTGTTTGCGTTGGGGTCTTTTCAACATGTAAAATAGGACTTTAATGAAACTATGCTTACCTCCAGTCAGGGTATTTATCTGCATTATCTTTGTAGTTTTTGTTGGTGTTGCTAGAAGAGAACACAGTTCTCAATCATTTCAAATGTTAATACAATGACATTGATACACCGTTCAGTAACAGGCCTCTTAACTTATCGATTTTCACATTAGATCAATCTCTACTTAAGAGAGATACAGGCTTCATTGTCAATGAATAAACATTCATAGATAAAGAAAATAAGAATAGATTTCATTGTTTCAGAAGTAAGCATCTATCGGACTCATACTTCTTTACTTCTCTCTCGATATCTTTGGTTCTCTCTTAAAATATCCTAACAATAAGCACTCACAAATAAAAGTGATAAGAATAGATATAATCATTGTTTAACAAGCAAACATTTGTAGTAAGACTGATGCTTCTTCAAATCTCCCTCGAAATTGTTTATTTCTTCATTTTATCCTTAAATCACTGACCGCAAGTCTTGGGAGGTTTCGATAGAAAAGCAAAGTTTCAAATCTGAATGCAACTACTTACGTTTACTGGAAGTTGCTCGACGTATGATTGTTGTCTTCTTAAGTGACGTGGTAGGAATACCATTCATTGATGACAAGAGTCTAGATGACAAATTAATTTTTGGTGCCGGAGTAGTGCTGACAGGAGGAACGTTGAATGTCGAGGCAGCCTTAGAAGATGCTTCAGATGATGCTCTTGCTGCATTAGCTAAGGTCGGTGCTGATGATAAACTACCTGCATTGGCAGAGGAGGAAGTCGTTGGAACAGCTCTTGAAGCTGTTACTGCTGGTGTTAGTGCCTGAACAACTCCTGCAATTGACGTGGAAGATGCTGCTGCTAATCTTTGAGGCAGAGTCGCGGTTGATGCCACAGTAACTGCCCTGAAAGATTTAGCAGATGCCTGAGGATCACCTGATGTTTCAAGGATACGTTTACTTGAATTGGTAGGAATAGCTTTTAGTGATGGCAACACTCTGGTTGATGAAGACGTTCTTGGTTTCTGAGTAACTCCTTCGGGAGAAGCAGAAGACGAAGCAACAATTGAAGATGCTGTGGGCTTGGTTGTTGCTGCTAGTTCCACTGCTTGAATTACTTCTGGTGCGGTTTCTGGCTCGGATCCTTCCGCTGGTGCTGGGGTAGGATATGTTCTCTTTTGTGCCGGAATTCCTGCTGCAATAGAAGCAGAGTATACTGATTCAGCTGTTGGAAATGCTGCAGCTTTTTTTGCCGCAGTGGTATCCAAATTCACTGCTGTTGGAATGGGAGTGGAAGATGTTGAAACAACTGTTGCAGATTTTGCAAGTATTTCAACGACTGTGGTAGTTGAGGTTGCTTTGGATGCGTTATTTTCTCCTGCAATGAAGTTGGAAGAAGTTGTAACAAATGTAGTAACTGAAGTCGATGTGGGTGTTGCAATGGAAGTGGAAGATGTTACAATAATTTTAGAGCTTGCTTGGATTTTCATGCCTGTTGTCATCAAAGTTGTTGTGGATGCTGCTTTACTTTTGGCAACGGAAGTAGAAGATGCTGAAACAACTGCTGAAGGTGCCGCTGGTATCTTCGTGACAGTTTTTGGTACTGCAAGTTTCGCTGGTACTTTTGAGAAAGTTTTTGGTGCTGCAAGTTTCGTTGGTACTTTTGTGACTATATCACCTCCTGCCATATATGTAGAAGATTCTGGGACAATTGAAGATACTGCTGGTATTTTTAGGACTGTGGTGGCCAAAGAGGTTAAAGGTGTTGAAGTAAATTTCAGAGGTGCTGCTGTTATTTTTTGGATGGTAGTAGCAGAAGACAAGGCTGAATTTCCTCTTGCAATGGAAGTTGAGAATGTTGGGACCAATATTTTAGATACTACTGGCATTTTTATGACTGTAGCGGCCAATGTTGTTGTTGGTGGTGCATCACTTCTTGCAACAGGGTTTGAAGATCTTGAAGCAAGTGCTTTCGATACTGCTGGTGTTTTTGCAACTGCAACAGCCAAAGTTGTTGTGGGTGTTGTATTCTCTCCTGCAGTAGATGAGGAAGATATGGAGACAGCTTTTGAAGAAGCTGCTGAAATAACTGCCGTCGTTGTTGGTGCCGGAATAACGTCTTCGTTCGATACAGAAAATGTTGAGTGAACTGCTGCAGATTTTGCATTGGCAGCCATGTTTGTTGATGCTGATGTTTCTGTCAGAGATGACGCAACTAGTGTTGAAATTTGTTGAATCAGCACAGATGACGTTGTTGCAATTGGTGTCGTACCGTTCCTTGATTTTGCCACGGGTGAAGTTGCAGCTACAACAATAAGTAATAGGCCAATCGTATATGGCTTGACGTAGGTGTGACTCAGCTTTGAATTCCCCATCATGAATCTGGGGATAAATTGTTTGAAATGAGAGGATAGCGTGGAGAACATTAATCAAACGTTCAGGATCCGTGCAATTAGCATGGTCTTTTCAGGTTTACGGTGATTCATATGTAAATTCTCAGTAGTTATCATGTTACTCTCAAGTGTTATATTTTAATTACGTTTACAGTTAGTCCAAAACAAGTTTTAGGGATCCTTTGTCATGCTCTACTGTCTGTTGGCTTTATTGTTACAGTCTCCTTTATTCCGAGCTGAAGCTAAACCTAAATTTAAATAATTGATGATAATTGATATTTTATCGCAAACGACGCAATCATAAAAGTAATGTGTGGCTTCTAAATAAGGCCACAAGACAAGATCACTTAGTATGGTTAGTCTAGTTGACAAAACAGATCGAATTATTTGAGTTAGGGGCGTATTTATTCATTCGACATTACGCATGCGCACTAGCTGATTTTGGGCTGTTCTTAGGCCATTAGGCTAGGATTAACGTTAAACAGCACCGAGAAAGAGATAAAATATGCATGCTTACAGAGATACGGTGTGCTGACAAACCCATGTTCTTATAAAATATTCAATACAAAAAAGAGATAATACCAGGATACCAATATAGTGTCCATTTGACCGGTCAGGCAAATTCAAAACCTGAATGACCGGTTGTCCATATTTCTTGCATGCCTAATAAGTGTAGTTCAAAAAAGAAGCAGGAATGAAATAGTAACTACTTTCTAAAAACCAAGGTAAAACTAATAGCTTCACGCAACCCTACTTCATTTTGAGTAAGTTTAGGGGATGTAAATCGTATGGACAACCAGGTATTTGGGTTTTGCGTTTGCCATAGAGAATACCGGTAAAATAGGCACTCAGGGATATACAATGTGAAAAACAATATTTGCCATTCCAACTGCTGTGCCGTTTCAAATCTAAACTAAAGCCCCACCCTGAATCTCCCCGAAGCATAAACTGCAGTAAAGTAATCTTTTTGTAAACAAGCATTACTATTATCTGGATTCTCTTGGCTTTCTGATTTGCTGAAAGGCAATAAAGTCGTTGTTCCTATCAAAGAGGGAAAGACAGAAATACTGAAATGACTTACCGAAGAAACCAGCTTACTACCACCTTACACTGCCAACAGCCAAGCAAGAATGAAGCTATAAAATTATTTCGCTCCTACTTTAAATATGAATCACAATACTGAGAAAAATTAACTCCCAAGGCTATCTACGTTATCAAAATTAACCACCCTCGGGAGCAGAATGATTAGATTTGGGTCTCTGGGGCTTATTAAACAGTATGCAAGTAATAGACAATAGAAATCTAAAGAAATAAAATAACAGCAAAGAGCATGCATTTTTCGATTGAATGAGTATTAACGTCTATTCTCTAAAGAAGGGTTAAAGAGAGGGGTTAACGTGGGTTTTAGAGAGAGCGGTGCTGCGAATAGATTATCCTAATTTACACTAATTTTTGATATATTTCATGTTGGTTCCTTTTCATGCGTACAACTCTGGAGGGTAGATTTTGTTTCGCAATGACTATGACTTTTCTCTCTATCCTCAGCTGAAGTTCTTATTTGATGATAGGTGGATTTGGTGATACCAAACATGAAGCGAGTAGAAACGAGTAGAAATGGGCAGTACAATCTCTGGAATGACTTAATCTATCCTCTCCCCAATTAGTTGATCTATACCTATTGTCAACCTTCACGTTTCCAAGTCATTTTCTACGAGTTTCCACTCGTTTTCAAATTGTTCCCAGCCGTTTCTAATCGTTTCCTACCAGTTTCTATTCGTTCTCTACCAGTTTCTACCCGTTCTACTCGTTCCCTGTTAGTTTCTACTCGTTTACTACCAGTTTCTACCCGTTTCTACTCGTTTCCTATCAGTTTCTACTCGTTTTCTACCAGTTTCTACCCGTTTCTACTGGTTTCCTGCCAGTTTCTACTTGTTATTTAACAGTTTCTACCCGTTTCCTACCAGTTTCTATCAGTTTCTACTCGTTTCCTACCAGTTTCTATATCCGTTTCTACTCGCTTACTACCAGTTTCGAATCGTTTCATGCTCTAGTAAACGTGCGAAGGTTGGCCATTTTAAGAAATCAACCTTTAAACCGTTTTCCTGGTTATTACAAGAGTTTTATCAAAAATTTGCCCTGGAAATTCCTTGGTACCAATCTTTCAGTTTCAAGAAATATGAATTTTTCAAATAACAAAATCAAATGGAACCATGGTTTTGAACTGCAAAGTAAATTGCTAACTATGGTAACTAAGGTTAAATAATGACAAACAAAGGATTTGTCGACAGTCATAATTAGAAAAATTGTCAAACATGAAAAAACACTTCCAAACCAGTCTATTATACTTACTATGGTAAATCGAAGCAGGCAGGGTTGAAAAGAACGGTTTAAGAGTTAAACTGTTCGTCTTTGATTTCAATTTAATGATTCAATAAATTAATTAAAATCATATGTCGTTTTTAATGCTCTATTTGATAGAGTTCAATTCAAGAAAAGTTTGAAACTAGCTGTGCGATTTCAAACCAATTTTCTGTCTTGAACAGAGTAGGAGAAAGCTTGCATTTATCATTAATATGCAAAGTTATCAAATCATTGTTCACCAAAAGAGTTGAGAGGGCCTCAATCTTTATTCCAAAGATAGAAGCTGTGTTAAGAATTGATGAGCTTTGACCAATTATTATTCCGATATCTGCTTTGATCAGAGCTAGTAGATCCGTAATTGAGTCTCCCACAAACACACTAACTCCTTTTAATTCATTCTCATCTAAGAGATTGTTGACGACCCTAAGCTTATCAAACGATGTTATCATATCTTTGGCGACTACACCACTAGATTTCCCATTGTCATCAAGGAGTTTATTGGCAAATATATGCCTCTGTGATATTACATCATCAAGCGAATAGCCAATCAACTCTGAGGACCAGTTGATAGAGACAACACGCACACGCGACTTGAACGCTGTCAGCAAATCCAAACAGCCAGGGTATAAGATAACCTGTGCAGCAGCCCACTTTACACCAGCGTCATCTACACCTTTAAGCAGCTGTGTCTCATCTACCTGTTTGGTCGAATACGCATTGAAATCACCCATAACTTTTAAGTGAGATAGCAAACCACTTTCATCATATTTTTCAGAAATTCTGAATTTACTAAGGCTTTGATCTAAATGAGTGAAGTACTCCCTCAAATATTTCTTTGATAACTTCTCCCATCTCCGATCGATTGATAATTGTTCCTCTGTGTTAGCTGCACGATAGGCCTGGGTTGCATGATAGTGCAGTGATGTTGTGTCTTTCATGGTGCATGTCAAATCAAAATCAACCATTAGAATACCAAGTTTTGGTTTCTTTGTTATTGCTGACATGGGTGCTTTCTTTGAGCAAGTTTGATGGTTGATGTAGGAGTTTATACCTAAAAATAAGCATGAAATTGTGTTGGGAGAAAATATCATTTACACCATAGACCCCTTTACATTTTTGGACAGGCAAATGAGATTCTTTTGAATTGCAAAATAGCACTACAATAAAAAGTTACACCTTAAGACAATTGATTCATGCCAATTGTTCAAACCAAAGGGCGTAGAATGTAAACATTGAAAGGGGTCTTTAGTCGCAACAAGCTTTGTAGGAAAAATGAAATTGCATCAACTTTGAAATATAGGCAGAAAAATCTGAGACATGTCGCAAAGCATGATAACTGATAAAGCTTTTCGTCTGACACTGATAGTACATTATATGAAAGTCTATTTTTACTAAGAGAAATAATTTAGAATTATCTAAGATAAAACTTCAATGTCGGTTTCAATGTTGATTAAGTTGGCAGGTCTGAATCAGGGGTTTCTACTCAATTCACCTCAATTACATGTAGTAAAAAGGTGATTTTGAAGCTTGGAAGGCATTGCTAACCCTAAATAAAACTTACCTTACCTGTCTTAGACAGTGTGCTATTTCTATGTCTTTTGACTTTCTGAGCAAAACGCAACCTTATGTAATGGTCTATTTTGTTTTGATACTGAACATAGAAAACCTTCTTGTGTCAAACTTTTGTGAATAATATTTTACTTTTTTATCATTGAATTGAATTTAGCTTACTCTTGAAAGCATGCAGTGCAGTGCACAAACCAGCAAAAGTGGCAATTGATGTCAGCAGAATTCTTCGATTAAAAGGAGGAAACAAAAGGACTTTCATTGAGCTTGCATACCAATCCTTCCGATTTTTTTCTTATTTCTTCTCCTACTTGAATGAAAGGACAGGAGGCCTAAAACTAAGGGCCTAAACCAAACAAAAAAAATTGAATATTTACATTAGTCTCGTATCCCTGTGTCTGTGATACTGATATCGAGGCTGATTGCTGAAAGCAACCCAAAACGAAAATGTGATATTGTATGTAACCTAGTGCAACTAAACTATATTAGGGAAAATAATATAGTATAAACTAATATAGGATCTATCAAACTTACATAGTTTTATAATCATCTTCTTCAATCTGAACTTTCCATTACCCTTTATATTTGTCCATTTCCTTCCATGGGCTGCTAGTCCATAAGTTTTTGTCAACATTTGCAAAAAACAAATAGTTTCAAGCTTTTAATTCAGGAAGAAATGGAAGGCCGTAAACAGCATACAATCACCAAAACTTCTTTCCTCAATATCGGCCAAAAATTGGAAAAGAGCATAATGGTTGGGTTTAACAAAACCCAAGAATTGGGGGGCCTTTTTACAGGAAACACGAAAAATGAATACATGCCGAGTGCCAGAACGTCATTTCATGCTACAAATTTACAACCTAATTATTTCAACAAACCAAGCCAGTAGGCAACAAAAATTCATCTTTATTTACAATATCAAAATAGTAAACTCCTCAACTACTTCAAATAAACCCCTCTGATTACAGATGTGCCAATGTCTCAGTGTCAATATCGATATCTCGAGCGCCTGATTAAATGGTTCAGTTGACCCTTGTGTCTGAGAAAATATGTTCCATATGAAAACAGGTTGGAAATTGTCCCAACTGTTAAAAATAGCCTACGCAGCCAAGTCATCAATGGATGGACTAAATGCTCGGACCAGAGGCACTAAAGTACGAGTGTTCTGGAGACCGTGTCCATACCTCTGCCCTTCTTCACTCTGGAGAACGTCTGTGTAGAGCTGTGGAGGATGTTCAGTACTTCTGGGGGGACGCCATCAGTACATTGGAGAGTGTTCAGTACTGGGGAGGGATGCAATCAGTACTGTAGAGGAATACCATCTAAGACTGTGGAGGGATACCATCAGTACACTGTGGAACTGTGGAGGGACACCATCAGTATTGTGGATTATATTCAGTACTGTGGAGGGAAACAAGCACTATAACAATAATAATAATATAGATGAAAAGGGACCTGGAGGACACGAGGCCTATTTATCACTGCACCTATAGTGGTTGTGGTTTCCTTCAACAGTATCAAATATCCCCCATCCCCCACAGTACTGATTACTCCACAGTACTCAACATCCTCCACAATACTGGATGGTATCCTTAGGCCTTGGCAAAACTGGGCAACATTGCCGTGCTTGCATTCTGCAAATCGTGGTGACAGAGCCAGCTTGACCTGGTGTGATGCTGCGAGGTTATTCAATTGGCTATATCATCCATATAGAGCTGTAATGTTTTAAACATGCCCAGGCCAATCTCGAAAGCATTCTTACAGCTAAACCAATCTTAAAGTATGAACAAAGCTGAAGATTATTTTATCTCTATTTTTGGATGATATTTGGCCTATCGACAAGCTTGGAACGGAGAGATATTCTCAGTACAGCTATTCCATGACCCCGGAAGCAGTTCAGAACATCTGACTTTATATAAGATAAAACCAAATTAATTCATTAACCATTCCACTTTATAAACTAATAATCTACCAAAGTTTACTTCGTGTATATTTGGTAGCCCAATCTATCAACTGTTAAACCCCTTTGATATACCCATAACCCACTGTACCCAATAATAACCCCTTTCTGTAGCTACTTTTTGTCAGAAAAGTTGACTCAATCTAAAGAAGCGCAATCTATTTCCAATCAATGGATTGTTAAACCCATTCATAAAACCTAACAGCCCTATCTTGGCTTGATGAACCCACGCTATCAACAAATATAGTGTGCTTAGTACAGAGCTCCCTCCATACAATGGCATTAAGAAGCATAGTATTTGCCTGGAGCAGTGTAAATCAGAGGATGTGTAAATATTCCTGGATAATTTGCATAATTCTGATACGTTGTTTCTCCTCTCTGCCTAAATTTGACGTTGTTCAGATGTTTCTGGCTATTCTCTACCAGTTACCCAAAAGCCATTAAGAATTGGAAAGCAATTAATAACGCCAAGAAGCACACTGCTTGAGAACGTAAATATGCACATTTCATCTTTTGAACTGTTTCCTATGAAAATGGTGAGGAAAACCGTAAACGACTCTTGTACTTTTTGTCCGACACTCCTTGAAAAAGTACGTCAGAAAGAGAACAAAAATGAAAGGCAAGTTAACTCTTACAACCAGAAACAGATCAAAGTGAAGCAGAACTGAAGAGGTGGATGATTGGTACAGCATTAGAATAACGAATCATGATGGTAGTCCAGTAAGACTAGCAATAGATTATCGAAAGATTCCAGGAGGGAAGATAAACTTCTTCTGTCTACACAATACAGGACCCATATTCTTAATATAGACAGACCCTTCACTATTCGTTATGTTTCTAACTCTTCTCTTTCTGATGTACTACTCCAATGAGCTTCAGACGAAAAGATAAGGTAAGATAGGTTTTACCATGTTTCCTATTTTTCTCGCTTTTCTCAAGTTCTGCACCGATCAAAGACAGTTCCCTTCGTGTGTGTATAATATCCACCATTCTTTGTCCAAAATGTCCGAAATCGGTTCTAATTCTACATTAATTAACAGTATAGTACTCTCATGATTCTGGCCACTGTCCGAAAACTCTGATTTCAGTTTTTGAAAAAATGGAATGACCTCCCTGAACTTCTATGTTAAATTCTGCATTTACAAAAAGCAATGGTGAGCTAAGCCAAGGTGCACCTAGCCTCTCATTCAAGCCTTACCAATAAGACTCTTGATCACAAGGTCACAAGGTAGCTGTATTCGCCATGTGATTGCGTTGAGCCGAGCAGCTTCTACAACTTCATAGAATCCTCTTCAGACACCCCGCTGCCTGATTCGCCAGCGACTTCGTCTGTTTCTGAATCATCGTGGAAGGCAGCGTGATCACCCGATGAGTACGTTCGATGCGTGACTGAGTACGTGCGATGCGTGATGTCATCAGGATCTATCAGTGAAGGGAAATTTACATGAATAATCATATACGATAGAATTGAACTTTTTGTTAGAATGAATATTATGTAGATAGAATTACTAAACATTGGTAGCAGAAAGAAACATAACGGCATACTTAGTCCTTTCGGACTTATGTCCTCCTCAAAGTATGACGTATGATTCATAAATGGAAACTATCTCAAAGATTAATATATAAGACTGAAAAATATTAGAAATATTTACTATTTCCTGTATGGTTATTATCAATACACTAAATATTTATTGATGGTTAAGTAGGCTGTGTCCCACTTGCCCTCATGACGTAAGAACATTCTTGAGTCTTTTGGTGGGAAAATGCGTATGTTTAAAAAAGGCACAAGTGACACTCTGCGGAGGACATTAGTCCAAAAGGCCTAAGTGTTCTGTATCAAAGTTGTGTTTCTTTGCCTCTTCTTTTCTACCATTTTTTGGTTAGAATGAAAATTAATTTCGATAAGAGCACTAAATGATTTCTTGATAAGCTTTGCGTTATGCATCAGAAAGTTAGCCCAATAGGTCAATATTTTCCCAAAACAAAGAACATACTATAAACGACGACTTTATTAAAAAGGGACTGGGGAAAGCCACCATAGGGGCTCAATGCATTAAATTATTAAATGAAGCTTGGCACCAAGTATCAGAAAGTGCTTGAGAATAGGATTGAAAAATCTCGTACGAGTTCAGTAGTAGGCCAATATTTTCCCGAGAGATAAAACAAAGGATAACCAACGACTTTATTTCAAAGAGAGTGGGGAGAGAAGGGGGCTCTATGGTAAACGTAGTCAAGGGGGAAATTTGAAACGTTGTAGCAGGGGTGAAATGATTCAGAAACCCTTACCTCGACCTTAAGAAATAGCATATGTACTACGTATAACCAACGACTTTATCACAAAGAGACTGGGGAGAGAAAGGGGGCTCTTTAAGAGACGTAGTGACGGGGGTAGAATGATTCAGAATCCCTTGCCTTGAAGCAAATTCACTACACAGAATGTTAGAGTGAATTAATCATAGAGGTTCTTCAAAGCATCAACTTACATGCTGGTCTGAACAGCTCGCGTAGTTGGGTATACCCGAATTCATCCATACAGTGGTGTGGGTCTACATCCTTCAAATGAGCATCAATATACGAGACTGTGCCAGAATCCTCCACCATGCATTCTCTTTTCACCTTTTCAGCATTAAAACAGGCAATCAAATCCTTTATGTTGCAAGTCTCATTCGTCTTGCCAAACACAATCCGCCTCGTTCCATGCACTTCAATGCATTTTTGCTGGATGTGCTTCTCACAATCTGAAAATTGAAGTGAATTACTCGAGTTTAATACCTGGTTCACACTAGTCAGAATCACACAGGGAAACGTCTGTTCAGTACTGCAGAGGGTGTTCAGTACCGTTTAGGATATTCAGTACTGTGGGGGAATATTATCAGTACTTTGAGGGATACCATCAAGTACTATTAGTCCCAACAATTTAACATGTTCTTGCCACCATTGCGCCCCTAGCAGTGAGACTACTTTGTATTGTAGGGGCCAGCAATAATGTTGAATAGGGACAGAGTACTTCAGATAAGGCATGCAAAGAAGCGAACATATCTTTAAAAATCAAACCAGGATAATAGACATATACCCTTACAGCGGGTGGCGCCCTTAGGGTACATCATCTTACTAGGGGATAGATACACTTTCATACGCTTACGGGTTATCATATGGGTTGGATATGCTTAATGTGGTGGTACAGTATCTTATACTAACATAGTATATTAACTTTTAAGGGAGCAGTATATCATCTTTTATGAGAGGATTACTACTGTGGGTATGCCGAAATTCGTAAGAATGAAAATTGTAAGAATTTCCCTCTTACCTGTAAGAATGGAGTAATCGATAACGAATTCTGAATCTTGAGTTTTCGAGCCAACTGGAAGCGAAGGTGTTCTCCCAACTAGCAGCAGAAGTACGATCCAAGTGATAACCATTGCGCAATGTCTCAAAATCTTCTTCGTCTTACTGGGATGTGTGTGATACTTCTAAGATATGGTTAGCAGGAAGATACGATACAAATTTTGTCTTCTTATTCACTTCAAAAGCACAGCATAGCACAGTGTACCTCTGTCTATTGTCTGTATTCTCTTGTTTCCTGAAATGGAAATTAAAGGGTATTATTGTTGCCTGTAAGTTCAAAGAGATTATTTATGCAGTATTGTTATCTGTCCATACATTTCATTTTGCATATCTATCTATATAGAGAATTATTTTTACCTTAACTGTGGGAAATCGGTGCTCAATACCATGATAGTAGAGCATGAAATAACTTAGAAATAAAGACAAAAAACAAAGTTTATAGTGGGAGCTATTAATTTCAAGCAAAAGAAATCATTCTACAGTAAAGAGTAACAAACTTAAAGAATACAACAAAGTAAAAGACTGTAACTAAGTAAAAGAATTTATCTTTATTTTAGTTTTGTTCACTTTAGTTCAATTATTTTGCTTCGTTATTCTTTGCTATCTGACGATGGCATCAACATATAACTAATAGCTGCAGCATAAACTTGCTTTTTGTCTTTGTTTCCAGGTTTACATATCTATTTATATAGGAAGAATACTTTGGAGAGAGAATGAAGAAAATGTTTTCGCAAGGGAAAGGAGGAATACAGAAGCAGGAAGGAAAGGCAATGCACTCGTGTTAGAGTAGGGAGAAATAGTAATTTGACGATCATTGAAAGAAGTATTTGCCACATATGAGAAATTGTCATATTTTGAAGGATAGAAGCGAAATTTACACGTTCTACCCCCAGCATCGGTCACGAAATGAAGCGCTAACCATGTACACTTCTTGAACGCTTAAAAATGGCTCCGTTGCAGCATAGATGTTGACCAGCCCTTCGCAAACTAGGCCCAATTATCCCTAGAATCAACACACATGCCATATGCCATGTTCCGTCAAACGAGAAAAAATTGGAAGAGGCAGCAAGCCGTCACTTATATTTGTTAAGGACCCTAAGTACCATTCTTAGCTTTCTTAAACATCCAGCTAGAATTGTATGCAGCCCAAGTGCTTATTTTGCACGAATAAAGGAGTGTTGACAAGCAGTCTTGACTCTAATGTTTCAGAGTCAGCATTGCACTAGGCGTGGAATAAAAATGTTTGTTTTCATAACAAGCACCGGTCATTGCATTTTGTTCGAGCTTAAATTGGGTCAAGTGTTTTAGAATCCGTTTTTTTAGGAAATGGAAAGCTCCCATTTTTCAAAGTATCACAAGAAATTCAATTTGTTCTATCGTCTCCAACAGATCCTTTCACATTCTATGCTACCATGTTAAGACAGCAGTTTCCATTTCTTTCAAGATTTCGCAGGACTAATCTTTTTCACTCTCTTTCCTCAGACAGTATTACAAAGAGCTCTTCTTGATTGTAAGCTGGCAAGTACGCTTACTATCTTCACAAGGTATTGGTTTACGCTCAAAGCACAGAAGCAGGTAGAATATACGGGCTGCAAGACCCTGGTCTTTCCCTCAATGTTACCACACCTCGTGACTCCTTTTGCCCTTCTGACTGGAGTGACAGAGAGCTGGCAAATTCTATCCTCACACTTTACGTGACCAGTCTGTAGATGGGCTCGAACCCACAACCCTTTGCCTTTGAGCAAGGGTTAAGTGATCTAACCATTTGGCTATCCTTGTGACAATACCAATAAGGAACTCGAGCTTAACCCAAATTACAGTATGACCCAAGTCACAACCATAACTATTGCCTATACAAATCATTTCTAACACAATATCAATTTGATGAGTGAATAAGACTTTTAATCTATCTGAACTTCGGTCTCAACTTCAATTCAATGTTTGATTTTTATATTCATTGAGATGAATGACGTCAGCATTGATTTTCTATTTAATCAATGTCAGCTGGGAGGGTAAATTCTGATAGCTAGTAGTTACGACCACAGGGTCAACTACAACGTCAGCGTTCTTTTGATTCTAGGTCTCTGCACCAATAAAACTTTGACTTTTCAACCTTATCGTATTCCTTTGATATCGGCGTTGCCTTTTCAAACATAGAACATGCATTTCTGACGTGTAAGGCCAGGCCAGCTAGATTGAATTTCACTGTGAGTACACAGGCATGCACTACGAATCAACTACTTGGTGCGAGTGACTCAACCTGGTGGGAGTGGAGTGCTCGCCACAATGCAGGAAAGTCCTGGGTTAGGCTCCGGTTGAGTCAAACCATGGCCTAAGAAAATGGTTCTCAATCCTACTGTGTTTAGCACTCTGCATAATAGTTGCATTGAGGATAAGTGATTTACAAGCCAGGGATGGGGGTCGCATCAACCCTAGATATAGCAACAAACTAAGCCCTAAAAATATTTGGGATAAGTTCAAGCATATGTCTATCAATTCAAATTATCAAACAAGGAATAGAGCAGACCTACAAATTCTGAGCCGTTAGACAGAGCACGCATAAAGGCTACCGCGACTGAGCCTTGAAAAAATCATGAAACGGTTTATCTGTTGACATATAGGTACTACCTACGACATACGAAAAATTGCAACACTTGGTCGTTTGAAGAAAAACTACAAATGAACCTGTTAAGCTAAACTTAAAATGAAACACCAATCTCAGGCCCTTGAAAAATCGTACCTTAACTTATCGCTACAGCATTGCGTAGTCTATAACTGTATCACAGTACTCATTGTACATAAGTTTGAAGCGATAATAGCTAAGAAACAAGAAGGGAGACCAAGGGCAGTAGGAAGAGAGTAGCGTAGAGTAGGCCCACAAAAATTTAGGCCAAATTACACAACACCGTAGTAGTTAGCGTTAGTCTAGTTGCTAATTCAACCGTAATAAAATAAAAGAATCATTTCCAGAAAGTGTTTTTGCTTTTCTCGTCTCATCTCTTGTTGGTAATCCTTCTCTTTTCAAACGAAACAAAAACATCCTTCGACAGACTCTAATAAACCGTTGGCACAGCACGGCGGCCATTGCTTTTGCATTTTCAAATTTCAAACCAAGCGAACGAAACTGAGGCTGGGCTGACCAAACTCCAATTTAAAATATAGATGGGTCTGCCAACCTCGTTTGGTTTTTATTTTCTCAAAGTTCAAGGCTTGTAACTCTGGCACTACCATATATGGTATCGTGTCCGGACAGATTTCGAAGTTGAACTGGGGGTCGTGTGGTTCAGCGAGTACTGTTCAAAATAACAGGTACCCTAGAGCTCAGATTTATCAACGAATGCAAATTGGGCGCCAATTTCGAAAATAATTCATATCACATGTGGTCTCGCGTGTGGTCTGATTGCGATGGACCGATACAGATAGGATGGCTTGCTTCGAGATAAATGTCGACACATTGTTTTAAGGAACCTAACCTTGAGCCTATAACGCTCTTTTTTTAAAAGAGTACTTGACTTCGTTTTCATTCCGCCTGTTTTTTATTTTTGTAGTGATTTTCACCAACCTATCACACCTCACCCATCTTAGAAATGTGTCTAAATGCATTTCTAGGCAGGTGCTTTACGTTTGTGTTTATTGCAAGTCACAAATAGTTTTAGTGATAACAAAAAATTCTTGCCAAAATTTCAGTCAGTGTTTATAATAAATGTTCCTCTTATAAAAAAGTGTACGTTGGTTTCTTTCAAGCGTTTTCTTACAAATCACTTTTAGTATAACTTGGACATAAAAATCTCCAATCCTTGATATTTTATTTTCCAAGTCGATCTTAAAAAGCAGCCCTTGTGAGTCAATATTGGAAGCATACAATTAGTTATAAATTTTTGTTTAAAACATTTTGAAATCAAGAATATTCACTAAATTGAGTACAATTTGGAAGCTTAGTTTCTTATAAAAAAATTGGAGCTATCAATTATTTATCAAAATTGATTGATTTAAAACAAAAACTTCGAAGGAACTCGAGACAAAAAACACTTGTAAATGCCCCACCTTTCTAAACAATGGTTTCCGGTCAACTTGCCGATTCTCGGTGGAAATGTCGGTTTTACAGGGTACACAGCATGAAATTTTGTATGGTTAACATCATTGGCGACCGAGCACGTGGCAAAATAATCTTGCTTTCAAAATTAATTTTCAAATCAGTACGCATGGATAACATTTCTCCTCCTTCCTTCCCCACTCGTGGACGTTTTTTGATAAATTATTGAGTCAACCCCCCGTGATTTGGAAAAAACACAGGGTCCCAAGAAGAAAGCAAAACAAAAGGCAGGGTTACAAGCCCTGTACGGTCACATGACACACATACAGCTTCCTGATTGGCTAAGAGGCACTGGTTGGCAGACCCATCTATATTTTAAATTGAAGTTTGGTTAGCCCAGCCTCAGCCTCACTTTCGTTCGCTTGGTTTGAATTTTGAGAATGCAAAAGCAATGGCCGCCAAGCTGTGCCAGCGGTTTATTAGAGTCTGTCGAAGGATTTCCATGAATCATCTTTTTTGGTGTTTGGTGGGTCTGGGCATTCATACCGTTCTGTTTTTCCATGATTCACTCCAAGATTGAAGGCTTTTAGTTTTTTGGGGACAGTAGCTTCGGTGTTTCTAATCCTGGGTTGAGATGTTGATACATAGGTGATGTCATCTGCGTATTTGGGTTCAATGGTCACTTCATTCGGGTTTCTTTCATACTTTGGAGGGTTAGCATAGTTGTGATCTTCTAGAGCAGGAGGTTTAATGAATGGACAGCTTTCAGCAGTGAGTGCATAGTTGTGCTCAGTTTCAACAGGAGATCTTTCATCTAGAGCTTTAGCTAGGTAGAAAATAAATAGTACTGCTGATAAACAGTCACCTTGCATAATGCCGATGATGGTTTTAAACTCTTCACTGAATTCACTACCCACTCTTACTTTGAGTTTCACATTGTTAGTTAGTAAGTGGAGGAGATGTAATTCTTCAGGTAGTAATATTTTCTCTAGGAGTGTGAAAAGCTTGTTACGGTTGACTGTATCAAACGCTTTGCTCATGTCAAGCAGGAGTTCATAGAGTTTAAAATTACTTGAAGTTATGGCCTTTTCAACTAGCATTTTTACAGCGAATACTTGCTCAGTCGTGCTCCTCCCTCCTTGATAAGCGGCTTGGTCTGTAGATATGTGATGTTTTAGTCTTTCCCATGTTCTTCTAAGGATGCAGATGGTTAGAATCTTCCTAATGATTGATAATAGAACAATGGGTCTGAGGTTCTCTGGTGGACCTTTTGGTTTTCCAGGTTTTGGTAATGGACTAAGTATGCCTAGTTTCAGTTCATCTGGGTGATCACCGGTTGCAGCTATTTTATTCAAAAGGTTTGCAGTGTCTCTGTGAACTTCGGTAGGGGCATATTTGAGATATTCGGCATTAAGTCCGTCAATTCCACAGCTCTTGCCATTTTTCATCGATGATGTTGCTTTTTTGATCTCATCTTCATTGAATGGTGTTGACATTTGGCAGGGTGGATATGATTTGTTATTAGGTTCAGCGTCATCCGGAGCTAGCACTCTTTGAAAGTGGTTTGCAATTAGATTGGCTTTTTGATTATCAGTACTTGGGATGTTTTTATCTTTGTCATATACATACAGCGATTCTTTGGATGTGTTGTGATTCATCGCTCTTAGTACTGCATGGTATCTGTTGGAATCATCTTTGTATTGCTGCAAACTGCTAGGAAGCTTAATAGACACAGAAAACGACATAGCAAGAAGAAAAGCTCTAGCCCTGGCTACCCTAAACAAGAAAAAGGATGTCTACAAAAGCAAAAACCTGAGTATACAACAGAAAATCAGACACTTCTGCATGTTTGTCCAGTCTACCCTACTATACAACTCTGAGCTCTGGGCACTCACAAATACACTGAACAACAAGCTTGATGCTTTCCACAGAAGAATACTCAGGTATGCGATCGGGTTCCACTGGCCAAAGAAGATATCAAATGAAGACCTCTACCGAATAACGAAGCAAATACCTCTCAGTAGAATAATACAGAAGAGAAGACTCAGCTGGTTTGGCCATCTCATGCGCCTACCTGAAACCACCCCAGCAAGAATAGCATTCAATGTTGCTGTAGGACCTAAGAAAAGAAAGAGAGGGAGACCAAAACACATCTGGTTAAATACAATCCAAGATGATCTCAACGAACTAAACATCGACATCAAACTCACGACTGAGAACATCCCAGAATTGATTGATCTATGCAAAGATCGAAATGCTTACAGAAACAGAACTCAAATAAAGTGTGACACAGGTTGCGGAATGCGGGGCAAGCCTGCGAGACAACGTAGTGTAAAAACTACACCGTCTAACCGTTCCTGATGATGATGTCGAAGGATGTTTTTGTTTCGTTTGAAAAGAGAAGGATTACCAACAAGAGATGAGACGAGAAAAGCAAAAACACTTTCTGGAAATGATTCTTTTATTTTATTACGGTTGAATTAGCAACTAGACTAACGCTAACTACTACGGTGTTGTGTATGTAATTTGGCCTAAATTTTTGTGGGCCTACTCTACTCTCTTCCTACTGCCCTTGGGGAGACTGGCTCTCTGTTACTCAAAGTTCCATGCATTCTCGATCATCAGACAGACTATAATCGCGATGCAAATCTTCTGTCTAATTATTGCGAAAGCATGAAACTATAAGTAACAGAAAGCTAGTCTCCTTTCTTGTTTCTAGTCTACATGCTTAAATAACATAATAATACGAGAGCCTAACTATCTAAGTTTATAAAATTCTAATAGATAAATTCAAAAATAAACCATGCTTGTATTAAACGTTTCGATATAAATCTTCATCAGTAACTGTTGCTGGTGAAGATTTATATCGAAACGTTTAACACAAGCATAGTTTATTTTTGAATCTATCTGCTTAAATAACATTTATTCGCAATTGAAAAATTCTCTTTTATAGCAGAATGATAAATTGATAACTGCGGGTTGGTTACGGTGTGAATGATGATATATGATGACATGATATGATATGAAAAAGTAGTCTTCGAATCCCCTTCGAGCGCGAACGATCAACTTAAATACAATTTCGTTAACATCAAACATTTGGTAGGTCGACATTTCATGCACTATCCTAATCAGATAGCTAGATAGTATACTATATATACAATCCACTAGGCCTATTTCTTATTAATGAACTGCAAGCTTACCTCTCCTCTTGTGCTATTAAGATTCACTTGCATCTATCTCTCCCTCTGTGGTAACTGTGACACGAAACTGCTAGTTCGTTTGCTCAAATACGCGAGTGAATAACTATAAAAGATGATTTTTGTTTGATGGTTTGTATCAATATTCCATATAACATTTGTGTAAATATTTTCAAAGTGGTCTGGGAAAACTTAGCCAGTTAAGCGAGAAGTGGAACATCTGACGAACACTGTGTTTCATTGCATGGGATTTTGGCGTTTATTTAGCTTCAGTCTGACCAGCGATCTGCCTTAACATATGGTCACAAGGCCAAGCTTGGAATTCTTCTCAGACTTTGCATTGTGACGATGAAAGAAGTTTGCTAGGTTTCAATGACTGTTTTGATGGCTTATTTATAAACAGTCCTATACGGCCATGTGGGTATATGTGAAGTGGTTCGTATGTGAAGGGTATATGTGTGAAGGGTATACGTGAAGGGTATATGTGAAGTGGTTCGCTCTGATTTTACTTTGCAGCCGGTAGCTAACACGTAACATAGAATGGAATAGGGTATGGGAAGCAAAACACGTAGCCTAAACATCCCTATAGATTACAGTTGCTGGCAACTATCTTCGTAAAATACCCTTTACCTAACAATCTTTATCCACTGACTAGCTAGTTTCATCAAGACAGAACCTCATTCCTGCTGCTTTTTTGCCTAGAATTGCAAACAACTTACTAGTTCAATTGAATCACGTATTGTTGTTAAATCACTAATGATAAGTATTGAAGTACGAATAATCAAACAATCACCAAGGTACAATATCAGGATAAAATTCCACCGCGAGAGTGCTATATCTCATGTCTCATATTCATGTCTCATATACATATATTGGCAGGGGTGGAAAATATACTGGACCACAGCACCAATGATCTCAGAAAGTTTTTAGGCCCTCAGAGAGAAAAATTGACCCGAAGTGCTGCACTTCAATATCTCACTTTCAACCGATATTCAAATTATACCCATGCTGCTTTTTCTAAATCGTTATTGCGCATTCTATGCCGAGAATAAAGCCCTAGCAGTTCTCACATTCAAGATAGCGTGTGTCTTTGTAATGATCTTATGGCATCATGTAAAAGAAGAGATCTATGTAATAGAGATCAAAGAGTTTTTAGATCCATGACGTTTGTAGCGCTCCGGATAAAATCGTTACGAACCTTAAACATCTTGTATTTGTTATTGAGTGTAGGATAACATTCAACTAACTACTACAGATACTGCTCCCTGCTTTTACCAAGTTTTACGAAAATCAGAAATTCCCCCAATTTTTCACTATGCTCGCAAAAATCAATATTCCTATGCTCCCAGAAAGACATTTTTCCAGCCTTGGTTGCTGGTATGAAACAGGATCTTCGATCATGACTGGAAAGTGGGCTTTCCTTACTCAAACAATCAGGCATATAGGAAAGCCTACTTAGCAGTCAGCAGCTTCTGTTTGTGCTTGAAAAACAATAATGAAGCCAGGAAGTTCCTACCTATATGAGGAAGGCAGGAAGTTCACACCTATTGAAGCCAGGAAGTGCCTACTCATATAATGAAGCCAGGAAGACCCTAACAACAATGAAGCCTGGAAGATCCTACCTATATGAGGAAGGCAGGAAGTTCACACCTATTGAAGCCAGGAAGTGCCTACTTATATAATGAAGCCTGGAAGACCCTACCTTTCTATTCAAGGAAAAGTGACGAGTGTGTCTAGGAATTTCGCTTCGGTGATTACTGTAAGCTATGATACCTCGATCTAGTGGTTCCTAATGAACTAATTCACATTCATAACCCAAAACAGTTAGGGGGCAAAATGTTCTAGTTGCAAGAAAAGAATATTGCATTTCATTATTTTCTCTGATCGGTAAAGAGCTTGAGGTTCAAGAGGAAAATCGGAAATATATCGAGATTGAAAAACTACCGTGAACTCTTGCGTCTGACACTTATCAGAGTAGAACAGTAGTACAAAATGTCCCATCAAGCAAACCATGAAACATAACATCAAAAGAACACAACCCAAATTTTAAGCATAAGAAAAGTTTTCTAGCTTTTGTCTTTGCCATCCTCCATTTTTTAGCTGAAGTACAACTCTCGCAAATGCTTTTGAATTACCTATAAGTTTTAGGTAGTATCAGTATTAAACTTTTATTGTGGTTTTAGGTAGTTTGTTTGTATTAGTTGATATACTTAACAGCTATCGTGTATACCAAATTTAATAAAAAAGATTATTTAAAAATGTTTGTCTTCTCCCTTCTTTTACCAAATCATCTACTCTACTAGGGTCAATAATTCTGCATATATTGCAGTAACAGAATTCTTCAGATTATCATCTGCATCAATCACTCTTTAATAAGTTAAGAATGTCTCCTTACCTTCAATGTGCAGAAACACAGCGTGAGTCATAAACCAGTAATACGTATACAGGAAACCAAACGGCCAATATGACGTGTCCAGGAAATTCCAATAAGACTAGTCTGGAAATTACTCTTGCGACTTTTCTTGAGTGACACTTCAGCTACGAAAGGATGAATATCGGATTATCTGAGTATCAAAATATCCTTGATATTGCAACACCGCTTTGAATTACGAGTACAAGGCAACTGCAGACTTAAGACTTAAGCTTAAGCTGTTTGTATAAGCTAATTGGAAGATGACAACCGATTTGGGGAGAGCTTAAGGCTGTTTCCATCCAACTCAATCTATGGCACGCGATAATCATTGGACCAGGGACCGTGAAATTGAGCCCAGGAATGTTACTTGGGAATGGTAGCGAAGCAGTGGTTGCCACTTGACTAACTCCCGGTGGTGGAGCATCTCTGACGAATGCTCATGCTTTCAAGATGTCTAATTTGCACATGGTTAAATGGAGCTCTTTTGTTTCAGAGAGATTTGGGTGTATTACAGTTGATGAATGCAACAGGTATCTTCCTTCACCACTGTCAGTAAACCGATATAATAAGTACAAATACCCTAGGGAGCGTCTTTTTAGTTATGCGGAGGATGTTCGGCACTTCGAAGGAAGTTCGGTACTGTGGAGGAATACCATCAGTACAATGGGGGATATCATCACTATACTGAGGGATGGTCAGTCCTATGGAGGGATACCATCAGAACTGTGAAATGATACCATTCAGTACTTTAGAGGATTTTGGGTACAGAGGAGGGATACCATCAGTACTGTTGAGGGATACCATACCATACCAGTTCAGTGGAGGATGTTCAGTACTGTTGAAGGAAATCACAAGCACTGCGGAGGTAATACCCAAGGTATTTGCAGTTTCCCTACAACTGTTTCTATACCAAAAGTGCAGCTCATTATCGACCGCGTGATCAATGCAAGAATTCCAAATGTCCAGGGTCCAAACATGTCTGCAGGGAGGTCTGAGATATTTTTGATGAAACTGTGAATTTCGGAGGCTGGTGTTGACTTTTCAGATTGAAATTGTTCTTATTCATGAAAATGTTTAATATTTGCCCAATTCAGTCAACAGTGGATCATGTGCAAGATTTAATAACAAAAAAGGGATGTAACAACCAATAACTGCGAGCTAAGTACGCGCATTGTTCCAATTCTTTCCACGGCCATCTGACACCAAATAATTCCCAGTTTGTTTATTTATAACTTTCAGGAGAAACATTTTGAAAGTATTCACATTGCTGTGGTCCAGGTTTAGACTTGCTCCATGAGTTCTTGTCTCCCTGTGGTCCACTCTGGTCAATGAACTTTTGCTGGAGTGATGTAAGCTTATCAGAGAACACCTGGAAACAAGGCCTCATGGTGCAAGTCAAACCCAGGGTAGGAGAGTATACACCGTGTGCACCAGATAAAAGTAGACAAGAAGATAGCTCCAACACTTTAACCCTTTTATACATACATACATACATACACACAAAATTTGTTTGGTATGCAGGTTTGCTAATTGGCAGCATCAGTAGCTGATAGGACCTGACATCACTTTTGACAATAGCATCTCCTTTCGGTGCAGTTGCACATTCCAAGTGTAGTGCAGTAGGAGAGCAACATGGGTTGTTGGATTTTAAAACAATTCAACATATTTGCAGATGTTTTTCAAAATTTCAGGGTTGCCTTTTTCATATCACTTGTTTTAAGTATATCACTTTTTTCAAAATTAAGACATTCCCACAGATGTTCTAGATATTCTGCATAAGCTCCACACCTCTTGCAAAGAATATTATCGTGTTTATCTTTATAATTTGCTTTTAGCTTGACCAAGTAATTCAGCCCTCTTTTAATGTTGGATATAATATTTCATACCAAATGGGTTATCTTTGATGAATCTAATTTTTGCTGCATTATTGGTTTTGATATTATCTTCATTAAGTTTTAGAATTTGCTTCAATAATAGCTCCCACTCTTTTGTTGTTAGCATCCCAATTTGCTCTTCCTTCAAAGTTCTTCTTCATTTTTCCCTTTCCTTGCCCATCTCGGTAGAAACGACACACCTACGTCATGTTCTGTAGCACGACAAACCAAATATTGAATCATATGACAAGTCATTGCGTAATGTTAAAGGTTAACTGACAGTTATTCTAAGGAGGTTTTCCAAAGAAAATTGAAACTCGAGAGCCATTAAATAGAACGAGAGACTTGCCTTATCATATTCACCTGATTCTTTGCACAGATCAAGGATAAATATTCTATAACTGGTAAAGGCACGTTTTAAGAATTTTTCAACCATCTAGCATTTTTCGATAAGTGCCCACCCACGTACATAAAAATGGGGTCATTCTTCAGTTTAGTCCAAAAAGCGCAATTTCTTATAATCTATCCATTGACAATAAAAGCAAGGCTGTTGAGAGAATGGTCTGGCCCAGCAGATACGGGGGCCTAATTTCCAAATAGAGACGCCTTATAGTCAATAAGGAAGGCATTGCTTATTATTCATAGTTCTCTTAAAGCCTTGGGCTGCCTGGAAACTACCTTGGCTACCCCCTCCCCTTGACGGTCCTGTATAAAGGTGACCCCCATATCATCGCATATCTCGTCGTTGACCTCGTCAACTTATTATTGTATAAACAGTATATTACAAGCAACTTACAAGCAGGCACACTTACAAGTAACAGGCCGAGAAGCAAGTCACTTTCTAAAATATCTCCTACTCTTTGAGTGAAAATCATATCATTCCTAATAAAAATTCCTTGAAAATTTCTGAAAATCCTTTTACTCCTTTAAAAAAACCTCGTTTGCTTTGAAGGGAAGTGAAATACCCTAGCAACAGGTAACAACAACTCAGAGAGAAACGAGCGCTCAAACCTGGCTTGTATCGAGGCGTTGACCGCATTATGAAAGTAGATCACGTCCAGTTGTCATTGAGTCTATAACCTTTTTGGCAGCTTCTAGATATCACAAGCCTGTCTGTTTTTCAATTTCCAAAACACATTCAAAAGCCAGACAATTAAGAATGATTTTTGCTTATCTATTTTCTAATACAACTCGACCACAAAAGGGTGTGTTTTCATCATCTAAAACGCCACAATTTTTGTCAGACACTTGGCCGACATGTTTTACAGACAACGCATAGTTGGAGAGCTTGTAATATCTCTAGACGAGTAATCAGAGGAACAGGACATTCAGATAATCATTGTGCCACGTGACTCAGATCGATCCCAGCATCCCCTATACACGCGTTCTAGATACTCTCGGTATTAAGATTTCTAAACATGAATTTGATTCATTGCTGCACAAATTCATCATCCCTGTAAAATGTTTTATCCTCTGTTTGGAGAATAAGAAACGCTAGAGTATCTTCTACCACAGCCACTGCTTCGAATAACAGCAGGAAAACTTATGATAGGAAGTTACTTTGAGTTGCCAAGGGTTGGAACTGTGGCTAGTTAACTAACTACCTGTCTACCTGCGTAGACGAATAGCAGATATTTGTTCATAAGACGTTTTAAAGCATATGGAATATTTTCAGCATTGCTTGCGAGTGAGCCTTGCATGGAGTATTGCGAGTCCCTGGACATGTTGTTCATTCCTGTTGAATGTCTTCAGCCCCTGGTTGGAGAATTCTAAACGCTTGAGGATCTTTTACTACAGCCACTGCTTCGTAGAGTAGAGCAGCAGTAGGACTTTTAACAAGAAGCTGCTTGGAGTTGCCAAGTGGTTTGAACTGTAGCTTGCTACCTGTCTACTTGCATAGATGAAAAGCAGATATAGCTACCCCTTCTTCAAAATGATAGAACGTCTAAAACATGGTCTTTTTCTGAATTGTCATCTTCTCCAAAAGACGTTTTAATGTATCTGGAATATTTGCAGCATTCCAAGCAAAATAGCGTGGAATTAGTTGTTGTTTAACGTGAAAGCCTGGCTAGATAAAGCCTTGTTAGGGACACGGCTGCATCACCGAAGAAACATGCTCTACATCACTACATATTGTAAGGCCTAGTCCTAGCGTGTCTGATAGCACCAGTTTGTGGTGCAGAAGCCGTTCAGAAAGTTTCAATTTGAAGACGACTCGCTTAGAAGACAAGCACTGGATTTTTGGTTCGACACATGGTAGTTTAACCAAATATCAAGCCACAATTTTTTCAAAATCTATCGATTGACCTAAGTCCAAAAGGTAATGGGTCTAGTTCGAACACAATGTGATAGGGGTATCTATCCCAGCACACTCTTCTATTGCGTCAGCATTTAAATAACTTTGCCCTAAAGCTGGAAATAGGTATAATATATATCTGGCTAAGGGATTGGCGGTTTTCGAGGTACGCACTTGGGCTCATCAAATCCCAGCGAGTTTAAACAGCGCAATCTTTACGATAAAACAAACAAATGATTGACTTAAGAATTCCATTTAAAAGCTTTGAAAAGATAAGCCCATACGAGCAAACATGTCAGGATTATGTTAGCATACGTTACCAAACTAAAACATTACGCTAAAGTCTGACATAAATCAATTGATTGCGATTCTTTATTATTTGATGTTCAAATGTTTTATGTTAGTTATATATTTCCGGATCGGATCAAGGTTAATGAGAGAGAGAAGGCCTACTGTAACTCAAAGAGAGCACTTAATCTTATTTCCTTATCAACGCTCCTCCCGATAAAGGTGCTGGCCCAGAATTGAGCAAAGGAGAGGATCGTTTAGGGGGTCCTTACTCCCTCTGTTCCCTTTGAATACTGTTATTTGTTACCATGGTTTTTGTCTTGTTCTGTATGACACAGGGCCTATTTTACTGTGCAGTACAACATCATGTGCACTGTAGAATAACAAACTTGCAGTATTGGTATCAAATATGTCAAGCATTGAGTGTAGATTTATCTATTTAGGGACATTCAAAGACCTATATTCCTCTCTTTGGTCAACACAAAATATGACTTCACTCCAGAATTAGTCAACCTGATAGCAGCAAAATAAGAAATAGCTAGATATCTTCGTCTTCTTGAACGTGGAGTCTAACTCATACCAATTTTGACAGGGGTCTACCATAAAACCTTAGATATAGCACAAATATTTTTGGTCTATTGGTGTTTTGGCATTTATGGAGGCTTTCTCATATATGATTAATAACCAAGTTTCTTTTCAATATCTAGCTTGACATACGAGAACCCAAGTTTGCAAATTAACAGTTATTCAAAATCTTTAAACGTTTCGATTAGCTATTTAATCTTCATTCTTCACTATTATGACTCAACTCAGTTGCACAGATGAAGATTTAATAATCAAAACGTTCAAAGATGCAGTTTATGTCTGAATTAACTAATCATGGCTTTTTTCGCCTGTTTAACTGTTATTTTGTACATAATTTCATGTTCAAAGCTTTTCACTGATTGCAAATAGGAATCTCTTTTAATATCTTTAACAAACATACATATCGAAACATCCTTAAACTAGGCCCATGTCTGAGGTATGAATCCAATGAGTGTCAGAGTCATCAGACGATAATATTTAATTAACCATGCTTTCAATGTTTCCAATTTCATGGTTATTAGCCAACTTTCTTTAGCAAAAATATTTTCACAGTCATAAATAACCCAGACGCTGAGACTCTTACCAAAAGAGATTTATGAAGTCAATTGAAAAATATTCTGTTTAAGGCATAGTTAGTAATGATAATGATAATATCTACATTTGCAAACCGATACTGAGCTATTTGCTACACACAAAACATACAAAATTCAAACGCTACCAAACGATATACTAGACCAGCCAAGGGGCACAGTAATATCGAAATCTTACAAGCTGAAGGGATGAAGTAGAGTAAGTGATCCTACCTTACAAATCGAACAGCCACGGATGAAACCACCACACACAAGGAACAACAGACACTGACCGAAATATTCCAATCAAGCGATATTCGTAGAAAAGTCAGACAATGTTTTATGCAAAGCCTTACATGTGGTTTGCAACTCAACCTCTGTCTCGTTCGAAATTACTCTTTCAGATCAAACAATATTGATAAGCGTTCATATCAGTTTGCAGACTAAAGACGCTTATCGTGTTTTTTACAATCAATATCTAGCAAGTATGTGGTTTGCTGAAACACGTTTCGCGGTCGCCAACAAGCTAAAAGGCAACACTTTCATATTTGAATTCCACAATAATTTTACGAATCATTAAATTAATCTTGTTTTGCTACTCTATTCACTACTTTCTATATTCATATATTATTCATTGGATAATCAGAACGCCTGTCGCATTCATGGTAGACAGACAATTACGAGTTCTTTATCTCGCAAACGCACCCATCAATCAATCGTGTAACGAATTGCAAAGCTCAAAACTATCGATATGTAGCCACAAAAATTGAACATTATTCATAAATTCATCTTATAACTCTGCTGCAACATTCAATTGCGTTCATCTCACAGTCTGAGAAGTTGCAGGCCTAACACCCCATGTTTTGAGAGCTTAATGTAGACAAAAATGTTTACTTTTTACAAGATATGCAGACACATTTCTCCTTATTGCGTTGTGTAGCAACCATGTTTGCTATATCTTTGAATTGATGGGTGAATGCGCTGTTAACCATACTTCTTAGTTTATTATTAATCGATTTAATCATTCCCTCATTTATTCAGTTATCTATAATGGATATAAAACAATTAGGACTTATTTATTGAAGATTGGGTAACATACAGTATATAGAGCTAGAAACTCCGTAATGAGTTGTTTTGAGTGTATTCCTATCGTGCAAGATATGACGTGGATATAATCTCATCTAGATAGCATTTAAAATCACTTTTCAGAGTGTTCTAAATACTATTTGATGTAATGTTATCTAATCTTATGTAAACAAATTTAATGTAATGCTGTTGCAGCCATGATTAGTAACTGTCATACTTGTTAGCGTAAGACGGAAGGTAGAACTTACCAATTTGTTCAAAACTCACAGTGCCAATGAGAACCGTTCGGGTACACCTGACTTTTACGAAACATCTCTTCTTGCTGTTTATCCAACTTCTTTCCTTTTTTTCTCATTATATAGATACCTGAAACAGGTTATGACAGTATAAGATAAATATCATCAGTACTGTGTAGGATATTCAGTACTGATGGTATCCCTCCACAGTACTGATGGTATTCCACCACAATACAGTACATCCTCGATTATCCGAACCTCGATTATCCGAACGCCAAAAGTTCTTATTTAAAACTTTTTTTGCAAACTAGTTCTTGAGAAACCAATCGAAATATCCGTTGTCTGCTCAAACTGTTGCCCAATATATAAGTCATATCCAACGGAAGCACAAAAATAACACATTTATTTATCAAGGAGCTTCGACAACACGTTATTACAAATCGTTGTTGAAATTTACAAAAAACTGTTGCCTTAGTTTTCTTGTTGGTCTTTCCGTTTGCCAAGCTTTTCAATTTGCATTCAGTTTGAGCATCCTGTGACTGTTCAGGACGATGATAATAACCTTTATAGCAAGTTTAGTAGGTAAAATGTTCTTCCTCGATTATCCGAATTTTTTGCGTATCCGAACGGCCCAACAAAAATTTGAGTTCAACCTGTTCGGATAATCGAGGATGTACTGTACTGATGATATCCCTCCACGGCACTGATGGTATTCCACCACAATACTGATGATATCTCTCCACAGTACTGATGGTATTCCACCACAGTACTGTTGGTATTCCACCACAATACTGATGATATCCCTCCACAGTACTGATGATATCCCTCCACAGCACTGATGGTATTCCACCACAATACTGATGATATCTCTCCACAGTACTGATGGTATTCCACCACAGTACTGATGGTATTCCACCACATTACTGATGATATCCCTCCACAGCAATGATGGTATTCCACCACAATACTGATGATATCTCTCCACAGTACTGATGGTATTCCACCACAATACTGATGATATCCCTCCACGGTACTGATGGTATTCCACCACAATACTGATGATATCTCTCCACAGTACTGATGGTATCCCTCCACAGTACTGATGATATCCCTCCACAATACTGATGATATCTCTCCACAGTACTGATGGTATCCCTCCACAGTACTGTTGGTATTCCACCACAATACTGATGATATCTCTCCACAGTACTGATGGTATCCCTCCACAGTACTGTTGGTATTCCACCACAATACTGATGGTATTCCACCACAATACTGATGATATCCCTCCACAATACTGATGATATCTCTCCACAATACTGATGATATCTCTCCACAGTACTGATGGTATCCCTCCACATTACTGATGGTATTCCACCACAATACTGATGATATCTCTCCACAGTACTGATGGTATCCCTCCACAGTACTGTTGGTATTCCACCACAATACTGATGATATCCCTCCACAGTACTGATGATATCTCTCCACAGTACTGATGGTATCCCTCCACAGTACTGATGGTATTCCACCACAATACTGATGATATCCCTCCACAGTACTGGATGGTATCCCTATAGTCCTGTATCCACTAACGCACTGATCATACTCCACAGTGATGTACAGACGTTACACAGGGCGAGAAAGCATAGTCATTCTTGAAGAATCAGTTCAAGAGTTCTTTAGGAAGACTTGGCACAGCAAATATTGCACAAATTTTATCCAGTAGTCGTAGCTGGTCTAAACAAATTATGTAATAATTTTTTTATAGGTTGATAAGTCTGGCACAGCATTTTCACGCGCATTTACTTCGAGATTTATAGTTGATCAATAATCGTAGAAACGTTTGGCCTAACTTTACTAAAAACACGATCGTTCTCTTTTACCTTCGGTCTGCACACTGAGTTTCAGATAGCTTGCCATATGTAATAAGAATAGATATGATAAAAAATACCATTCCTTTTCTGTTTGGTTAATTTGATGGTGAGAATTGCTTGCCAAGAAAGAAATCGCACGGCACAAATACACATTCTTACCAATTCCAATCGTAAGATTCTTAAAGGTTCTTCCAAACAACAACAAATGTTGAAGTTGGTGAAATCACGTCAGCAAATCGATTCAAGAAGTTCGCGCCTTTTTTACTCGTTCTTCGTTCCCAGGCCTTAATCGGAATGACGACACTACCATCCTAGTCAAAATTCCTGAAGATAGGATTCCACGATCATATTGCCAACATATTAGCCCAGAAATTCGTGTCATAGTAGATTTTTGAAGCTAGATTTCGATAAAGGTTCTAAAACTTACTCAGATGCGAATTTCTAGGCGTTTGCATAATCATGTACAATGTTAGAATTTATTTTTGATATCCTAACTTTATATTTGTAATCCTAACTTTAGAGACAGGGATGCATGCCTGAACATTTCCTAGGGCTTCATTCAATTTCGGAAGGCAGGGCTGATGTTATACCAGATTTTTCAGAAAAACTAAACAAGTCTGAACTACCTGGAACGGTGCACTGCCTGCCTTCCTTTATCCAGTATTTTCACTCTGTTAATTTTTAAATTGTTCAGATTTTTCCAAATTTTTATGTATAGTATTTATCTTGCTTCGTTTGTTGCTTACAATCATATTCGATTAACCAGTTGGGCATAAAAATCATAAAGTACGTAAACGAAATGGGAATGAGACAACGATAAGTAAAAATTGGGAATATAGAATCGGAGAATTTAGTGAATGAAACTAAGGATTGATAATACTGCTTTTTTACAGTTTGTACAATTTTTTATTATCCGTTTGGACGAAAAGGACTGAAGGACATTCAAGTTAGACAAAGCTTTCCTATTTCAAATTATATAATTTGTATGTGAGAATACTTTACCTTTACTTACACCACGGCCAGGACGTTACCAGAAACCATATCGAGAAGGAAGCCATGACAAAGTCCTTCGTGGTTAGTTACCCATTCCATTAAAACAATGTACAACATTGAATTTCTTCAAAAATAGTAGCCATAGGGGGGAGTGGCTATGTTCCTGAATCAAGACCCAAAGGGGTAATTATAGGAGGTCATGCATACCATTATTTCATTTTCTTTGTAGAAATTGAATTTCGATCACATTCTGTTTGTTCTGATGTCTTTTTATTAAATTCCTGTTTTTCGATTTAATTCTGTGCCCTTTGTGATTCGGTTTTGATAGCATTTGATTTGATTCTAATGGTGTTTGATTTTCATTCCGTCATATAGGATTCCAAGATTTAATTTTGATGTCAGTTCATTGAAAATTTTTAGGTTTGTTTTGGGTATCATTTTCAGATGAGATAGCAGGGTGACCAAATTTTCCATTTTAGGCTTGCATCACTCAGGTAGGCCAACTTAGTTCTTTTCTCTTTTTGCTTTAACTTTCTCTTCATCATTAGTTTTCTTCTTCCTAGCCAATATATTTAAGCTAGAGCACGTGTATATCAAGTAGATCCTTTTTATAACCCGAGTTTTTGCTAAATAGGTCCCAGAGAAAATTGTTTTGAAAATTACTTAAAAAAATCAATTGAAAGATTAAAGCCCTAGTTTATTTTGAATCGACTTTGAATATCCTTCAGACTTGGGAAATTAGGCATTTGTATCATGTTATGATAACGGTATGAATCAAAAAAGATGAAATAGCAAGGAAGGCGAAGCTATTTTTTCTAAATTTGATTTATTTTATAGTCATGGATAACAACGGAAAACCTTGTAAATGTAACTTTGTCTTTTACAATTCATTAAACAAGCTCAACACACTAAAATCGCAGCATAGACTTGAAATATTACTTATCTAAATACATGATCGACTTTTAAATGTTTCCAGCAAATCTTCCCTCTTCCACTTGCTCATCCCATCTTTCAACCTGGAAGGTGAAACACAAGAAAGATCAAAATTCATGCAACAGATTCACACAAGGTGTGCTAACCTAAGAAGCCTAAATGCCAAGAGAATTAGACAACAACTTTGAGAACTTCAATTGTGATGGTTATAATGAAAAATTTCAAGGTTCATCCTTGCACTATATCATTGATATAGGCCGATACACTTACTATCTTCGCAAGGTATTGGTTAATGTGCAAAGCACAAAAGGGCCCACTGAATTGCACTGAATAGGTAGACTAATCGAGCAGTGCAACCCTGGTCCTCCTCACATGTGACTACACCTAGGGATTAATTTTGCCTCTTATCCTGGAATTACACAGAGTAGGGAAATTCTCTAATCAGACTTTGTGTCAGGTCTGAAAGTGGTTTTGATTGTGTCAGGTCTGAAAGGTTAGATCACTGAAACCTTTGAACAAGGGTTCAGTGATTTAAGCATTCAGCCATCTACCATTTATTTCAGAACTGCTTCAGATGTCTTACTAGCACTGTGCCAAGATATTTTACTCTGGAATGGCCTGTGCGCAATGCCTGTTAAGTGAATTCAATTTTGTACCATGCTAAAATCTTGGCACAGCAAGGTTTAAAAAGTCTTGGGCACAGCATGGCTTGCCAGGCCAGAGCCTTGCTAAACCAGAATTTGTTACAGCCATGGTGCTTGAATCAAATAGTCGTGCCATGCTGTGCTTGTGTCATACCAGAAAATTGTCAGCATGGCATGGATAAAATATTAGATATATTAAGTCTACTCCTTCACCTGCCACCGTAAATACCTTTAAGAAAGGTTTAGTGATTTGGAAACTTACCCATGCAATAGGACAAAGCGACTTGTAAGTTTTCTTGAAGAAGTCGCAGGGTGCAAAGTCTTCTCCCTTCTGCTTCACACATTTTTGATAGTCAACGTAATTCTGCCAGCAATTTTTGGTTTGATTGCAGTTGGGGAATCTTGCATCAAATTTGGCGGTTTCTACTTTTATCTGAATTTCTTCATCACCCATGACTAAAAAAAGATGGGAATGTATCAAAATGGAAAAATATCATCATGATGGATCCAATGTTATCAATTCTTATTTGAATTTATTGCATATCACTTTGAATCTCAAAATCTAGTTGGCTACAATTTTTCCATTACAATTTCATATTAATGACTTGAAACTTTAAGTTACATCGTCATCCAAAAAAAATTTAGCAAGGAAATATGATTTAAAAATTAAAACGACAAAACAAAACAATATCGAACAGCAATTTAGCAAACTACACTCTTTTTGATAAGAACCAGTGAATTTTATTTGAAGCTTGCTGTTCTTAAATATTCTTCTATTTTCAGCCTGAAATGTTCTTAAATTGTTCTTACTTTAATTACTTTAAAATGATTTAGAAGCCTGTTTTCGCTATCAGTTGTGTTAATTTGTTCAAATGTGCACTCTCTTGACTATCTGATATATCTGTGTGCTGTCTATTTGCTTGTTTTGTAATAATTTTTCAGTCTTACGGTTATTTCGCATAATTCTTATATTGACCTTGAAATGTTCAGCCTCGGTTTGTTCTTAAGATTTGGCAGAATCTGAGGCTCGTGTTCTTATAAAGTTGTTCTTATAAAAAAAATTGTAGCATAACAAATTTGAACATTGACCAAACAGCACTGCAATCCTCGCCATAAGGTTTTGAGACACAATGGTGATTTTAGCATTATCTTTAACATGCAGCTATTAACCTGTAAGATGATGTTGAAGCCCCCCCTCCCCCCAAACCAATGTTGATATTAGGTCTGGATGTCATCGGAGGATGTTGCAGATGCATTTCCGCACCAAAGCAACATCTGAAACAACATTGTTTAGGGGGGATGGGGGTCTTTCTTCGACAATTAGTATATATCGAGTGGCAATCAAGCACTGTCTCATACCTTATGTCAAGGATTGTGGGTTCAGGATACTTTCAAACGAAGGTAGTTTTGAACTATAATGCATCAAGAGTTATGCCACAAAGAGGACTGAGAAATACTCTTGCATTTGTTGTTTGAGAATATTTGGTTATGTCAAATTTTCTCAAACTTGATAGATTTAGAAGAGAGACAACCACGAAAAAGCAGGCATGTAGCTCTTAGCGATGCATGTTTTATTGCCCCTTTAATTCAAATGCCCATCTTAGTCACCTGAGGCCTCTTTTAATGTCTAGGCTAAGGCCTAAGTAGAAGTGGCCTAAATTTTTCGATTCTACTAGCGGTTACCTAGGCCTAGGCTAGCTTTAACTTCTCCTGTTTTCTTAATTCTGAATATCAGCAGTGGTTTACCTGAAGCATGATTCGAAAAAGGTTTACTTGTGAGATAATATTGTCACCATACAACTTACTTGCTATTTGAGTAGTCGAATTATCTATTGAATCTCTCTTCCCGGACGGAGCGAGGAGATCTGCAACAAGAAGGCCGTACGATTGAAGGGACAACAAAACTGGACAGTCTGTTGGAAATGCATTCTGGGATTGAAAGTTACGAAAATTCGCGAGTTGCTGTTCGCACGCGTGATCACTCAACAGGCCCCGAGAGTCACGCACGGTATATGTATATATAGAGTACTAAAGTGATGACGTCACAAAAATCTATTTTTAGAATTTTGGAAGTTTGGCTCCATAATGCGAAAGAGCTTCCAAAATTACAACAAATGTATGTATGTTGAATATTAACTGAGATATAACCATTTGAAAAATTGACTTTCGATAGGAAATCCCTGTAATTTTCGGCCTGTTCAAATGGTTATATCTCAGTTAATATTCAACATATAGAGGTGATTTTGCATCCATTTGATGTAATTTTGGAAGCTCTTTCACATTATGGAGCCAAACTTCCAAAATTCTAAAAATAGATTCTTGTGACGTCACACTTTAGTACTCTCCCCCAGAAAATGGGGGTTAGTCAGAAAAAATTGTGGAAAGACACAAAGAACGCTCAGAGAAAATCACAAAATATAACAATGCTCAGTGATTATGAAATCAAATCAAGATAAATATTGATTACGAACTTTACAATTCAGTATAATACATAACAAATTATACAATTTAACAAAGATACGCCTAACTTCTTCGAAGATATTGGTTGCAGTAAATTGCAAAAAATGATCAATAATGATGATAAGGTTATACACCTTGAAAAGGCTTATGGTTATCATTAGAGATTGAATTAAGGATTTTCGCCTTGTTCTCAAAACAAAGATACTCACTGGGCCTCGTCTGTGCAGCACTGTCGGGGGATCCCATCAGTACTATGGAAGTAATTCCCCGGAGTGGTTGTAGTTTCCTTAAACAGTACTCAATATCCTCTACAGTGCTGATCGTATCACTCCAAAGCACTGATGTAACAGGACTGTCGTCATACGTCATAATCATGTTAATGTATGCTAATTATATAATGCCTGTAATGTATGTTTTGTGTGGTTTGAATATTTATAAGGAGTCAGTTTCTCATCTAGGACGAGTTGCACGCTTTCTCGCTTCTCTCCTGCATTTACGACTTCTCGAAGTTATAGTGTAAAATATCCCTGTAACAATGATGTTACCCCTCCACCGTACTGGACATCCTCTACAGTACTGGATGGTATCCCTGCACAGAAATGACACTACAGTACTGCAGAGACGTTCCCAGGGTGGCCTTATCTACCGAAATTCTCAAGATGGTTAGCTATTTGATCCAATAGTCTTCCGACTCAAAGTCACCGCAAGTTGTCTCTTCCTTGCTATCTTACGCTTGATGGGTACATCTTTTGAGGTGACAATGGAACATTCTTCAGTTTGCTTCACACTGGACTCTTGGGGTTTGGAGTCAGTTGCTATATTCCTATAAAAATGATATATATACTGAACATACCATTCAAATAAGGTTTAATAACAATAAACGTTTTTGGAAGCAAGACTGAAAGTTAGTTTTCCATGACACGCATTTGTACTGACATGGTTACCCCAGTTTTATTTACTCAAGTTCCTTTACTGCTATATTAAGAGCAACAAAATCATCGAACTGGCCCATTATAGTTTTTCGTTTAAAAAGCTGATTTGGTTTAAGCTGTTTCAACTGCCAGTGTCATGCTTTTATACTAATGCTGTTATTGTTTTGAAATAAACCAAAGCCATTGTTAGCATGCAGTTAAGGGCCATCTCGGCCTAGAAACCTGTACTTAAAAGAAAAATGAATTGCTTTCACACTAAACCAGCCTAAACTAAACAAAGTTTTTAAATGGAACACTCTGATTGGTGTATAAATACTCACTTGCTTCTTTCACTGTACAGCGGTGACCCTTCACTTTGGGTTGGTTTCAATGACCTGAAATGCAACGAAAGCGAAGTTATTAAATCGGTGATTGAAGACTCGTGCCTGAGCTTACTCTTTCGATCTTACATTTAACTTGATGATGAAGAGGAAAATCGGAAGAATAGCGAAAAATACAAATTTGTGTTTGGAAGTAATTGAGTCAGGGCCTTACTCAGAATGAAGAGGACGTCTTTGGGTTTTTACATTTCATATTCATAACAATAACTAACTATTTACGAACTATATATACTATATTATATACTAGATATATAGAATTTCGACTTTCATCTAAACTAGCTTAGGAAATCATACGCACACCGTTGACTTCTGTGCGTGCTCTCGACAATGCATTTTCACAAGTGATAAAAAAACGTGGTTATAGTTTGAATAAACCAAGAGGTTTGGGAATGAGTTATGCGCAACCGGATATACCTTTACAACAATTTAAAAATGTAAGCTACCAATACAGAACAGAAATAATTGAAAATGAACTGATTTAGAACTCACCGACTTTCCCAAACTTTTCGAAGCTTTTTTCCTTCAGCAATGACTGACTTTCCAGCTGGTGACGTGTGAGGTCGAGATAAATTTTTTTGATTTCTTCATTTCAGTTAAGAAAGTAAAGCAAAGAGGTGATAAGTAAATAGACAATGCAATAAAACTGGCAACTTAGACAAAAGAGGCAGAAACTTACTTTGATCTTAATTAAAATAAATATCGGGGAAAATTTCAGATCTTGGTGGTAGAAGCAAATATTCTTCACTGTTTGAAGAAACCAAAAAAACATTTCTTGATTCCAATGAATACAGTGCTGCAACAGAAAGACATGCATACGAATCAGTACACTGATTAGCAGAAATGAAACAAGTAATTGCTCGTTCATCTCCACAGGCCTGTTTCGGGATCGCTCACTCATCGGGAGATACAAAGAAGTTAGGTAATTATTCAAAGAAGCAGTTCATACTGAAAACAAGACAAAGACGCAACACTAAAACAAAAAAGAAACCAAAATATAAGAATTAGTAAAAAATCAGTCCAAAAGAAAGAAAATGGGTAGAAAGAGCCAAATAACGGTTGGGTAATAAAAAAGTGCACTTCTTTTATTTAGTAGAAGATTAAACGATAGAAGGATACAGTGGATTTTCTTGTTTTCTCCGGATTGATTTCTGAGTGGCTGTTGATAATCGCTTGCCTGGGTTCGGATGAGAGATGCTGACAGAGCTCTTGGCTCTGTTCTAAAACACAAAATCAGAACAGGACTTTAGAAAATTGGGAAGAATATCAGTTCTCTCATATTTTGATTTACAGAATTTGATTACTAAGATGTGTGTATGTGGTGAAGGCACCATTCTTGAAGAAACTTAAGAAAATTGGAATCCTTTGAAAATCATGTCAAGTATAGTCATGAAAAAGTCTGTTCAGAAAATACAGTACATCCTAGATAAGTTAATACTTTCTGTTTTCCACAAGAACGCAAGGAACAATGAATGCTGGCAACACATTAGTGTGACATTAGATTCTTCAACTTTCTTTTATCTCAGCGATTAATCCGTCCAAATGAGGAAACTGAATTGTATGAAGGCCTTCTCTCTTTTTTCAACTCTATGTTCTTTATTTTTAGTTTTATTTTCATACTGTTAATGGCCCAACAGGGCAGTATGTAAAGCAGATTAATCTTTCTGATTCCTAACCGTGTATAAATAATTTTAAATTGTGAATTGAAAATTGTAATTGTGAACTAGCTAGACAGATTACATGAGTAGCAGTTATCGCTATTGATAATTTCGTGAATATTTTATTAGGTGGGCAGTAAAGTGCCCTTCTTGTTGCTGTGGGGTAAGCAATTAATTTCATAAAACTGCACATAGAGGGGGGGGGGCAATTTCCTTTGAATGAAATGGATAAGGATGGCAACTCCACCTCGTGGTCCAAGAGGGTATTAAAGTTGAATAGGGGATCACCTGCCTCAACGGCCAGTTCTGTTTTTTAGAGATCAATGCCTCCATCCCCAAATTACAATGAAATGCGCTTTACCTTGTAATATTGTAGATTTTGACGATTAGCTGCAGCCAGTCTCGATTTCGATATGACTTCTATTCTTTCCGAGGGTGTTGATTTGAGTAGTATGCTGTATAGTTTTGATTGAGCGTTAACAAGCTGGAAAGGAATGACAGGGAGGTTATGCAATGGTAAGGAGGTTATGAATGCATGCATGTACACTCTGATTACAGCAGAATTCTGAAAATTACAAGAGCCTACAGACTGATTTTGCAGGAAGGAAACTAGTAATATCTGCTATACTATGTATTTGAAATTCTATCAAGCGCTTAAATCATGTTCTCTACATGCTAGTTGTAAGAAAACCTGTGATGAAAGCTTACCACTCCCTGAAAATATCACTAGCAGCCACATGTGCCAGACAGTTAAGAACCTAGTCTGTCTTAAAATTAGATTTTAATCCTTTGAGCGCCAAGAATTCATGTTATTTTTAGTAAGATAATCTCTTGTCACACCCTAAGCTTTTGATTAAATTTTAACGTGTTAGTATTTGCAATATGTATACATTCACCGTATTCAAAAGCCTTCTTATCATCATCTTTTTAGATTGGGCAGAACTGATTAAAACTAGCTCTAAACAAAGCTGAAATAAAGATTAAATACGCCATCAGGGATAAAAGATAATGATCTTGATAGCTACCTCTTGGTGCACGTTTTCTTTAAGTTGCTGCTCGACTTTAAAAGCCGAATGCTTGCTGCTTGTAAAGGAAGTATCTCTTTCTAAGCCGGCCAGAACAGCTTTAGTATCCTAAATTCAAAACAATAAAACACAGAAGTAGATAAGAAAAGAACAAACTATGCTATAAAAAGTTTCGATAATGATATGTTCTTCAGTTTAGCGCCAAGAGGGAGCAAACCATTGCAGCTCAAAATTTAAATAAAGAACATGGCGCATTGTAAATGGATAGGAGATTTCAGATAGGACTTAATGTGAGATATTGTTCAGTAATTAGACGTATCTTGCCGTGCCCAGTGTCAATCTAGCTTTAAAGTGCTGAAAGGATAGCAACCACATACAAAGAATATATTTTTTTGAAAATTAAGACAGATAAGATCTCACCTTGATTGTCTTGACAAGTGTCTGTACTTTTTCTGTTTGCATCAACTTTCTCGTTAAATAGCCTACTGCAACTGCACCAAGGCGATCAAAACTCTGGAAATAGAGAAAAATATCAAGCTAGTTCACAAAGCCAAATAGCATTTTTCTAAAATATGAAAGCACCTGAGCTAAATATCATGGGTTTGAATGACACAATGAATGTGAATAAAACACTTACCGATTTCAGTGATGGGTCAGAAACCGACGAAAACTCACTCTGCTGTGTTACATTTGCATCTGGCGTAGTTTTCTTGAAACTAGTGCTTCTAACAGGTGTAGAGTGACTAATATTTCCGTAAAAATTACTCTGATTGGTTGATGCTGAACCTTTAATCAGGTTGTTGTCCTTATTGGGCGATGTAATCATCGCATATCTGTGAAGTAAGTCAGTCTTTACAGAGCTTTCCTTGGAGAAATTCGCTGTGTGAGACTTTGATCCAATATTAGTTGTTTGTACAGGGGATATAAGCAGTGTTTTTTCAACAAGTTCATTGCTTTCCTGAAAAGAAGGATGGTCATACTGCATTTCACTTGTTTGGCTCCTAGAATCATGCAAGTTTCTTTCAAAGCGGGAAGAGCTACGAGCACTGTAGTGATCACTTGATGTTGATGAGCAGGGTCCTTCATTTGGGATGGGTCTTTTTTGTATGGTCCCTTGTCCTGAGGCTATTTCTTGTTTGTCTCTGTAACCCTCATACTTGGTATAAACATCCTTCTTGTGACTAGAAGTAACTAGTGTCGGGCTTAGGCTATTCTGATGATTATTGTAGCTTCTACTGGAACTAGTTGTGCCACTGGGTGTTAGCAATGTGGCATTATCATCATACTTAGCAGTTTTATCATCATTCCAGCCTGAAGAATGCGGAGTAGATTTTTGACTATCATGATGCACATCAGAGTTGACTCCATCTCCAGGATCTCTCACAGGCTCCAGTTCTGGAGACTCAGCTTGCACAGAATATCTACTGAAGGCTTTTTGTGAACTTCCCATAGAAGATACACTTTCTTCTAAATATTCTATGAAAGCATCTGGCCTTTGGAGTACGAAATTCTGGTTCCCATCGTAGTTAGATGATTCATGGCTTAAATTCTTGATGTATTCTTGACTGGTCTGCAAAAAGTATTGCTTCCTCTGAAGGATCTTAACCCTCATGTCATCATATTTCTCTGATAGCCTACACTGCTCTAGCTGAAGTTGCTCCGACATTTGTTGGTACCAGTTTTCAAGGTTTTTCTGCTGGTTTTGCAAATCTTCTAATTTAGAAAAGCTTTCAACAAGAACTTTTTCAACTGCACTTTCGTTCCTTTGCTTGGCTTTTAAGTTCACACTCTGGCTGTCTTCAGTATGACTGCACATAGTTTCTAATTCAGCTGTGTCTTCATCAGTGATAACAGCTTTCGGCTGCCTGTCTTTATTTGTTGTTTGGCTGATTGAAGCTTCCTTCAACTCTTTATGATGTTTCTAAAAAAGTAATATTTCTCAGGAAAATCTGGAATATAGTTACAAACAAAATCAATGAAACTATTTATTGATAAAGCTAGATTTAGGTCAAAAGAAGGAAAAAGTCAATTGACAATTCCAAACCTTTCTTTGAAGTTCCTTCTCAATCTGTGAAATCCTTTCCAGCAATATTTTGTGATTTTGCCTCTTTCTATCTCTCAATGCTTGCTCACATTTCAAAGCTTCTAACTTGTATTTTGCGTATATTGAAGAGCGCTCTGTCTTCATCTACAAATGATCATACAGTTTAGCTGTAAGAAATTGCAGACTATTCCATTTACAAACTTAGATGGCTCTGTCTGGCTTGGAGGATTGGAATCAAGTAAAGGTATTAGTCAAGATCATTAGCCATGGGTTTGAGTTTGACTTGGGCGCCACATTATTACAAACAAAAAATCTGACAATATTTTCAGAATCCTACTTCTTCTGAAGCTAATAGTACAGTAATTAGTTCGGGTTTTCTACCTAACTACTAGGCATAATCCAGACTGTTAAGTTTTTTTATTACGCGGAGAACCTAGGTTTCAACTCTGAATAATTGCCCCGAAAAAATTCCAAAGCAAAATATTTGTGCACCAATTTTTGATGCTGTAAATGATAACTGTGTTGTTTTTAAATTGAATCTACTCTGTTCTGCACAGAAGCAAAATTGGCAAGCCTCTATTTGAAATGCGCATGTAATGCACCAATCTTTTGGTAAAATCGGGGCAGAAATTGGCCTTGGTAGAAATTTTGACAATGGAAAACGAGCCAGAAATTGTTGTGCCGGGAAAGCATTCCCCCGCACAGACCAAACTTTATAGTCTGGAGCATAATTACCTCAACTTTAGCAGAGTCTTCTTTTTCCAGGCTTAACAAGAGCTCTGGAATTCTCTCCATCCTCTCCTTTCATATGTCTGAAAAGAAACATTTTTACAAACTTTCACCTAGTTACCTAAAGAAAAGTACCTATCTCTGAACAAGAGACTCTTATCATCTTTTATAGAAAATGAGATATCAACAGATCTTTTCAACAGAAAAAACTTATTTCAATCAAACTGATTTATCAGTTTCTAACAACATTTGCCAACAAAAACTTGCTATCTCTTTTGAAAAACCTTCTCGTATACTGATCGTCTCAGAAAATAATAATAATAGTTACGAGGCTACCACCCCCCCCCCCCCCTCCTTTAATAAGATCAAATCAATATAATCAAGATTATTGAAAAGTGTAGGTTTGAATAATTCTTAATCTTCAAATATTCAAATCAATTGTAGAAAATACACATTTAGAAAGCATATACCTCTTCCTATTTAATCATTAATTGGGAATCCTTGACGAAAGTAGAGGCCCTTCATCAACAGTTCAGTCAGCAACGTTCAAGCTATATATCTCCCCGCCACTTTTTTTGCTTTGGCTCCTCAGCAACAACAACAACAAAATTTGAAAACAAGACTCGACTCGCATGAAGACGAGGCTTCCACATAAGCACTGCCCGAAAAGCACTCTAAAACTCATCTCTCCTGTTTATTTTGGTGCAGTAAAATGACTTTTTCTCTGAACCAGCCCTACTTAACGCGAATTTTTGAAGAAATGTTGCCTTAGAGATGATCTTCCGACCAAATATTGACATGGGTAACGCCAATTCCGTAACAGACAGAGAGGAAATTGGCGACAAAGTTTTCAACTATGTGAAAGATTTTTTGGATAGTCATCAAGTCCAGGAGGATGGCGATTCTGCAGAATTAGAAGAAATTACTGGAATAATACTTGATTCTTGCAGTGATATTGAAGAATTAAAGTCTTTAGTGACAGATAATACTGCAGAACTTGATCACAGAATTATCAAATCAAAGAAATTTCTGGAAAAACAGTCGAAACAAAAACAGTCTTTTTCACCAGTGATTGAAAAAGAGCAGTCTAAAATGGAGCGAAAAAGACAAGAATTAATTGATCATTTTGAACGATTAGACCCCAGTTTAGATTCCACCCAGATAGCAGATGAGCTGCTCAGGCTTCCTGAAAAGGAGCTTGATTACGTCGTGTCTGCCCCAAAAAATCTGAATGAGTTTTTGAAAAGTTGTTCAAGTAAATCTAGAAATTTGGTTATTCCAAAAACTAATGTCTGTGCCTCCTCGTGCAAATTGGATACCGTGAAATTGCCAGAAAAGTGGGTTTATTTTGTAAAAGCTTTGTTCTCTTAACCCTTTTGAGCCCCTTTGCAGAATAGTCTGGTATGCTTTCTTGATAAAACCTTGCTCCCGCATACAAAAGCTTGGAGAAATTATAGTGTACCCCAATAGATCCTACTAATTAGCTTTTCTGGAAACAAATGGAAAACGGTAACCACCAGGAGAACAATTCTTCGATCTGAGTTGGTTTGTTTTCATTGCATTTACCAGTGGATGTCTATTGATAATCATAAGCTTTTCTCTACCATGCATTGATGCACACAATCGTAATTCTAAATGCACAGAGTTGTGACTTAATAGCTGAGATTAACACCATGTACCAAACTGCTCTTAAAATAACTATTTGCCACCTTGATTCAGAGAATTGGTTGCAAGGTCTTTAAAACAATTGTTTTCTGATGTGGGGTATTCTAAAATCAAGCCCAAGAGTGGTGCTGGCCAATTTACATAGCAGATGGCAAAAAAGATTTACTGTTGTTTGCAGAGCTATATTTGAAAATACATGCATTTGTGGTAAAAGTTAATCATCATTGCATAGCCAAATGCTATAGATTTTGATAAATCATGCATTTCCATGACACCTCTTATTAGAGGTGGTTTATCAGTAAAAAGACAAGCATCCTACTTCATCCATTCAGCCTTTAATTTGACATATGATTCTCTTCTGTAGGTGACTTGTTTTTGCAGGGTTTCTTTGCAAAGATTCACTTATGGTCGATCTTATCTCAGTCTGATGTTTTCCGCGATTATGAATTTTGGGCTTGAGTCTTTCAGTTAGGGCTTGCTCTAGCATGTATATTGTTTTCTTCAATCACGCAATGACCGTGAGACCTAAACCCCAGACCTAGAAAAAGTCGGAACACCTACCTTTAGTCGGACGGATTTAAGAAAACTAAAAGTTTACTTAGATGGGTAAGATAACAAGAAATGCATGTCATCACTTGATAAAATAACTGTGCTTGGTCATTTAACTTCTTTATAACCATGATGATTATATACTGGCCATATTGTTTTCAATCCTCTTATTCTTTAGGCTGAAAAAGGACCCAAAGGAAACTTTGAATAGTTCCGAACTGAGCAATCATGATGTTGATGCACTGATAGGGAATCAGTTGTTCCAAAAAGTATCCCAACTCCACCCTTCAAAAGCAGAAGTTATTACTGGCGTCCTGTTAGAACTCCAAAAGGATGTTGTGCTTCATCTTCTGGTTTCTCTTCCACTACTGCATAAGAATATTGCTGTTGTGCTTAGTGAACTAAAGAAGCGAGATAAACTGTCAGCCAGGTATGTTGATTTGTGTTTATTCTTCATTCAAATTATGTAATAATGCCTCATCCACTAACAATGCAATCTGGAGACGGGGTAAGTTTTGAATATAGAAAGTTAATCCTCCACCATATTCACCAAAGTAAACAAATAACCCTATCAACAAACAAGTAACTATTCGACTGAGTCAATTTAGAATATTGAAGTTGATATGTAGTTTGTGCTGTGATTCATATGTTAGTTAGTGCTGTGAAATAAGTTATGAGACTTAATCAGGAATTCATTGATCAGAAAAGGACACAACTTCTTCTTTATATTGGTTTTTTGGATTTCTTCATGCCGTGGCCGCCAGTATACCCAGAAAGAAACATCTTTTCTACATTAATTCTGGTCAGGTAGCAGATTTGGTGAATACTATGCCTGCTTCAGCTCATCTATCCATGCTTGCTTACTTTGTGTGTGCCTTGCTTTCTTCCTCAATCAACTCTCCTTTGGATAATCACCTGTCAACCTATTCAACCTGGTCCGATGGTCAAGGAACTACAATCTCTGTTTTTCATTTTTTTATCATTCTTTCCTTTTTTGTTGTTGGCTCGTCTCTTTATTTCTCTTCCTAAACAAATTAATTCACCTTTTTTCTGCCCCGAGATGTTGCACTGTCCTTTAATTTCGAATGCTGCAATTTTCTTTCTGTGAGGTGTTTTCTTCCTAACTGAACACCCCTTTCACTACAGAGATAATTGGATTGGAGATATGATAAGAATATTCGTGTTTTTTACTTGGATAAGCTTAATTCTTCAAAACCTTACAAGGGCAAGTAAAATCCTTTTTTGTTTATTCTCATTTCGATGGTTACCCTGCTTATCCTTTTTCCAAAATATTTGTTTCAAATAATTGAGTTCTACTATAGCATAATGCCTTTACGTGGGCTGTGCTTATTTAAGTAATAAATAGCTACTGGATATATTAGAATTTGCAGGAGGACATTAAGTCTGGTTCTGGTTTTTTAATTATGTGCTGTTCTCATATCTAATAATCTCTCCGAATGTGGATTGCTTTTCATAGCATCTTTTTACCATAATACTCTTTGATTTAATTGACATTAACCCTAAATTCATTACAAGCAATCAACCACGGGTCTGCCTTTTGTTGTTGTTGTTGTATTTGTAGCTGTATCCGTAATTAATTATTTTTGTATATTAGTGTAATGTATTATCAAATGTTTCATGTTTGATGCCAGGAGGTAGTCGTGATATGTTGCTCCTCCTAGTATTGTTTGGAAGTAATTGAGTCAGGGCCTTACTCAGAATGAAGCAGACGTCTTTTGGTTTTATATTTTATATTCATAACAATAACTGACTATTTACAAACTATATACAAGAGAAGAGTTTGCCTGCATGTTGTACTATGTAGATGTAAAAAAACGATGAAATAAAACAGTGTAGTACCGTAAAGATAAAGATACAATTCTACGACGTTTCGGGATGACGGGTATAATCCCGAAACGTCCTAGAATTGTATCTTTATCTTTACGGTACTAAAATGTTTTATTTTATCGTTTTTATATACCAGAGTCCAGAGCACTTCGACTTTCCCCTTAGTTCAGCTTAGGAAATCACACGCACACCGTTGACTTCTGTGTGTGCTCTCAACATAGCATTTTCACAAGTGATTACAAAAGAGGTTATAGCGTGATTTGATAACAATTTACAACAAGAGGTTTGGAAACGAGTTGTGCGCAACCGGATATACCTTTACAACAGGTATCGTCTATGTATTTGTCTGTTATCTGTCGTAAAAGTTGTATGTTGAATATAAAAACAATACCGTAATATCAAAACACAACAAGACATCGTAGATATGCTTGCCGAGATCTAGCCTTCAATCCTTCTCAGGACCTCTTAAGTATAAAATGAGAATGTAGACGACCCCCGTTCTGCTCGCACCGTCAGTGGCAATCACAAAGACCAGCGTGGGTGCTGTGCATGCAGCTGGTTCAAGACAACTTCCAACGAGCAGTCTTTAATAAATGACCTTGACTACAGAGGACTGACTTGTTTCGGAAATGGTTTCAAAGAGACTAATAAAGTGCCACATGGTGCTTTCATGCAGTGTTGCACTTTAAAAAAGCATATGCAGCCAGCTTTGATATGTTAAACTGATTCGGAAGCCTTTTTGAAAGTGCAAAGAGAATATTTTTGCATTATTGTTCCTATCTATCCTTTAGGAATCTATATATAGGTTGTGGTACTTCAAAGGGGGAAGGGGTAATGAAATCAGCACACCGTCATTTTAGGTGATGTTTATCCAAGCAGGGGTGCATATCAAAAATCATGTTTTTCCTGGGGGCACTTATTCGGGGGTGTTTTTGTTAGGGGCTGTTGATTTCTTCATTTACGACACTTGCCGTTGGACATTGGTGAGAGAACTAGGAGGTCGGTTCGTTATAACAAGAGAGCCCTGAAGGGGTTTGCTGATCCCGATTTTCAGCACCGAAATAATCAAAAATCCCAATGAGAAAAATGGGAGATAATCCAACATTTACGTGTTTAACTATTCCAATTTGCTTTTCCATACCCAAATCCCAGTCCCAAGAAGCTCAGTCAAACTTTCCTAGTTTATAGAAAGGTAAATCCCAGTTCCCAATTCACCCCTTTCTCACCCTCTAACAGAATGTCAGGTAATAGTGAGTTTTCTGCTAAACTGCTGCCATTTCAATTTGAGGATTATTTTCCCATCAGTAGCAACCAGGGTGCCATTAAAAATTTAGCAAAACATGTGCTCTCCGAAAATCTTCTCAGAACATTGAGTCTTTCTCGCTGGTTTCCAGCACTGGGTACTTGAAAATTCCCCTAACCCTACACCTGGCTGAATTAAAGTTATCTATCACTAAAAATAGATTAAAGAAAAGTACCATCCATCTGAGCAACAACAACATCTTTATCACAGACACCAGAAAATCATCTATTTATTGAAAAGACTCCACTCGGTCATTGGATTTTGTTTGCTGTCCTTCTTCTCGAAGATGACGTGTGTCCTGACGGACGCAAATCTGTCACGTAGGATTGATTTAAAGTGCAGCTGAACTTGTGAAGAACGACCACACTCTCTCGGCCATCCAGGCGTGGTGCAGGTGGCAAGGAAAGATCCGAGACGACCAGCTGCCGGAGTGGCTGCAGGAACTACCGGAAACCAGGATTATATCCACTTGAGACCGCTTAACGGGGCTGCAGCTCCGGGTTTGGAACCAGAGTTTTCCTTCTCCTAGGTGGACTGCCATCCAAGGCTTATGAGCTCCACCTACCCAAGGCTAACAGGTACTACACCTTGCCCAAGGGTGACCTGGAGGTAGTTGTGGCTAAGGGTAACCTCATTCGCCCACGTCGAAACTCCACAACCGGATGCAGTTTAACGTCATACCCAGGACAAGGGATATTGGATAGATCCCTAATGATTCACACTAAATTCCTTGATTCTCCCTTTTTCATCTTTTGTACCCCAAATATCGAATTTCAGTTTATGTTGTAATTCATAGAGCTCAAATATTAGTTTAAGGTAACATCTCACACCCCAAATACTGGCACGGAACCCCCCCCCCTCTCCCCCTGTAACAGGACTGTCGTCATATAATCTTTATCATATTCGTGTCTTAATTATCTTAATTATTCCTAACGTAACTTCCGTCTTTGTCTGTATTGCATGTTTAGATTATTTATCATCAGTCAGTTCCTAACCTCTACACGAGTCGCCTGCATTTCTCAAGCTCAAGACTGCTCTAAATAACAGGCACTTTCAATACTGTTATCAACTGTTATACCCCGTTTGGAAAGTTAAAAGTATCCCCAACCACCGGGAACTACAAGAGACCGCAACTATCCGAACAAACTCGGAAGGTTCACCATCTGCTTATGGATAATTTTGTCCACTTTGGCTGTCTGGTTTTGAAAAATTAAAATCCTCAGCTAGATTGGGAGATGTACTGGGACTGTAATCGGGAGTTCTGCACGCCTGGCTGAGACAGGAAAACTGCAGAGACAGCGAACTGGAAGTAGAAACTCGATGCAAAGACCGACGGTCGTTGAGCTTCCAGGTCTCTTCAGGGTACTTCACGCTGACAGTGCGCCAGCCTGTAATTGACGAAGGTGCCCGTTGGTGGACCACATAGGTGTTAGACTTGTAACCATCTCCAGAACATTTTCTCTTTGTTTTGGTCGGCTTGCTAATCTCGATGTTTGGAGATCTCTCGGTTCTGTCCTTAAAGCCTTGTATTTCCTTGTATCGCTCCTGGATCCTAGGCCACTTGCAGGAGTAGCCTTTAAGCTTTGGCATGCTTTCGTATCGCTTAGCCGGTTGTCTATTGAAATCTGAAGATTCTCTTCCTTCTGCAGCGTTCGTGGCTTCTGCTCTCTTGCTCGTCAGTATCTTTGCCTGTTTGATGAGGCTAGTTGTCACGAACGGCATATTTGAGGCAGGATTCGAGCTGTGCATTGCTTCTCTTTGCTCTAACGGAACCTGTTTTCCTTCCACCGCAAGGTTTTCCGCTTCTTTGAAATTCGGGAATCTGCGGAATTTCAGTGGTAGCCTACTCCTTGTTACGACGCCCACTCTGCCGTTTCTGCCGTAATTCTTTGCGATTCCAGTCTTCCGGAAGTCATCAATCATGTTTCTGCTGTGCAGCATCACGCGGTCTTTGTCAATCATGTCGGAAACGAGTTTGTATCTGGAATGGTGGGCGTGAAGCACTTCGTTCTTCTTCATCTGAGACTGAGCACCCGTCTGCATTTTGTAATTCATGCCTAGGATGGCCAACAGCCTGGAATGAAAGTTCAAGAGTGACAGCTAGACTGCTAGACGTACACAATGCAGAAAAAAACTCAACAAAAAAACTCTTTAAGGGTCCCAGGTTCGAAACCACCTTCAGACCTGTCATATAAAGTGTGAGGAGAGAATTTGCTAGCTCTCTTTAATTCCAGGCAAAAGGCAAAAGCAATCACGAGGTCTGGTCGCATCGAGAGGAAGGACCAGGATCGCACTGCTCGATTAGTCTACCTATTCAGTGGGCGCTTTGTGCTTTATACATAAACCAATACCTTATGAAGATAGTAAGTGTATTTGCCTATCAACTATCAATGTACTGCTCGATTAGTCTACCTATTGAGTGGGCCCTTTGTGCTTTATACATAAACTAATACCTTACAAAGATAGTATGTGTATTTGCCTATCAACTATCAATGCACTGATTCGATTACTCTATCTATTCAGTGGGCCCTTCATGCTGTGCACATAAACCAATACCTTATGAAGATAGTAAGTGTATTTGCCTATCAACTATCAATGTACTGCTCGATTAGTCTACCTATTGAGTGGGCCCTTTGTGCCTTATACATAAACTAATACCTTACAAAGATAGTATGTGTATTTGCCTATCAACTATCAATGCACTGATTCGATTACTCTATCTATTCAGTGGGCCCTTCATGCTGTGCACATAAACCAATACCTTATGAAGATAGTTAGTGTATTTGCCTATCAACTATCAATGTACTGCTCGATTAGTCTACCTATTGAGTGGGCCCTCTGTGCTTTGCACATAAACCAATACCTTAGGAAGATAGTAAGTGTATTTCCATATCAATTATCAATGTACTGGCTCGATTAGTCTACCTATTTAGTGGACCCTTTGTGTTTTGAACATAAACTAATACCTTACAAAGATAGAAAGTGTATTTGCCTATCAACTTAACTCGCCATCTCCAAAAGCCTGTTATATGGCTACCCATTCCCACTCATCAGGAGTTGTACTGAATAAACCTCTTTATAGAATATTTGCGTTCGAGAGGAATGAAAACATACACGCGTCTCATTCATATAGGAAAGGCTCAAAAGGTTGAAAGGTGTTTTGGCATAAAGAAATAGAAATTCGCGACCCATAGCTATATTAGATATGATAAATCATACTAAATCCATACTATATCGATGCTTATGATCCTAGACTCGTTCCCGTATCGTTTACCTGATACTACCAGCGGACCTAGGTTCTGAAATTAGGCTAGAAAAGTCAGTTGCTGTTTTCAAGAAGAAACTCATTTCTCTCATTCGTCCCCCTCCTAAACATGTCTTTGGGATTCTTGAGCCGTTAGAATTATCATATCTACCTCAACTTAGAGAAGGACTTAGTAAACTGTGCTTTCACTATTCCATTCACAACTTTAACTTTAGAGATATCATAAATCCCATGCGCCCTACCAATGATGGTATTGTGACTACGGAGCGCTTCTTGTTGCTCTGCCCTTCATTTCAGGCTGAGTATCAAACTCTTCTCGCTGATGTTTATGAATTAATTCGTCTGTTTGGATATGCTGATCTTTCGAATGGAGTTTTAATGCAACTTTTACTGTATGGTGATAAGAACTTAGCATTTAACCTCAACAAACGTAGCTATACTTGACCATAAATTACATCCATTCTAAGGTCGATTCGGTTGAAATTAATTTTTGATTACATAATAAGCAATGAAACACCAACAAGTCCACTCTTTTTTTTGTCTTTGTGTCTATGTTTGTAAAACTATTCATTTATTTCTATATCATTGGTATATTTTATCATTTGATGTTTCATTCCGGGAGGTGGTTATGATATTTTGTTCCTCCGGGCATCGTCTTTTAATGTAGCATAAATATTTCTGTCCATTATGTTGTAAAGTTTTATTTTGAATAGAAAAAAAAGAAGCTTTACCTATATTCAATACCACAAACCTAGAAATCATACCCATATTTATACCATAATGTTTAAGCTTATACCCAACGTCTTTGTATCGGTTCCCCGTTAGAGTGCTCAATACATAGATTAGAGCTAATATACACTAAGAAAAAAGAAACCCAAAGGAGGATTTGTCTTTTTAGTCTCTTTTTTTCTTAGTGTAAGCTTTTAATAATATTTACCGTATTACTCTGCTAATAATCAGAATGCCATTCCATATCTATCTATCCATATCTGTATCAAAAGGCTTATACCAATATTGATACCATTGTATTCGATATTATTTCCATACTCATATCTTAATACCAAGACTTGTACCAATATTGATTAAGACATTGCTTTACTAATAACCGTATTCATACCATAATACTAAAACATCTACCCATATACATCAAAAGACTTATACCGATATTGCCACCATTGTACTCGATCTCATTTCCATACTCATATCTTAATACTAAGACTTGCATCAATAATCATTAAGATATTGCTTTACTAAAAACCATATTTATGCCATAATACTAAACCTCTACCCTTATATATGGAAAGAAACTTGTACCAATTTTGACACCATTGTACTCGATCTTATTTCCATACTCATATCTTAATACGAAGACTTGTACCAATATTGATTAAGATATTGCTTTACTAATAACCATATTTTTACCATAATACTAAACCTCTACCCATATATATCAAAAGGCTTATACCAATATTGATACCATTGTATTCGATATTATTTCCATACTAATATCTTAATACCAAGACTTGTACCAATATTGATTAAGATATTGCTTTACTAAGAACCATATTTATACCATAATACTAAAACCTCTATCCATATATATCAAAAGACTTATACCAATATTGATAACATTGTATTTGATATTATTTCCATACTCATAACTGAATACTACGACTTGTGCCAATATTCATTAAGACATTGCTTTACTAATAACCATATTCATACCATAATACTAAAACCTCTACCCATATATATCAAAAGATTTAAACCAATATTGACACCATTATACTCGATCTTATTTTTATACTCATATCTGAATACTAAGACTTGCATCAATAATCATTAAGATATTGCTTTACTAAAAACCATGTTTATGCCATAATACTAAACCTCTACCTTTATATATCGAAAGAAACTTATACCAATATTGACACCATTGTACTCGAAGTTATTCTCTTACTCATATCTGAATACTAAGACTTGCATCAATAATCATTAAGATATTGCTTTACTAATAACCATATTTATGCCATAATACTAAAACCTCTACCCATATATATCAAAAGACTTATACCAATATTGATAACATTGTATTCGATCTTTTTTCCATACTCATATCCTAATACCAAGACTTGTACCAATATTCATTAAGACATTGCTTTACTAATAGCCATATCCATACCATAATACTAAAACCTCTACCCATATACATCAAAAGACTTATACCAATATTGCCACCATTGTACTCGATCTCATTTCCATACTCATATCTTAATACTAAGACTTGCATCAATATTCTTTAAATATTGCTTTACTAATAACCATATTTATACCATAATACTAAACCTCTACCCATACATATCAAAAGACTTATACCAATATTGATACTATCGTACTCGATCTCATTTTCATACTCATAACTGAATACTACGACTTGTGCCAATATTCATTAAGACATTGCTTTACTAATAACCGTATTCATACCATAATACTAAAACCTCTACCTATATATATCAAAAGACTTATACCAATATTGACACCATTATACTCGAGGTTATTTCCACACTCATATCTAAATACCAAAGACTTGTACCAATATTCATTAAGACATTGCTTTAATTATAACCATATTTATACCATAATACTAAAACCTCTACCCATATACATCAAAAGACTTATACCAATATTGACACCATTGTACTCGAGGTTATTCCCATACTCATATCTTAATACCAAGACTTGTGCCAATATTCATTAAGACATTGCTTTACTAATAACTATATTCATAACATAATACTAAAATATCTACCCATAAACATCAAAAGACTTATACCAATATTGATACCATTGTACTCGATCTTATTTCCATACTCATATCTTAATACTAAGACTTGTGCCAATATTGATACCATACTTCAGCTGATCCGCGAATATTGTAATCTGGGGGGCTTCTAAACAAGGAAATCTTACATCATTTTTCTAATGCACGAAGCTAAGATAATGTCGCAGTATGCAGGTTTTCCTAGTATCATCACTTGTGAGCATTTACACCTAGAATTGTGTGCCAGGTTATAAAATTACATTGCATTAAAACTTGCGCTGCGACAAAAAAGGGTCAAATTTCTCACGACCCTCCACTCATTTGAAAGCTTCTTAGCAATTCGTTTCTTATGAACTAACGTATCATGAAGACTGCAATAAATACCTTGACGCCTTAATTCCTGTATCAGCACCTCAGACAAATATTAGATTCAGTGTGCTTCTTTGGACGAGTTTAGACGACTTCTTGAGCGTGTTTTTCAGACGGAACTGAAACCAGCTTACAGTAGTTTTAGAAACCTGTACTTTTTAGATAGAGTTTGGGTTGGCTGTTGCATAAGTTTAAAGTATGTTCAACAGGTGATTTGGGCTATTGAGAGGAGACGCGTTCCTAATAAAGTTAACAGCGTTGAATGTGCGCTTTTATCGAGAAGGCTCTGCAGTAAGCTGGTTTTCGCACCCCGAGCTCGACATACAATTACATCTTAATCAAGGATCGTGTGTTTTGAAGAAATGAGTGGAGGGTGCTGTGCCGTGCACCGCCAAACCAGCTGCTTGGCGGTGCAAGGGCTGGAGATTCTGGGCTGGAGATTCTGGACAACTCGGGTTGCAAGTCATGGTGCATCGGACTTGAAAACCAGGGGATTTTCATTGGGCAGCCATTTCAGTTCGGAAACTTCTGCAACAAATGCTGTCAATAAAACACTGGGCCTGGTCCTACTATGGGGGTCCTGAAGGACTGGTCCCGATTACCAACATTGACGTGTTTAACAATACAATGCCAATCTAAAATTGATGCTGTTATTTTTAGACCTTCCGCCCCCTCCCTCTAAAATAATTGATGCTATTAGTTTTAGACCATCTTTCTCTTAAGACTTTGCTTTTAGCACGGTTATAATTGCGGAGTTGCCTATTTCATGAAGATAAGCCCTGGACTTCAGGTCATTGTAGTAGTGTTTTTAATGAAAGAGGCCTTTTTAATCCACGACAGACAACCGTTTGGAAAATCCCCGCGAAGGTCATGGGAACAAAGCAGCCCTTTTTTCAATAACAAACACACATGTGATAATAATCATAAATCTGCTTTGAATTCGTGCTAACTTCAATAATTATCATAGGTGTATGCCATATGCACTTTTTACTTTACAGTTTAAGTTTGGCGGCAAAACAAAACAAGAATACTCTAGACCTACAGAAAAAAGGAATAGTTTATTATCCGGAATTTGGAATAACAGAGTCTTGACCGTTTTGGGTAATAAAAATGCAAAGGGCCGTAATAATAGACATTTCTTAATTGGAAAGGGGGTATGTTTACAGATATTCAGGGTCCAACAATGGTGGATTAAAGTTTTATTCTTGAAAAGCACGAATTTATTGCTACGATTTATATACACACAAAAGATTACTTTCATATCGAATGCATTTGCATTCGAATCATTAGGAATGTAGTTCATAGGTCTATGAATGGTTTATCTGATGAACAGTTATCGATTCATCGAGATAGCTACTGTTATTGTGAACATGTTCTTGAAAACACACTGTGCGTCTAGGTAGACAGGGTAGACAAGGTAGACAAGGTAGACACATTGGCACCTTTGACTTGGATCTATCATAAAATTTTGGAACTAGCACAATTATTGTTGGATCTATCAATTTCTTTGCTTTTCCATGATGGCTCTACAAATGAAAAGGTTTAGACATGTTCAAAAATTTACTTAACACTTAATGATTTTAACAGATCTGCTATAGTCAATGCTAATAGAACGTGTTTCCTCCTGAGTTTGTTTGATGAAAGAGTATGATGTAAAATCACGCTGCTAGGTCTGTCACAAAACTACAAAAATGGCATATATGGTTACAGGTAAAGATATCTTAATTACAATTAGATTTTTACGAAATTCGAATTTGAAAATATTTTTCTAAACAGGAACAAAACAAAAAGAAAAAAAAGACAAAAAATGGGACAAAAAAGGTAAAAAAGAGAGGACACGGTGATTTAATGATGAGATTTTCGGTGACTGCTTTCGGTTACAATAAAAAGTTTGAAAAGTCTTTAAAGTTTCTAGTTTTACAGTAACCATTTATTGATATATTTGTTGAACAATTTTTTATTTGAAATAGAGCGAATTTGTTATGGGATTTGATTCCATATTTTGATGCCATTAAAGGTGATAAATTTTTTACGACATTCTGTTCACACCAGAGGGAAAGAAAATTTGTTTGCAGTTGCTTAACGTGTTTTATAACAGTGTTTTGTCTTTGATTTCTGAAACAACTCACATATCGTCGAAGTTATATCATTGTTTTTGACATCATACATTAATTTCGCAACTTCTAATTCACAAAGTTTTTCAAAGTTTAAAAGGCTTAGCTTGGAAAATAAGGGTTCGGATTAAAATCTATATTCTGCAAAGTTCATAATTCTAACTGCTTTTTTGGGATTTTGTTTTAACTTTTTTGTTGCACAATTTGAAGCACCACCCTAATTAACGAGGGCATAGCTTAGAACCCCCCTCCCCCCCCCGCCCATTAGCTTAATGTTATTAACGACTTTTGAACTTGCTGTTGTTTGTCTCCTTCAGGGATTTGATAACATTGCAAGAAGAAATTGGCGATGTGATCTACAGCCTGCTTGAGGGTGACCTCGATTCGGACCAAGCAAGTCACGTGACTGGAATGCTACTTGAAACGAATATCGCAGAGGTACACAAAGTACTTGCAGATGAAAAACTTTTCAACAACCGAGTAAAGGCAGCTCTTACGACTTTGCAACGTAATAACTGACTCAGGTTTATTTAGTTCCTATTTAGTTATCGTCACTATTTAGTTCCACAGGCAAACATGACTAGCTCCACATCTGCTGCTCATTAAGACCTTGAGTACTACAGACCTTCACTGTACTCCACATGCATTATCTACGGTGGAAACGAAGGATAGTGGTGAGGATTAGGAGAAGGGGATACGGGAAAATACGTGGGAAATGTATGATTTCTCTTCAAGTGACGATTCGTCTGCCGAATGGCTGCCATAAACGGACAATGGAATCTAATCATAAATTCATTAAATCTATCCAGTTTCGATTTCAACTCAGTGGCTCCTATTGAAATGTTTTGTTCATTTCCATACAGTAACAATTAGGAAAAACCGTTCCCACATTAAATTCCGATCAAACAATCAAAACACACAGACTGATACGCTCACTTTCTATCCGCCATTTTGAAATTTGCCACACTTTTCAATACGCTATATCTTTTGAAGGGTAAGTCAAATAACATCAGTGTCTCTTTATTATTTGCTGAGTTTTCGATATGATGTGATCAGCGATTGAATATTCGGGTTGGATTTCTTGTGACCGTGGTCCCACGACGTCATCAAATACATCACAATGGCTCATTTCCCAGAATATCCCCAGGGCTTAAAATGAACGCCCTTTCTCAAGGATCCCAAAACTACCTTCAGATGTTTGGTTACCAGATTTGCTAGAATGTTATGGTAAATTCCATGTCTATATAGAGAATAAATAACCGAAGGGCAAATCACTCATAAAAAAACTCGTAAACTTTTGGCTAAAACAATTTACAAATTTGGTCTAAAAAATCTGGAAAGATCTTAAAGAATCTCTGAAAACCTTAAAAATCCATAAATATCTCTGAAAATCTTGGAAATCTTTAAAATCTGGAAAATTCTCGTACACTTTAATTGGGGTGATTTTTCCCTCAACATTTACAAGGTAGAGGCAGAATGAATATATAAAAAACAGACATGTCCTTCTGTTATTTCGAGTGTCTTTCTTACGTGTGTCTCTATACCAACCTAGGTATACACAACATTTTTCCAATTTTTGACCGATCTGGAGGGGTAGTTTTACATGAAGGATTACGTTGTTGTTTTTCAAATTTTTTCAATTTTCACCTTTCATTGCTTTAATGCAAAGAGTTAACATAAAAAACCCCATCATAATTCAGGCAAATTGAAATGACAAATATGTCCCCTGATGCTAATAGTCGTTTTCCTGAAAACTAAGGGAAACAACTTAAGCATCAGGGGAAACCACTGTTATTTAGGGAGAGCAACAGGGGAAACAACTCTTTGCAAAAATCTTTCCTAATATACCAGTGTGCATTCCATATTAAGTCTATGCCAAGGATTCTGTGATATACGCTGAAAAACAATATAATATGTTGTTTACATAAAGTAAGTTGTACGCCGAAGATCTTCGGGCCTGAGTACATGAAATGCACTCTGACCTATATATCATCATAGTCTCTTTACAACATTGTCTCCACCGGGGCCTTATTTCCTCCACCATACCCTTCTGTAGATTGCTGTCACATGCAAGTTTCTTGGCCTCTTCCCATTCTGACCCTAGCTCTGTTTTTAGTTGGGTCTTCATGTATCTTAGCCATGTAGTTTTAGTACTTTTGCATTGTTTTTGACTGATATCTCTCTCTGCCTCTCCCAAGAGTCAGGACTTTCTTGAGTGAGTTCATGTTTAACATGCTAGCCTGCAAATATATATATGAAAAGTATCAGTGTTAACGTGGTCTATTACATTAATGATAATAAAATATAATTCACATTCTTGTAGTGTTTGGTCTTTACCAGTATAAAATTTAGCCTCGCGCTTCGTATTTGCGTCACTTCTGAAGATGAAGTATAGCTCTGCTCTACTCCAAAACAGAAAGTAATGGCCTAGTAACTAGTTTCCTAATCAAATAATCTTGAAATTTCTTTAATAACAATCGAATCTTAAATGAAATGCAATCGTCATCGCTGAAATACTTATCAAGTTCGTCGTCGATCTACTTAAAATTCGGTTCTTGACTAAATTCAATATCCTGCCAAAATACCTATCTCTATAATTCCAGAATTTTTACCTCGTCTTCCAGTCCATCGATCTTGCTTGTTGTTTTCCAAGCTCAAAGCTCCAGCTTGTTGATGTTGTTTATGCTGCATTGAGAGACACTACTACGCATGCTCTACCACCTTGCTGAACGCGCATTGATGGTCTTATGCGCATACTCCGCTATATCACTCTATTACGCATGCTCCGTCACATCACTCTACTAAGCATGCTCTCCTACATCACTCTACTACGCATGCTCTCCTACATCACTCTACTACGCATGCTCTCCTACATCACTCTACTACGCATGCTCTCCTACATCACTCTACTACGCATGCTCTCCTAAATCACGACGGGGGTTGCTTCTTCGTCTTACAACTTACCGTATCTCATCTCCCCAACAAAGAAGCCAAGGTTAAGAAGAAATGAGCCGAGTCAATCCGAGTTTGGTGTGATTTTAGAACATTCCTGATCTCTGTGAAAGTTTAATGTGTGCAAATAAATCAAAACTTCAGGATGGTAATCATCATCTACTTTGTTTGAAATTATTGCGATCGTGGGTAGACCTTACTAGGATAGCTGATTTGAAAAGTGTTATGCACATTACGTACCAGCCTCTCAGTTTGAAAAGTATGCGAAATGGAAATCACATTCTTCAAACTGGGAGGTACCCGGGGTATGCACATATTCACTTATCAATACTTCTGTCTCCGAGCATGGCACGTGTGAAATCATATTTACCCTGTATTTGTCGTACAATAAAGATATTACACTTCTATGGAGTCTGGTGGTAATTCTGCTATGGTGGAGAAAATAGCCGTGTTCAATGTTTTGCTTTAAGTACCTCAATCAAAAAGTGGTGCTTCTCAGACGGCCCTTGTTTTTTAGTTTTTGTTACACATGTTCAAAATTTTCGTCAGCGTGTTCAACTCAAAAATCAAACTGTTTCATCTCATTGTTATATTTTCATTTCCAATTGTTAATATCACATTTGTCACATGATTACAACAAAACGTGCATTTGATTGCTATTCCTATTCACATTTCACGCATAACTAAGTAACTAGTTCGTCATAATCATCATGAATTAGCACTCGCCAGTGTTCTGAAGGTGCCTCAATCCTGCAACAGCGGACTGGAAACCAGCGTTATAGTCACATGCCACTTCGTTCTTTATGTAATCACGACGGTCATCAACATATGAACCATCCCTGCCGGGTCCCCCAACAAGAGCACCATACAATATTTGCGGGTTGGTGCTCGGGCTGTTGAAGTTGTTCCAGTCACAGCCAGCTGGGGCATTGGGGCAAGAGCTGGATCTGTGGTGGGGACGCTGCGGGGGATTCCTGCCAAATCCAACCACGAAGCTGCGTGGGCTATTTGGTTTTCCGAGCATGTAGTGGATTTGTGATCTTGCAAAGTTGCGGTATTGGGTCTGCTTGATGCCAAGGTCGGCAGCCTGGAGGCAAATGAAGGCAATATTGGCAGCGTGTCGGTTGGTTCCCCATTGTGTGATGTAGACAAGACCCCCAGGTGTCTTTGGCTTTCTCATGGCTGAGTCACAGAATGCACCTACAGCGTTCTTGTACATGGCTTCACCCGTGATCTGCGCCATTAAAACTTGAACCCCAGCTTTCTTGTCATCCCAGGAGAACTCCTGAGCGGTACCACCCATGCCAAACTGCAAATAGAAGGATTTAGCCGCCGTCAAGTACTGCTGTTCCGTAGAAGCACGGTAGAGCCAAGCTGCTGCCCAGGTCAACTCGTCGTGGAAACCACTCCAGCTTCTGTAGAAGTTAGCTGCATTGGGAATGGAGTCACTGTATTTTCCTCTGAATTTGTCGGCAAACTCATACAGTTCTTTGGCATTTTTAAGCAACGTATGGGAGTATACTGGCATTGATGACTTGAAAACCATTGAAGCTGCAGCTAATGCTGCGGCCGTCTCACCAGCAAGATCTGAGCCTAAATCAGAAAGAGACAACTAGTTAGAGTTGAAAGTCCAATCAGTTGATATTTCAAGATAATGAACAAGCTAAGAGTTCAACGCTTTTTCATAGGCCTAAAGTAACTTTTTAAATGGAATGGTAAATACGAGGCAGAAAATCGTTCTGAACGTTTAAAGATTTTTGAATATACGAAATATGCCGTACTAAGTAAGCAGAAAATCAACGTAAAAATGTATGTCACGTCGATTTCAATTTCAAACATGAATTACTATTTATTTTTCAATAGAATCCTTTTCAAGTCTCTAGAAATTCCCATATCAATTCACGGGAGTTCTTTTTCTACAAATTCGTGGTCACTCATTTCATACATCTGTCCTAAACAACATGCAAAAAGAAAACTAACCAGGCTTTGCAGCATCGATCTTAAACGCTGGTCGAGCCATTTTCATGTCCTCTGGTCTTCCCCAATAAGCGTGATCTGCATGCCCATCGCCAACCTGTCCGTACAATTCGAATTTAGCTGTGTGACACTTGATGAAGTAGTCTGTGCCCCATTTGATGGCATCTAGCATGTTCTGGTACTCCCCACTTGCTTTGTAAGCGTCTTCGTACTGAATCATTCCCCAGGATAACACTGTGATTGTATACGCCATTGGGAAGTTGAACTTCACGAAGTCCCCGGCATCGTAGTATCCGCCAGTGAGGTCCTCTCCATTGGAGCCACGATCGTTCAGGGCTGAGTCCTTTCTGTAAGGAATTCTGTTTGATTCTGGGAGCTTGCCAGATCTCTGAGCTTCGAAGAAAAGAAGGGACAGGTTCAAGACTTGGCCATAGTCGAATTCAGGGGTACAGGAGTCGAATTCAGGTGCCGTGACGGATAACCTTGCTCTGTACCCTTCATTTGACCGTTGGCTGAGAATCACCGGTTGGCAGGGCTTGGGGCACATAGACACAGCACCATGAAGCAGCAGTAGAGATACTGCGATGAGCGACAGCATCATCTTGCCTGGTTGAAAAGGCAAATGAGAGAAAATCTGAAACAGATTAAAAAGCTAGAACTTGACAGACGTAAAGACTTAACTAACTGAGCTCTCACGTCGAGTGTTCCAACATCTTATACAGTTAGCTCGTAGACGTGGAGGATGATTCTTTTGTGATGAGAATTCAACAAAACCCCGAATTCTGTAGCTACCATTCATTTACATAGATTGCAAATTGTTTACCTCTACTACGTTGTTGCTTGTAGCAACGTGTCTCCTCATCAGCTATCCTACCTCCGATTGGTTCTGGCTCCATGTTCCGATCTCGGCCTATAACTTCCCATTGGCCAATTTGGCCGTAGAACATTTTTGCAAACAACCATGGTTTTCCAGGCACGTTATCGTCAATTCTTGAAATATGTCAAATGAACTTAATGTTTTTGATCTTCGTCAAAGTTCAACCAACATCAAAAATGAGGATATTGCAGGTCCCAACAAGATGGTCAAGCGAGCCAACATTTCAGCCAACATCGTGTTAGGCAAAAGATTGGTTGAAATGTTGCATTGTTTGACCGGTGCTTTAACCATTCCATTCGCCTGCACATTCCTGGTCAGACTGAATTGAGTTTGGTGCGTACATGAGGTTAGATTCTGTCTGTTCGTAAAGCGTAAGTGCGACGAATTCACTGATCTCAAAATAAAGACTGGATCGAGCATCTGTCGTTCTGAAATGAAGTCATTGATGGCCATATTGGTATGCCCAATTCAATAGATGGAGATTCAACGAGGCGCTGGTTTTCTCTATGATGATTGTTGGAATGTTATGAATGCATAGAACGAGACTGAAAAATCGTGCAGCTATTGTTAGCAAAGAATACAGGCAATTTAATTTCTTTGGCAGCCATATCGGGATGCCAAACGCAAGCCAAAGCAATGGGCTTCAACATCTCAATGCAGAAACAACAACATGCTCAATCCAGTCTTTATTTTGAGATCAGTGGACGAATTCCTCCGTAATTCACTTCCGGTCCATAGTTTTATTCAGTGGTCTTCAAAACATTTCTATGGTCGTTCTATGCTGCATAGGCCAAACAAATATGGTCGGTGAGGCATTTTCGTTTGCATGGGTTTGTAAAATGTTTTCCTAGATAATATCTACAGTCCAGGAATGTTTTAGGCGGCAAGAAAGATACAAGAATGCAGACCAAGGGTGGGGGATTTACCATCGGAGCTAACTGGATGATAGAAGAGTGTTTCCAACCCACCAACGACACAAGCCCCTACCCCACCCAGCTGCAGCGCATTCTTCAAGAGGACAACGTTGTGGCCTGATGGTGAACAAGGAGTGATGAAGATCCCCGTGGCACAAAAGACCAACGGCTGGAACATAATGGTTGGCTACAGCAGGCCCATTTTGACCTTCGACGTGCATCAAGTTGACAAGGTTTCGTCCACAGACGGCGTCTTTTTCGTTTTCAAGAGAACAACTTTAAAAATGCAAAAATAAAGCCGATAGCGAGTTTCGACTTCCATATTCTAGTTCATTATCTTCTTGGACTACGCCCTCAGCCACAGATTCATCTTGCTAAATTTAGACACAAAGTTATTTGTAAGCTGTAATAAATCAACACAAGAAATAGCTATATGATCAATCAATCAAATACCTGTATAGGTAAGGGTAAATATGATATATTCTGCAATTAGGCATAAAGATTATACAATATTGAGTCTATAAATGATATCAAAATTTATGTATGTTCTGATTTGAATAATACTAGATTCAAATGGGGCATTGGAGTTGAAGGTTTAATGTGGGTTTTTCTGATTAGTCATGAAATACATCTCTTACCAAAATACTGGTCAATATACTGGCTAACCACGCAAAGTTGCAACAGTTATTATAACAGTCTTTGGTCGGTAAAAAACTTCAATATCGCCAGAAGAATCGCAAGCATAGCGAATACATGGATTACTTAAGCTTTTCGTCTGACACTCAACATTGCAATACGTCAGAAACACATAGGTTTTTGTTCCGTTCTCTTTCTGGCGCATTACTCTGTTGAAAGTCAGACGAAAAGCTTAAATAATCTATGTTTTCGATATGCTCCTGATTTTTCTGCCATATAGTAGTTATCACGTTTGACTATATTTCTGGATTTTTCTAGTCATTCTTCAAGTTCTTTACAGATGATAGTCTTTCTTTTCCTAGGAACGGTCTATGCACGAAGAAAGGCATTACAATGAATCTAATGGTGGAGATTCTGAAGTTTGATAGCAAAAACGCTGGTCAGAGTAGGGAATCTCTCTCATCGTTAGAGTTTGGAATGCTTTCTAGCCGGCTTAAAAAATTATTCGGCAAAAAGGTCTTCACCTTTCTAATTCAGCAAAACCTTCCTAAAGCTAGCTTGAAAGACTCACAGCTCCTCGACTCGACCTAAAATTGTATGTTGATTACTTTCAAATGATATTGTTTTAACTTTGAAAAGTGGTAAATAAACAAATAAATAGAGATAAGTGAAAACAATAGCTGCAAATCGCTCCCATGATGAGAGAGATTTTTGTTTACCAAACACAACGTGCTTGTTTACACTCGTCACAATATTAAACTTTTGAATGCAAAAATCTAAATCTTCTTAATTTCAAATTGTGTAAATAAGATGGGTTGCCCAAGGGTTACGTATGTGCAGTACGAATGAAATAGGTCATTTTGATTAAGGCTTTGCTATCAGAAACAACATAACTGATCCAAAGAAGGGAATCAAATAATCGAATCACTCTTGTAGAATTCGGGAGCTGTCTTCTGTATGAATAGAGGCCCCCCCCCCCCATAGTACCCCTGGATAACGGATTCACGCGTCAATTTTTCGTTTAACGTGCATCAAGTTGACAAGGTTTCGTCCACAGACGGCGTCTTTTTCGCTTTCAAGAGAACAACTTTAAAAATGCAAAAATAAAGCCGATAGCGAATTTCGACTTCCATATCCTAGTTCATTATCTTCTTGGACTACGCCCTCAGCCACAGATTCATCTTGCTAAATTTAGACACAAAGTTATTTGTAAGCTGTAATAAATCAACACAAGAAATAGCTATATGATCAATCAATCAAATACCTATATAGGTAAGGGTAAATATGATATATTCTGCAATTAGGCATAAAGATTATACAATATTGAGTCTATAAATGATATCAAAATTTATGTATGTTCTGATTTGAATAATACTAGATTCAAATGGGGGATTGGAGTTGAAGGTTTAATGTGGGTTTTTCTGATTAGTCATGAAATACATCTCAAATACATACAAAGGAAAAGGTTTAGATATGTTCAAAAATTTACTGAACACTAAATGATTTTAACAGATCTGTTATAGTCAATGCTAATAGAACGTGTTTCCTCCTGAGTTTGTTTGATGAAATAGTATGATGTAAAGTCATGCTAGCTAAAGTCACTCTGACAATTTTTCTCTGCGAATCTTTTTCTTTGAGTTTTCTTCTTCTGGGTCTCACTTGAACCAAATTTTTCAAATTTTTCAAATTCAAAGTCATTTTTCATTCAACAACAAAATATAGTTAACAGGTATAAGATACTTGAATACAATAGTAAGAGTATGTGACATAAATTCAAAAAGTCTATTAAATGTTGTCAAGGACACTGAGGTAAACCCTAAGGCTTTTGAGCCCAGTGCCCTTCTTATCAAAACATGATAATAATTCAATTTTTCAACGTCTTTTACAATTTTATTATGACTTGAAACTTACATAAAAATACCAAATAACATCAGATTATACAAAAAGGCATATATGGTTACAGGTAAAGATATCTTAATTACAATTAGATTTTTACAAAATTCGAATTTGAAAATATTTTTCTAAACAGGAACAAAACAAAAAGAAAAAAAAGACAAAAAATGGGACAAAAAAAAGGTAAAAAAGAGAGGACACGGTGATTTAATGATGAGATTTTCGGTGACTGCTTTAGTAAAGGCATCAGGGCTTTAGGGTTACAATAAAAAGTTTGAAAAGTTTTTAAAGTTTCTAGTTTTGCAGTAACCATTAATTGATATATTTGTTGAACAATTTTCTATTTGACACAGAGCGAATTTCTTGTGGGATTTGATTCCATATTTTGATGCCATTAAAGGTGATAAATTTTTTACGACATTCTGTTCTCACCAGAGGGAAAGAAAATTTGTTTGCAGTGGCTTGACGTGTTTTATAAGAGTGTCTTGTCTTTGTTTTCTGAAACAACTCACATATCGTTGAGGTTATATCATTGTCATTGATATCATACATTAATTTCGCAACTTCTAATTCATAAAGTTTTTCAAAGTTTAAAAGCTTAGCTTGGAAAATAAGGGTTTGGATTAAAATCTATATTCTGCAAAGTTCATAATTCTAACTGCTATTTTGGGGCTTTTTTTTAACGTTTTTGTTGCACAATTTGAAGCACCACCCCAATAAACGAGGGCATAGCTTAGAACCCCCTCCCCCCCCCCCCCCATTAGCTTAATGTTATTAACGACTTTTGAACTTGCTGTTGTTTGTCTCCTTCAGGGATTTGATAACATTGCAAGAAAAAATTGGCGATGTGATCTACAGCCTGCTTGAGGGTGACCTCGATTCGGACCAAGCAAGTCACGTGACTGGAATGCTGCTTGAAACGAATATCGCAGAGGTACACGAAGTACTTGCAAATGAAAAACTTTTCAACAACCGAGTAAAGGCAGCTCTTACGACTTTGCAACGTAATAACTGACTCAGGTGTATTTAGTTCCTATTTAGTTATCGTCACTATTTAGTTTCACAGGCAAACATGACTAGCTCCACATCTGCTGCTCATTAAGACCTTGAGTACTACAGACCTTCACTGTACTCCACATGCATTATCTACGGTGGAAACGAAGGATAGTGGTGAGGATTAGGAGAAGGTGATACGGGAAAATACGTGGGAAATGTATGATTTCTCTTCAAGTGACGATTCGTCTGCCGAATGGCTGCCATAAACGAACAATGGAATCTAATCAAAAATTCATTAAATCTATCCAGTTTAGATTTCAACTCAGTGGCTCCTATTGAAATTTTTTGTTCATTTCTATATAGTAACAATTAGGAAAAACCGTTCCCTCATTAAATTCCGATCAAACAATCAAAACAAACAGACTGATACGCTCACTTTCTATCCGCCATTTTGAAATTTGCCACACTTTTCAATACGCTATATCTTTTGAAGGGTAAGTCAAATAACATCAGTGTCTCTTTATTATTTGCTGAGTTTTCGATATGATGTGATCAGCGATTGAATATTCGAAGGTTGGATTTCTTGTGACCGTGGTCCCACGACGTCATCAAATACATCACAATGGCTCATTTCCCAGAATATCCCCAGGGCTTAAAATGAACGCCCTTTCTCAGGGATCCCAAAACTACCTTCAGATGTTTGGTTACCAGATTTGCTAGAATGTTATGGTAAATTCCATGTCTATATAGAGAATTAATAACCGAAGGGCGAATCACTCATAAAAAACTCGTAAACTTTTGGCTAAAACACTTTAAAAATTTTTGAACATCTTTGAAAATCTGAAAACTATTTAAGAAATATCATAATGTTTTACAAATTTGGTCTAAAAGATCTGGAAAGATCTTAAAGAATCTCTGAAAACCTTAGAAATCCATGAATATCTCTGGAAATCTTGGAAATCTTTAAAATCTGGAAAATTCTCGTACACTTTAATTGGGGTGATTTTTCCCTCAACATTTACAAGGTAGAGGCAGAATGAATATATAAAAAACAGACATGTCCTTCTGTTATTTCGAGTGTCTTTCTTACGTGTGTCTCTATACCAACCTAGGTATACACAACATTTTTCCAATTTTTGACCGATCTGGAGGGGTAGTTTTACATGAAGGATTACGTTGTTGTTTTTCAAATTTTTTCAATTTTCACCTTTCATTGCTTTAATGCAAAGAGTTAACATAAAAACCCCATCATAATTCAGGCAAATTGAAATGACAAATATGTCCCCTGATGCTAATAGTCGTTTTCCTGAAAACTAAGGGAAACAACTTAAGCATCAGGTGAAAAACACTGTTATTTAGGGAGAGCAACAGGGGAAAACAACTCTTTGCAAAAATCTTTCCTAATATACCAGTGTGCATTCCATAATATTAAGTCTATGCCAAGGATTCTGTGATATACGCTGAAAAACAATATAATATGTTGTTTACATAAAGTAAGTTGTACGCCGAAGATCTTCGGGCCTGAGTACATGAAATGCACTCTGACCTATATATCATCATAGTCTCTTTACAACATTGTCTCCACCGTGGCCTTATTTCCTCCACCATACCCTTCTGTAGATTGCTGTCACATGCAAGTCTCTTGGCCTCTTCCCATTCTAACCCTAGCTCTGTTTTTAGTTAGGTCTTCATGTATCTTAGCCATGTAGTTTTAGTACTTTTGCATTGTTTTTGACTGATATCTCTCTCTGCCTCTCCCAAGAGTCAGGACTTTCTTGAGTGAGTTCATGTTTAACATGCTAGCCTGCAAATATATATATGAAAAGTATCAGTGTTAACGTGGTCTATTACATTAATGATAATAAAATATAATTCACATTCTTGTAGTGTTTGGTCTTTACCAGTATAAAATTTAGCCTCGCGCTTCGTATTTGCGTCACTTCTGAAGATGAAGTATAGCTCTGCTCTACTCCAAAACGGAAAGTAATGGCCTAGTAACTAGTTTCCTAATCAAATAATCTTGAAATTTCTTTGATAACAATCGAATCTTAAATGAAATGCAATCGTCATCGCTGAAATACTTATCAAGTTCGTCGTCGATCTACTTAAAATTCGGTTCTTGACTAAATTCAATATCCTGCCAAAATACCTATCTCTATAATTCCAGAATTTTTACCTCGTCTTCCAGTCCATCGATCTTGCTTGTTGTTTTCCAAGCTCAAAGCTCCAGCTTGTTGATGTTGTTTATGCTGCATTGAGAGACACTACTACGCATGATCTACCACCTTGCTGAACGCGCATTGATGGTCTTATGCGCATACTCCGCTATATCACTCTATTACGCATGCTCCATCACATCACTCTACTAAGCATGCTCTCCTACATCACTCTACTACGCATGCTCTCCTACATCACTCTACTACGCATGCTCTCCTAAATCACGACAGGGGTTGCTTCTTCGTCTTACAACTTACCGTATCTCATCTCCCCAACAAAGAAGCCAAGGTTAAGAAGAAATGAGCCGAGTCAATCCGAGTTTGGTGCGATTTTAGAACATTCCTGATCTCTGTGAAAGTTTAATGTGTGCAAATAAATCAAAACTTCAGGATGGTAATCATCATCTACTTTGTTTGAAATTATTGCGATCGTGGGTAGACCTTACTAGGATAGCTGATTTGAAAAGTGTTATGCACATTACGTACCAGCCTCTCAGTTTGAAAAGTGTGCGAAATGGAAATCACATTCTTCAAACTGGGAGGTACCCGGGGTATGCACATATTCACTTATCAATATCAATACTTCTGTCTCCGAGCATGGCACGTGTGAAATCATATTTACCCTGTATTTGTCGTACAATAAAGATTTTACACTTCTATGGAGTCTGGTGGTAATTCTGCTATGGTGGAGAAAATAGCCGTGTTCAATGTTTTGCTTTTAGTACCTCAATCAAAAAGTGGTGCTTCTCAGACAGCCCTTGTTTTTTAGTTTTTGTTACACATGTTCAAAATTTTCGTCAGCGTGTTCAACTCAAAAATCAAACTGTTTCATCTCATTGTTATATTTTCATTTGCAATTGTTAGTATCACATTTGTCACATGATTTCAACAAAACGTGCATTTGATTGCTATTCATATTCGCATTTCAGGCATAATTAAGTAACTTGCTCGTCATAATCATCATAAATTAGCACTCGCCAGTGTTCTGAAGGTGCCTCAATCCTGCAACAGCGGACTGGAAACCAGCGTTATAGTCACATGCCACTTCGTTCTTTATGTAATCACCACGGTTATCAACATATGAACCATCCTGGCTGGGTCCCCCAACAAGAGCACCATACAATATCTGGGGGTTGGGGCTTGGGCTATTGTAATCATTCCAGCTACAGGCAGCCGGGGTGTTGGGACAGGAGCTGGACCTGTGGTGGGGACGCTGTGGGGGGTTCCTGCCAAATCCAACCACGAAGCTACGTGGACTGTTTGGTTTGCCAAGCATGTAGTGGATTTGTGATCTTGCAAAATTGCGGTATTGGGTCTGCTTGATGCCAAGGTCGGCAGCTTGGAGGCAAATGAAGGCAACATTGGCAGCGTGTCGGTTGGTTCCCCATTGTGTGATGTAGACAAGACCCCCAGGTGTCTTTGGCTTTCTCATGGCTGAGTCACAGAATGCACCTACAGCGTTCTTGTACATGGCTTCACCCGTGATCTGCGCCATTAAAACTTGAACCCCAGCTTTCTTGTCATCCCAGGAGAACTCCTGAGCGGTACCACCCATGCCAAACTGCAAATAGAAGGATTTAGCCGCCGTCAAGTACTGCTGTTCCGTAGAAGCACGGTAGAGCCAAGCTGCTGCCCAGGTCAACTCGTCGTGGAAACCACTCCAGCTTCTGTAGAAGTTAGCTGCATTGGGAATGGAGTCACTGTATTTTCCTCTGAATTTGTCGGCAAACTCATACAGTTCTTTGGCATTTTTAAGCAACGTATGGGAGTATACTGGCATTGATGACTTGAAAACCATTGAAGCTGCAGCTAATGCTGCGGCCGTCTCACCAGCAAGATCTGAGCCTAAATCAGAAAGAGACAACTAGTTAGAGTTGAAAGTCCAATCAGTTGATATTTCAAGATAATGAACAAGCTAAGAGTTCAACGCTTTTTCATAGGCCTAAAGTAACTTTTTAAATGGAATGGTAAATACGAGGCAGAAAATCGTTCTGAACGTTTAAAGATTTTTGAATATACGAAATATGCCGTACTAAGTAAGCAGAAAATCAACGTAAAAATGTATGTCACGTCGATTTCAATTTCAAACATGAATTACTATTTATTTTTCAATAGAATCCTTTTCAAGTCTCTAGAAATTCCCATATCAATTCACGGGAGTTCTTTTTCTACAAATTCGTGGTCACTCATTTCATACATCTGTCCTAAACAACATGCAAAAAGAAAACTAACCAGGCTTTGCAGCATCGATCTTAAACGCTGGTCGAGCCATTTTCATGTCCTCTGGTCTTCCCCAATAAGCGTGATCTGCATGCCCATCGCCAACCTGGCCGTACAATTCGAATTTAGCTGTGTGACACTTGATGAAGTAGTCTGTGCCCCATTTGATGGCATCTAGCATGTTCTGGTACTCCCCACTTGCTTTGTAAGCGTCTTCGTACTGAATCATCCCCCAGGACAACACTGTGATTGTATACGCCATTGGGAAGTTGAACTTCACGAAGTCCCCGGCATCGTAGTATCCGCCAGTGAGGTCCTCTCCATTGGAGCCACGATCGTTCAGGGCTGAGTCCTTTCTGTAAGGAATTCTGTTTGATTCTGGGAGCTTGCCAGATCTCTGAGCTTCGTAGAAAAGAAGGGACAGGTTCAAGACTTGGCCATAGTCGAATTCAGGGGTACAGGAGTCGAATTCAGGTGCCGTGACGGATAACCTTGCTCTGTACCCTTTATTTGACCGTTGGCTGAGAATCACCGGTTGGCAGGGCTTGGGGCACATAGACACAGCACCATGAAGCAGCAGTAGAGATACTGCGATGAGCGACAGCATCATCTTGCCTGGTTGAAAAGGCAAATGAGAGAAAATCTGAAACAGATTAAAAAGCTAGAACTTGACAGACGTAAAGACTTAACTAACTGAGCTCTCACGTCGAGTGTTCCAACATCTTATACAGTTAGCTCGTAGACGTGGAGGATGATTCTTTTGTGATGAGAATTCAACAAAACCCCGAATTCTGTAGCTACCATTCATTTACATAGATTGCAAATTGTTTACCTCTACTACGTTGTTGCTTGTAGCAACGTGTCTCCTCATCAGCTATCCTACCTCCGATTGGTTCTGGCTCCATGTTCCGATCTCGGCCTATAACTTCCCATTGGCCAATTTGGCCGTAGAACATTTTTGCAAACAACCATGGTTTTCCAGGCACGTTATCGTCAATTCTTGAAATATGTCAAATGAACTTAATGTTTTTGATCTTCGTCAAAGTTCAACCAACATCAAAAATGAGGATATTGCAGGTCCCAACAAGATGGTCAAGCGAGCCAACATTTCAGCCAACATCGTGTTAGGCAAAAGATTGGTTGAAATGTTGCATTGTTTGACCGGTGCTTTAACCATTCCATTCGCCTGCACATTCCTGGTCAGACTGAATTGAGTTTGGTGCGTACATGAGGTTAGATTCTGTCTGTTCGTAAAGCGTAAGTGCGACGAATTCACTGATCTCAAAATAAAGACTGGATCGAGCATCTGTCGTTCTGAAATGAAGTCATTGATGGCCATATTGGTATGCCCAATTCAATAGATGGAGATTCAACGAGGCGCTGGTTTTCTCTATGATGATTGTTGGAATGTTATGAATTCATAGAACGAGACTGAAAAATCGTGCAGCTATTGTTAGCAAAGAATACAGGCAATTTAATTTCTTTGGCAGCCATATTGGGATGCCAAACGCAAGCCAAAGCAATGGGCTTCAACATCTCAATGCAGAAACAACAACATGCTCAATCCAGTCTTTATTTTGAGATCAGTGGACGAATTCCTCCGTAATTCACTTCCGGTCCATAGTTTTATTCAGTGGTCTTCAAAACATTTCTATGGTCGTTCTATGCTGCATAGGCCAAACAAATATGGTCGGTGAGGCATTTTCGTTTGCATGGGTTTGTAAAATGTTTTCCTAGATAATATCTACAGTCCAGGAATGTTTTAGGCGGCAAGAAAGATACAAGAATGCAGACCAAGGGTGGGGGATTTACCATCGGAGCTAACTGGATGATAGAAGAGTGTTTACAACCCACCAACGACACAAGCCCCTACCCCACCCAGCTGCAGCGCATTCTTCAAGAGGACAACGTTGTGGCCTGATGGTGAACAAGGAGTGATGAAGATCCCCGTGGCACAAAAGACCAACGGCTGGAACATAACGGTTGGCTACAGCAGGCCCATTTTGACCTTCGACGTGCATCAAGTTGACAAGGTTTCGTCAACAAATGGCGTCTTTTTCGCTTTCAAGAGAACAACTTTAAAAATGCAAAAATAAAGCCGATAGCGAGTTTCGACTTCCATATGCTAGTTCATTATCTTCTTGGACTACGCCCTCAGCCACAGATTCATCTTGCTAAATTTAGACACAAAGTTATTTGTAAGCTGTAATAAATCAACACAAGAAATAGCTATATGATCAATCAATCAAATACCTATATAGGTAAGGGTAAATATGATATATTCTGCAATTAGGCATAAAGATTATACAATATTGAGTCTATAAATGATATCAAAATTTATGTATGTTCTGATTTGAATAATACTAGATTCAAATAGGGGATTGGAGTTGAAGGTTTAATGTGGGTTTCTCTGATTAGTCATGAAATACATCTCTTACCAAAATACTGGTCAATATACTGGCTAACCACGCAAAGTTGCAACAGTTATTATAACAGTCTTTGGTCGGTAAAAAACTTCAATATCGCCAGAAGAATCGCAAGCATAGCGAATACATGGATTACTTAAGCTTTTCGTCTGACACTCAACATTGCAATACGTCAGAAACACATAGGTTTTTGTTCCGTTCTCTTTCTGGCGCATTACTCTGTTGAAAGTCAGACGAAAAGCTTAAATAATCTATGTTTTCGATATGCTCCTGATTTTTCTGCCATATAGTAGTTATCACGTTTGACTATATTTCTGGATTTTTCTAGTCATTCTTCAAGTTCTTTACAGATGATAGTCTTTCTTTTCCTAGGAACGGTCTATGCACGAAGAAAGGCATTACAATGAATCTAATGGTGGAGATTCTGAAGTTTGATAGCAAAAACGCTGGTCAGAGTAGGGAATCTCTCTCATCGTTAGAGTTTGGAATGCTTTCTAGCCGGCTTAAAAAATTATTCGGCAAAAAGGTCTTCACCTTTCTAATTCAGCAAAACCTTCCTAAAGCTAGCTTGAAAGACTCACAGCTCCTCGACTCGACCTAAAATTGTATGTTGATTACTTTCAAATGATATTGTTTTAACTTTGAAAAGTGGTAAATAAACAAATAAATAGAGATAAGTGAAAACAATAGCTGCAAATCGCTCCCATGATGAGAGAGATTTTTGTTTACCAAACACAACGTGCTTGTTTATACTCGTCACAATATTAAACTTTTGAATGCAAAAATCTAAATCTTCTTAATTTCAAATTGTGTAAATAAGATGGGTTGCCCAAGGGTTACGTATGTGCAGTACGAATGAAATAGGTCACTTTGATTAAGGCTTTGCTATCAGAAACAACATAACTGATCCAAAGAAGGGAATCAAATAATCGAATCACTCTTGTAGAATTCGGGAGCTGTCTTCTGTATGAATAGAGGCCCCCCCCATAGTACCCCTGGATAACGGATTCACGCGTCAATTTTTCGTTTAACGTGCATCAAGTTGACAAGGTTTCGTCCACAGACGGCGTCCTGTTCGTTTTCAAGAGAACAACTTTAAAAATGCAAAAATAAAGCCGATAGCGAGTTTCGACTTCCATATGCTAGTTCATTATCTTCTTGGACTACGCCCTCAGCCACAGATTCATCTTGCTAAATTTAGACACAAAGTTATTTGTAAGCTGCAATAAATCAACACAAGAAATAGCTATATGATCAATCAATCAAATACCTATATAGGTAAGGGTAAATATGATATATTCTGCAATTAGGCATAAAGATCATACAATATTGAGTCTATAAATGATATCAAAATTTATGTATGTTCTGATTTGAATAATACTAGATTCAAATAGGGGATTGGAGTTGAAGGTTTAATGTGGGTTTTTCTGATTAGTCATGAAATACATCTCTTACCAAAATACTGGTCAATATACTGGCTAACCACGCAAAGTTGCAACAGTTATTATAACAGTCTTTGGTCGGTAAAAAACTTCAATATCGCCAGAAGAATCGCAAGCATAGCGAATACATGGATTACTTAAGCTTTTCGTCTGACACTCAACATTGCAATACGTCAGAAACACATAGGTTTTTGTTCCGTTCTCTTTCTGGCGCATTACTCTGTTGAAAGTCAGACGAAAAGCTTAAATAATCTATGTTTTCGATATGCTCCTGATTTTTCTGCCATATAGTAGTTATCACGTTTGACTATATTTCTGGATTTTTCTAGTCATTCTTCAAGTTCTTTACAGATGATAGTCTTTCTTTTCCTAGGAACGGTCTATGCACGAAGAAAGGCATTACAATGAATCTAATGGTGGAGATTCTGAAGTTTGATAGCAAAAACGCTGGTCAGAGTAGGGAATCTCTCTCATCGTTAGAGTTTGGAATGCTTTCTAGCCGGCTTAAAAAATTATTCGGCAAAAAGGTCTTCACCTTTCTAATTCAGCAAAACCTTCCTAAAGCTAGCTTGAAAGACTCACAGCTCCTCGACTCGACCTAAAATTGTATGTTGATTACTTTCAAATGATATTGTTTTAACTTTGAAAAGTGGTAAATAAACAAATAAATAGAGATAAGTGAAAACAATAGCTGCAAATCGCTCCCATGATGAGAGAGATTTTTGTTTACCAAACACAACGTGCTTGTTTATACTCGTCACAATATTAAACTTTTGAATGCAAAAATCTAAATCTTCTTAATTTCAAATTGTGTAAATAAGATGGGTTGCCCAAGGGTTACGTATGTGCAGTACGAATGAAATAGGTCATTTCGATTAAGGCTTTGCTATCAGAAACAACATAACTGATCCAAAGAAGGGAATCAAATAATCGAATCACTCTTGTAGAATTCGGGAGCTGTGTTCTGTATGAATAGAGCCCCCCCCCCCCATCGTACCCCTGGATAACGGATTCACGCGTCAATTTTTCGTTTATCGCGCCATCACGGACCTTAAATCAGAATTTTCACGATCTTTTCCATCTAATTGTGCAAGAAAAGTTTTTTTAACAACCAGAGCGCGTCAAGCAATCAGGCACTAGAAAACTCCTTTTCACGGAATAACGACCACATTTTCAACAAATCACGCTGCACGAAGGATTCTTTGATCACGGATTCACGAACCGAAAATATCTAAATCACGAAATCACGCGCGAAAATATGCCAAATAACGCTTCACGTACAAATATGGGGGGCCTCTGAATAGAATAGTATAGCCAGAAAAATCGGAAACATAGTGAAACGAACACATAAATTACTTATGCTTTCTGTGTGTAATCTATGTGTTCGTTTCATTATGTTTCCGATTCGTCTGGCTATACTGAAGTTCTGTACCATACAAAGAGTAGAATAGTACACAAAAGAAAGTGCAGTGACAACAAAGGGGGTTTCGAATTGCTAACTAACAGACAAGATCTGACTGTTAAAAGTATACAAAAATCTTTTAATTGAATAAAGTACTACTGATTTATGATTTGGAAATTAAATAAATTATCTCCTATTGCTTTTTAAAAGCAGAGATTTATAGTTAATACGAATAGCATCTGTTATTCCTTTGATTTATAGCATCTAATATACCCTATATTCCAAAATCAGGATTGCACTATGTCAGATAATTCAGTAGAATTGAATTAAGATAAAGTATGACTTGGCACCATGAGAGTGACTTTGATCCGCTGGTGATTATGCTAGGGCTTCACGAGGCTCGACTAGAATTTCATTAATGGCACAGTATTCCGACTGGCTTGTTGCGTACAGACAGCATTGTCAATGTCAATATCTTCAGGTTCAAGTTGAAATCATATAGACTTCTGGCCTAGAGACGTAAAAAGAAATGCGTTGGAAATAGAGCAATTCCCCCTCTTACCATTAAATCCTTAATAACAAGACGTTGGAACACGAATCTGAACATCCCATTCCCTTCAAAATGATGGCCCACATCATTTCGACCCCAACGCAGACGGGCAGTCTATCGTCAATTACGAAAGGAAAGTGGAGAAAGAGTTAGAAAAAGACCATGAATTGAACAGGCGATTTGAGGAGATAGAGCCTCTGACGTCTTGGTAAGTAGGTTAAGGCCTTTTAATAGGCAAGTCTTTTTTCTCTGTTTCTGATATAATTAATTTCTGAACCAATAAACAATTCAACTAAACTAAGTAGAAATAAGAAAGAAAGTGTAAAGCAGGTACAAATTAGTATTCTAAACTTTTGAAGGAGCTTTGGTGATCAAACTGGAGTTAAGAAGCACTTTTTAGAACCACTTATCTTCTCTGCAACCTTTCTATATGTTATTTGTTTAAAACGCCATGAAAGACAGTAAGTACCAACCATCACCCTAGCCTAACATAATCATTTAACTGCCCTTATCATACATTCTTGAATTTCAAATTTGGAATTGTCTTCAGGCTAGTGCCAACCATAAAATTCATTTTCATCTGCCTCTTCCAGGCACGGCGGAACCGGTTGGTGCAGTGTTGGCTGGGCCAACTTTTGGGACAAAACACCTCTTTTGTCGTAAATGATATTGGTTTTTAGAACATTAGATTTTTACGGTAGCTTTCGGTTCATTTTTGCATTTATTACTTTCTAAAAATTCACCAAATTGCATCTGTTAGAGCCTTGTTTTCTAAATTTTCATGGGGTATGCCCCCTGGCCCAACAAGATTAGCTTGAACCGGACCAACACTGGAGAGCCTCCGCCGGGCCTATCTTCTATAAGTTTCAGCATCTTTCGCTAACTTGTTATCATTTTTCAATTTTCCAAATAAACTTTTAACTTTTATTTCTCTAGGGCAAGCAATATGTATTTTAAATTCACTGCAGTTGTTTATCAAGTGTCCATCTATCATTATAGATTTGTACGAAGTATATCCTATCGTGAATTCACCCGTCTGATGCATGCATACTTGGAAAGGAATAAAAGAATCCCACTGCCTGCCTATGCATATACAGCAATTCAAATAGAATTTCCAGTTGAAGCAGGCAAGGTGACTGGTAATATCGAGGAAGCAGCAATGGCCTCAGATTAAATGTATTATTTATATGCAGTATCAAATGTATTCAACGCCCATATGCAACATCGTTTTTCACGAAAAACCCCGAATTTCACGACTTTGTGAGATCAACTCAGGAACCACAACTCTGATCGTAAAAAAACTTTTTTGCTTCAGAATCAGCGCATTGAGCTAGCGTAAGGAGAAAACTGGACAAGATCGCGTTTGGAACTTTGTCCAGTGATGTTTGATCATACTCAGATTACATGCTAGCAAACATATACACTTTTACTGCGATGGTTACATTTTCGAGGGGGTGGCATATCATCTTACAAGGGGCTGGTATATCATCTTACAAGGGGGCCGATAAGCTTACCAGGGGGTTGGATAATGCTCTCTCATTATTGCTCATTTCTCTATAATTCTGTTAACTACCATAAATTTAAGAACATATTTAGGTAGCTGGCTGGTAGTAGTAAAAATATAGGTTATTAGCTGCTCAGTTTTACTGTAGTAGGACTGGAATGCTGCTTGGCTGTACACTGCAAAATATGTATATCAGAACCTTCATCTACTATGACCTTATGCAGTTATATATATGAAAAGTATAAAGAACAACAATATGTAGGATAAGATTAGCAAAGCTTTTCTGTAAAACCATAGCCAGTGTTAGAAACTTATGATTATACTTGCGCTTATGATTATAATTGAAATTGAATTGAATTGAATTGAATTGAATTGAATTGACTTGCACTGAAGATATTTTTACTGAAAAGCTTTTGCTGATTTTCATTCTATGTTTTGATATTTTCAATGTTCGAAAATCACTGCACAGAAAGCTTGCTGTGCCAGTCAAATTCATAAAATAAAAATCTACTTCACATTTTTAGGTAGCTTAGCTTCATCAAATTACTTTACTTTGTTTATATACTTATTTGTAATCTAGAAATGTAGTGGATTGATGTAACATTAAAGATGTAGGTCATTGTTTTCAGGTACAAAGTTCTGAATGTACATAGATTGTGGGGGCTGGGATATTTCTATCCGGCATCCACAGAGTTTTTTTTCAAAAATATCCCAACCCCCCGGATAAGATCGCTGCTAGTGTCCAGTGCACTTTTCCTTCTCCCAGAATGCAACAGGAATCAAAGCAACTAATTTATTACGCGCAAATGCCTCGACGAAAGCCTGAAAATTGAGATTCTTGAAGCGAAGCATCGTCATTTAAATCTATAATTGAATCAATCACGAATGTTTAAAGAAAGCATCTGTATTCTGAAAATAACAGGTATGAAGGGGGAGATTCATTTTGGGAGATTAATCTGTTTTTCTCGTTCCATGCGTCCAGATCATTAACTTTCTTTACGTGTTTTTGACGTTACAGTTGTTCATGCATGAGTCATTGCAGGCCTAAATTAACATCGTTGGTTCCGTTGAAAAATATCGCCATGTAAAGAAACTGTTCATCCAGAAGTCTGTTCTCGATTCTTGTCAACTTACAATAGAGATAAGCCCCACTTTCAAAACTGCTGGATGATTTCATGCATTCAACAAAGTCCCTGCAGAGTGTGGCACTTTTTTTACGCCCAAGTTTAATAATAGAAATAGCACAATCCGGTTGTAGGTAGAGCAATAAAAAGTGGCTCATGTAAGCCAGAGACGTCGGCAAAAACTGTCAGACTCTCCAGACCAGCAAAGTTGCAACTTGTAACGTAGGCTTCATATGGTAAAAAGGGTGTATTTTGTTAGTTCCATACAATCAAGTTTATTCCTAGTTTCTGTTTGGAAATTTTGAAGGTTTAAGGAAGGTGTCAAAGATGCCTGTCATTTCTCACTTTGTACATATGCAATGCCTGTGTCTGCACCATATCACACAGACCTCATCTAGGCCCTAGAGTACTAAAAAAGGTGAGAGGGCTATTGGTTTGGTGTTCAGAGCTATGATGATTTTCAAAAGCAAGTAAACTATTTGCAAAGCAAGTCATTGGAACAATATATATCAGATGGATTTCTCTCTCTATTGAACTCATTTACAAAACTATATCAATCCATAGATATTTCAATAAACTTGATGATTCATTTTCAGAGAAACCTCCTCAAAATGTCTACTAATCTACGAGGTGATGTGATGGTGGAGAATCCTGCTTGGGAAAATGCCAGAAAGGCTTTGCAGGGCATAGATCCTGTGAAGTCAGAAGACAGTCAAATGCAGACTTCAAGCAACTCCACCCAAAATAATTATCCACCAAGCAATCCTCCGCATCCACCTCAGCCACCATTCCAGTTTGGTTACAATCCCGGTTATAATTTTAATCAACCAGCTATGCATGCAGCTCCCTATTACCAGCCTCCTCGGTAATTCTTCTTTTCTTTTCTTCTTACCTTGTATCCTTTATGTGAATCCTTATGAGAGCTAGTGGTAAAAGTGCTGGACTTCTAATTCTTGAAGAGCAGCTTTTGTGGGATTGAATCCACCAATGGTTAGAATCATCAACTACAAGCTGTCAGCCAACTCAGCTGTCCATCCTTCCAAAATCGGTAAATGAGTACCCCAAATATTTGTTCTAGAATATTAATTCTGGGGGCATAAAACAGCAGGTCCACATCAGCTTTACACTGCCATACTCCAAACCTTATAACAAATAAGTCTGCTGGCTTGTTGTTTTTTATCAGAGAGGTTACAGATTAGCAAAACTTATGCCAAATTAAAACTGTGCCCCTTAAACAGAGAGGCCTGTGTATATTTGAGGCATTAGCAAAACTTTGACTACTCTTTGGCTGATTATGTCTAGACTAACGTTTCCTTTTTATTCTTAGTGCTTCTTCTGGATATTCTTATCCTTCTGCGCCACCACAGTACAACAGTCACATGTATGCACCACCAATGAGCCACAATAGATTTCCACAGAGTACCAGTCAGAGTGTGCCTTATCCACCAAATTACAATCACAGTTTCATGCCACCTCCACCCCCAAACCATTCTAATCCGCAGTACGACCCTTCAGCCCCAACACAAGAGCATAATTGGCGAGATAACCAACCGAGAACAGAATATCCTCATGGGGTAAGTGTGGCCTCAGACAATTTCAGTTTCTGTTATTTTAGATTTCATTCAATACAATGTAGTTTTGATTATAAATTGTTGAGCAAGATATGAGGGTGATGGGGTTGGAGAAGGGGATGGCAATGGACAGGGAAACTTGGAGAAGACGAATCCATGGACCAGTTAACCCTCTCTCTCAGGAAAAACGACCTGGATAAAAATCATGTGTGTGCGTATGTGTGTATAGTTTTGATTCTAAAGTTGATTAAACTACAAACAAAATGCAAATAACTACTACAATCCAGCAGATGATTGATAGGATGTACAATAGAATATATGTGGAATTTCACAGAAGAAGAAATCTTGAACTGTCTTTGATAAGTACAGAACTTGAGGATGCCAAGAAAATTCAGAAACAAAGCCAAACGTAATAACTCTTGAAGTTTTGGCGTATGAAGAACTACTCTGATGAGTGTCATACAAGGTTTCAGTAGTTATCATGTTTCTGCTTTGTCTCTGATTTCTCTCGCCATTCAGGAAGAAATCGCTAATCAAGTAAGAAGAATGCTTCTCCATTCAGTGCATTGTTGGTTGATATGACTAAGAAGAAGGGGTCGAACCTTTAATGTGTCAATGCTTTCATTTACACCTAACTAATAATCAAATGCAAGATAAAGTCTAGTGAATTTCTTGATGGATTCTCTGATGAAACATTTGATTTTTTCCATCAGAGCTCACAGTCCGAGGTATCAGCACCAGCTTACAAACCAAATAACCAGTTCCCGCGTTCGGGAGATTCAAAACCTGAACCAGTCTACCCTTCACCCTGGAAAAGCACCAAAAATCAAGAAAGTGATGCTCCAATGCAGCAAAGATCTTTTTCAGACGTAATAAAGGGAAACCAGCGGAAGCAACCTGGTCAGTATTTTGTAATAAGAAACGTTTTGTTGATTTTCGAATGTCAATGAATCCACAGAACTTTATTTGAACATTTTGCCAAGGGGTAATAGCAGTCGCAAATTACTCTTCCCATCACTTTTATTCAAGATGCCCTTGTCTATTCCGCACCTGAGAGCAATATGCTGCACAATAATCTTATTTTTGTCCTAGTCTTTTTCGGTTTAAAAATGTTGATACTCTCGCAAGTCGCCAACCAAAGTTGTAGTATGCCCTAACCTGGTCTCCAACCTGTGACATTTCCCACCGTAGTCCAGCGCACTTGATACTGCCCTAGGTAATCAGTTTCCTTGTATTAGACTTTTACAATCTACTTATCTCTGTAAAATATTTTTGAATTTTAATTTTGTTCCAGGTGGATTCAAAATGACATTTGTTAGTGCTACTGGCAATAAAAAATTCAAGTCGGCCTGGCAGCCACCAGAGGCAAGCATGAAAACATATGATAATGGTAGTGCTAGTGAGGTGATTGAAGAGAGAACAGAAACTTATATCCCCCCACCAACGCGACAAAAATCGAATGAAATTCCAGTCAACAATCTACCTGCACAGAACCCTCAGCTTTCAGACCAGAGAGAGGTTCCAAAGGCAGAGAATAATCCAAAAGAATGGCCTCCCGCTCTCAAGTAAGAGTTCATCAAAATTGGTTTTTCTTTCATTTGATGACCTATTTTTATAGGGCTAGCTGAACTACCTTGCCTTCAAATAATTGATTTGAACAAAGGAAGTCCACAATACTCTAGGCTCTGTGCTAGATTCTCTTGGAATATTTGCGACAAAGTAGGGCTGGAACAACTTAAGATGACACAAACAGAAGAAAACGTAGATACACTAGATATCATATGTATTATATTGTCAATATTTTGCCCTGGCATACAGGGCTTCTTCAAGTTCGTTTGCAAATTTAGTCCTGAAGGAGCCCTGTGTGACAGGGCAAAATATTGACAATATTTTTCATATATAATATTTAATCTATCTACGTTTTTTCTGTTTTTGTCCACTAGCGTTGTTCCTGCCCTGTCTATTTAAGAAATTGGCTAACATCGTAGATCAATTTAGTAAGCCTATGTTTAACATGCTATCCTGCAAAAGAACAGAGGCATAAATCCTAGCATGGGTTTTGAACCTCTAGGTTAACTTCCTTCCAAAGGGTAGTTGAGTGAGTAGTCGTCACCTCAAAGGTTGACCATCATAGTGATGATTCAAATGGTATTCAATGCAGCCGATTCACCTATTTTTATCATTGTTTTTCAGGGAATACGTTAAGTCTGCCTTTGATAGCTGCAAAAATGACACTGAAAAAGATAAACTTGAGCAGCATTTTAAGGGTTTCCTTAAAAAGCTGTTAGATGATGGAACAGCTTATGTAATGGATTGGAAAAATTACCCCATGCCAAAGTAAGTTTACAAGAAAAAATATTTTGTAACAAGGCCTTGCTGGAAATTATAAACTGAACAGTCTTTGATTGGTACAGAACTTATTTCTAAGAAAAATGGAAACAAACTGAAACATAATAACTAAGAGTTAGTAACTACTGAATAATTTTGTAGCTGAGGCCCTTAAATGTATCATTTAATAAATCATCTCATGCTAAAGTAAGTTAGATTTTGGCCAGGAACTTTTAGTAAAAATGACAGCTAGATATCATATCAATGGCTGTGATGCTTAGCATGTAGAATTAACTTAACTAGCTTTTAGCATTTTAGAATACTGCTTTCAACAAGTTCAATCATATTATATAGATAGACCAACATCTGCTAGCATTCACTTGTATTATTGTTGCAGTTATTCAGAGCTTTACTATCTGTTAAAAGTTTAGCATTGGATACTGAAGTTTAGATATGCCACTCAGACGTTGTAATGCATTAACAAACCTTGATATTTTTCTGAAGCAGGGCTGGAACTCACCAGTCACCACCCTTCGAGTAAGGGTTGAGTGCTCTACCACTCAGCTATCTTCATGGCGGTCAATAAATCACATTTTTCTGACTCACCTGTTTTATATATTTCCATCAGTTTCAGTGTTTATCCAGACTAAACTGATGGAATAAAAACTTGCAGAATCATACATCATTTGAAAAAAATCCCAAAAAGTTTTTGTTAAAAAAATGTAGCGTTTTTTTACTCACTTTGTAACTATTTCTCATCAGGTTTGATGATATTGTTACGCCTAGCAAAGCAAAGTATCATCCAGAGAGAGCCAGCAGGATTCAAACACGCAGAAGCAGAAGTTACAGTAGATCAAGAAGCAGAAGTAGAAGTAGGACCATGAGCCGAAGCAGGAGTAGAAGCCCGGACTCATGGAGGTATAGGAAAGAAAGATACAATGAAGCAAGGGGCAAACAAGGCAGAGGAAGGGGCAGAGGCAGGGGTAGAGGTAGAAAGCAGGGGAGAGGCGGAAAAGGAAATGGTTATAAAGATAGTGTGAATGGAGATAATGTGGAACCAGCAAGGAAGAACTTGAAGAAACTCAAGTAAGAAAATATTCCTAAAAATTAGTTTCATTTTCTTTTTTCATTTTGGTTGGGGCAGTAGCATGCGTCTGTGAAGTAGGAGCTTTCTGTAGAGAGCTGGAAGGAATGGGTTCTAAACCACCATGCATGGAACTAATCCTTTAGTTGACGCCTTTCAAGACTCTCGAAAGTAAGCAGATCAGATAATTGTCTATGTTGCTTGTTATTTCAGAGTCACAAAGGATTGCTTGGAAATGTGGTCCAATTTAGAAATGTGGTCCAATTTAGAAATGTGGCCCCTTAAGAACAATTTTTAGACTCTATTTGACATTATAGTAGCTATTTCTCATGTCAAGCCTTTTCAGCTGATTTCCAATAAAAGTCTAAGCATATGAGTGTAAAGTAGGTCTGTATTTACGTCTTTAGACTTAATCTTTTGACCTGTTTAGTACACTAAGGCACCATAGATAGATATATTTTGATTATGTTTTTCCTGGGTGCTCCAAATGAACTCTCGAAAATTCCCTTGAATTCTTTTAGAGTGGAATCCCCTGAAGGAGATAGCATAGATGATCCTGCAGTAGCCAAGAAGAAACAGGACAGAGCAAGTAGATTCTACGACTCATTAAAAGACTCCCCAATGGCAACAAAGAGTATTACTTCTTCTCTCAACGTCTACAATCCATGTGACGATGAAGATGAGTTTGACTGGAGCCAGTTTCATATCGTGGGGACCAGCCAAGAATTGACAAAAAGATACTTCAGATTGACTTCAGTGAGTTTTGTTTTATCTATTACTAGCGTCTACCGGAGTGCGCTGCGCGCCTGCGGTATCCACTTTCTCAGTGTTTCGCACTTCGCCATGTCCAGTTCCTCAGTGCTTCGCGCCTCGTATTCATGGATTCTGTGTTTCTACCAAATTTGAACCAATACTTCTATGGCAACTAATATAACTTTCATGACAACAAATACTTCTTTGGAGATAGTTGATATATTGGATGTCACATTAGATCAAACTTAAATCATTTTTGTATGTCTTTCCCCAAGAAACTTTTAACTAAGAGTGAAACATAGCTAAAGACAGTTGTTGATTTAAGGTCATCATGGCTTAAAGAAATCCATATTCCAACGCATTTTATCTCAACTTCTCCTTACTTTTTAGCTTTTCTTCATTTATTTATAAAGGATTTGTGAAATATTTGTGGCTAAGGACACTCCCGATTAAATTCTGGTTGTAACGATACCTTTCATTGTGCTGTGCGTGAAGTGGTTCTTGAGTTTTAAGCGGACATACATACATACAAACAGTTTTGTATTATCTTTTATACCACAGTGGAACCTATATATAACAAAGCCATTGTGACCAATTTTATTGTCCCTTGAAGAAAGGTGTCCGCAGTAAAGCTGTTGCTTTTAATAACTATTTGAATTTTGGAACTCAAGTATCTGTCCGTAGTATATGGAGATATCCGTTGATGGAGGCTCCACTGTATTATGATATTATGATACTTTATATGATATTTGATATATTATACCATTATCATTACGCTGTTTGTGTTGTTTTCAGGCCCCTGACCCTTCAATTGTGCGACCAGAGAATGTATTAAAGAAGTCATTAGAAATGGTGAAAGCAAAATGGAAAGCAAAACAGGATTATCATTACACGTGTGAACAACTCAAAGTCATCAGACAAGACTTGACGGTAATTCAGTCAATGCTTTTACGTTATGAATCAGAATTTATTTGTAAAAATAGAATGACCTGGGCGGGTAGGATAGAAATGCAGGATCTCTGAGTGTACGCCTCTACCTCTCTACTGTCTGAGCTACTGAAGCAATCCTTTTAATTGCTTCAGTGCGCCAAACCAAGGCGATTCAATGTCAAAAACTAATTTCGATCTATTTTCCAAATCCTGATTCTCAAGTTTGACATTATGCTTAATGTACCTAAGCTTAACTTCAATAGTTGGTGACGGAGGAGTTTATCATTGTAGTGAGTGATAGGTCTGCGCTAAAACTTATTGATTATGATTGAAAATTATCAAAGAGTTGTAACTCAAGATACACTTTCATATATTGCATATATATATTGCATATAGCATACATTTAACATGAACTGAATTGATATATGCCACTACAAATGAATGCCTCACTGTGGATAAGCCTAGAGTGGGATACGCCTCGAGGTTTCTGTACTAGCTTATTGTCCTGGTTTAGGACAGCACTCACCTTTTGTTTGAGACTTGTTGCGGTGGTTGCATATGACAATTGCAGTAGCCTACTTTGTTAGAATTAATATCCCATGTTAGGCCATGTCTTATGAATTAGTATCCTAACGTTAGATATTGAAAATTGATGTCTGAGTGAGTTTCCGTTTAGCCTGCTGGACCGAAATGCCTTTTCTTGTGTCCAGCAGGCACAGTAGTATGCACTGTTTACTGCTTACCACTGCACCCACATCATGTACTTTCTTATTCGAATCTCTAGGTGCAAGGGATAAGGAATGATTTCACAGTAGAAGTTTACGAAACACATGCAAGAATCGCTTTGGAGAAGGTAAATTTTTGTCTGATATTTAAAATTTATTCGCCTTTCTTCTTTATGTCTTGTTATTGCTGTTTTGGCGCTTAAACAGGCCTTTTCAGGATGAACATTGTATCAGAGTGGTTAATCTAATTAATTAATAGTGGTTAATTTGGTTTACAAGCTCTAGTGGTTACTTAACCAGTGGGCTGGCGAGAGCTGAGAGTTATCGCTCTGGTCAAAAGGAAAGGCCTGCACTTAGCTCCTGAAATTTGAGCGTATATAGAAAACTGAGTGATGCTGTTTTAATGTATTTCTGTATACTGTATACTTTAATGTACAACCTGATATTCAGATTTTAATTGAGATTTGACTCTTTCATCTTACAGGCTGACAGAGAGGAGTTCAATCAATGTCAAACCTGCTTGATAGCTCTCTATAAAGAAGGACACAATGGACATCCTGACGAGTTCACTGCGTACAACGTCATTTATTACCTTTACACTGAAAATACTTTAGGTATCCTTTTCGTGCTACAGTGACGACTGACTAACCCTCCCAATGAGACAATATTTGACATGATAGTCACCACTTATCGTGACAAGCCTTTGATATTTAGTAGGGAAAACGTTTTGGGAGAGATCTGTCTCCCATCATCGGGCAATGAGAAATATGGTTTCTTCCCTATTAATGCAAAGGTCGGATCGAGAGGTGTGAACAATGATCCTCCCAATGATAAAATGATTTTGATGGAATTCGTATATTTATTCCAACTATTTTTCAAACGAAATCGCAGCGATAATTTGTGAACTATCTGTAAGCAAAGAGAGACACCAAACAATTGTTACTGAGAAGGAAAATGTTGGTACATGTTGCTTGAAGCATTAATTTTTTGAACGTGAACTGGGCTGTGATCTGCTGCTCAACTTTATCTTCTATTTCGACGTGTTTATCTTAAATTATTTTGGCTAGCATCCTAACCAAAAAATATTATTTTGCTAGCATATATTATTCATTCAGACCAGGACTTAAATATTGATTTCAAATATTGCAGGAAAAATGTATATCACAATAATATTCTAGTCTGTTATCTTGCATGATTAGATAGGTGTTGAAATGGGCCGCTAGTTGTTTACTGATTAAGCACAATACTTGACTGTGTGCCATTCTTTAACGTAGCGTTACGTAATGCAGACATGATAGAAAAAATTGATTTTGTTAGAGAATACAAGTGAAAAGAAACATGAAGGACATACCTAGAAATACCAAATATACAAATGACGGTATAATCTAATATCAGTCTACTCAAATAGGCCATGAATTGTTGTTTTTCAGGATCAAGGTAACAGTTCTATTCAAGTCACTAGAGGCAGTCTTATCTTTGAGTCTGTCTACATTACACACACACTGCACTTAAATTTGATGTTTTGAGTGCTCCTTAACTCGTTCATAGATATGTCATCTTGTTTAGCCTCTCTCACCCAAGAAATGAAGAAGAGCGAGGCAGTGCAACATGCCCTGGCCATCCGTTCTGCATGGGCACTTTGCAATTACCACTCGTTCTTTCAGCTCTACCTAGCAGCTCCAAATATGTCTGGCTATCTTCTCGATCTTTTTACAGATAGAGTCAGACGGAAAGCACTCAAGATCCTCCTCAAATCGTGGGTGGCAAATTTGATTTTCTTTTTCATTCATGTTTTGTTTTCTCTATCCCATGCTCCCGTGATAAGGTCGAAACAGGGTTGGTCTGATACCTATACATCAGCTCGCAGGTTTCAGCCCACAAACCTTTATTTGAAAGCCATTTAAAGTATTGGGAGTTTAGAATTTCTCTGTCCACCCTTTCTATAACCCCCTGTCTATTCCATGCTTGTACTGTGCTAAGCATCTACGCAATAATTTTGTTTATTGATAGCCTTGCGAATGTTCTTATTTTTGAATCTGAAAACCGACCATAAATGATATGGGTTTTCCATTATGTTTCTTCCATTAATTTTTAAGTTTCGGAAAGTGCATCGCCTTGTCCAGGTCAATAAAACATTGTGGATATTTTATTCGTGGACTCCACGTGGAACTTTTTGAGCCTTTTATATCGACCCAAACTCAGCCATCGTTTAGACCCTACTTTGATCCACCTTAAAAGACGGGGGGAAGACGTAATGTAGTCAATAACTTCCCCATATTTTGATATTTGGGGTTCCATATTGTAAATTGATATGAGGCTGACCAGTCAGATGGGTACTGAAAGCAGATACTTTGCGACAAGGAATGTTTTTAGACACAAACTTTGCCCTTTTAATGATTCTACGGAACATTTCCTCTGCCAGATAAGTCCATACCGATTTTTTTTCTGGTGTCTTTGTAAACATCAGATTTGTGTATTTTCATTGCCTGACATTTTCATGCTTTCTGTCTTCATTCAAAGGTATTTTGGTCGGTAAGTTTTCAACTGCTTAATTTGGTCTTTTATATTTTCAATGCCAACAAACAGTATATTCTTAATCGAGATACTGTTCGGATCAGCTTAGTTTTGACTTAAGATCTTACAAGTACGGTTCTACTGGGCAAAAACATTACTTTGACTGCCAGCTAATTAGCAAGTAGATGATATAGGTAGGGGAATCGAGCCAAGGCCCCTCTGTTTCAAACGGAGAGGCATATCAGTATATTCCCAACTACCCACAACCATATACACAAGTACATATGTCTGCCTAGTGTGTAAAGGGGCATGATGCGAATTTTCTTTTAAATGTTTGTGTGTTAAAAGCTATGCAGAAGGTATTCTGACTGAATCATAGATTAGAAATATTCCTTCAGTACCCAGGTGTTGTTCTGCTGAGTGGACTATTCGTAATGGTTTCATTTTTAATAGTTCCTGTGCGAAACAGGAAAGAGATGAAGTCACATCACAACTCTTGAAATTCTCCCTGACTGACTCTCTAATGCTCTTGAGCAAATGTCCCAAGGGTAGAAAGTCTTGCTCTTTCGAAAATAGGGGTAGTAAACTCGTAATCTCAATCGAAACTTTGTCTTATACTTTGTTTTATTTGCTTTACACTTTCTCTTCAATTGACTAATGTTGTTATTCTCTTTTCTCTTTCTTATGTTCTCTTTCGATGTATGTTCCAATCATGGGTAGGTATCGGCCTAATTTGCCCGTCGACTACGTCGAGTCAGAGCTAGCATTCACGGAGGAGGGGGCCTGCATCAAGTGGCTCAAGGAACTCGGCGTCACATTTACGAAAGATTCCCTTAGTCTCGACTGCAAGGCTTCAAGTGGTATATTCAGCGCCTCGTAGCCGTCGATGTGTTTAATAATCCCGTTCTGTTCGATCGCGAATGCTGCCCTGCCAGGTATACTGATGCTGCATTCGCATCAATCCAGCTAGGCCGTGTAAGCTTGGTCCTAGTCAAGAGTTCGCAAGTGAAGTCCACCCATCAGTCTGGGTCGCACTACAAGCTGCTGGGCCGTGTTTTTACCCGTGTTAATCACCCTCGTACCGTGAAATGGAGTAAGTCATTATCCCTCGTCAATGCCCTGAAAGTTAACGAAGAAAACGAAGAGTTATTTTATGGCGTGCATCAGCCATTCAGACTGTTGAAATATAAAAAAAAAGCCTGTTCTAAGTTCCAGCGGTATCGGGGAAAGAAAATCAACCTCGATTTCATGTCACGAACTGAAATACGCCTGATAAGCTAGCGATATTTTTGCTTGTCAAGTGAGTTTTAAGCATTTGTGTGAACTGTTGTTTTGCTTCAGTTTTTGAAGTTACAGGGAAGTTGCTGATGGTAAGCTGCCCTTTCAACTGTTGCTGGTGGTGTAGGAACAGCGGTGCGGAACACAGGAATTTCAGGAGCTTTCAAGATGGAATTGGGACTTTTTAGTAATGTGGACTTCCATGGGACTGATAGAAAATGTTTTCAGTTGTGTTGTGTGTTGCTGTTTAATAGTTCAGATAGGTATATCAGGTATTTTATTAGGTAAATCAAATGATAGGTTAGCTTGAAGGGATAGTTATTACGCCCTTTATGGATAAAGAAGCGTTAGTATTTTAAGTTTTACCTAAAAGATTTGGGTGAACCTACATTTCGGTCCACTAGAAGTGACTTTTCAGTCTTAAGTCAGATATATATCCAAAGCCATTGATCTGGAGATTCTGCTCTGGGGCTCAACCACTTCGCCATTTGCGAATTGAATTAGCTCGATGTGTTTTTATCGTTAATGAGATCTTGCCTGGTAGGCCAGACATTGATTAGTTATATTCTATGAATATGTCCTACTCGTTAACTCGGTTGTCAAAATACGATTGCCTTTTAAAGCTGTTTGCTTTTAGGAATCCAAGTTTGTGTTCGAAATGACTGTTCTTGTCAAGGGTTTCTTATCTCAACCAACAGTGTTATCAACCCTTAATCTTTTTGGTTTCGCCCAACATCGATGTATAGCAGAAAATAGGTAATCTCGTTCTAAAAGCCTATTTGAGAGGAACCAGCCTCACATAGAAACTATTCCATCTACTAAAGTCCTTTTCATCTCATTATCATTGCTAGTCTAGCACTACCTTCTACTCTCGCTGTACAGAAAATCCACTAAAATTCGTCTTGTTGGTGAATTTGCATCAAGTTTAGTAACATAATTTTTGTATCGTTATAAATGCATTTAGTAATGTCTATAGTTTGTTATAACAATTTATAAATGTTTAAATTTAGAATTGAGAATAATGACCACGTCTTGTTCATCTAACTGTTTTTTACCTGCAACAAGTATTTCTCTATGGGGTGACTCAGAATTATGTATCCACCCTGGGGAACCTTTGCATTGTGGTGGGTTATAAGTTTCAGTACTGGGGAGGATATTCAGTCCTCTTGGAGATGATATGAGTGATGTGGATGATATCCAGTGCTGTGGAGGAAACTGCAAGCATTGTGGAGGTTATACTCGAAGTGCTTGTGGTTTCCATCTAAAGTACAGAATAGTATCTCCCACAGTACTGACCACCCTCCAATGTACTTATGCTCAGGGTAACCTTATGCTTATGGTATCCTCTACACTACTTATAACATCCCCCACAGTACCAAACACAGCACTAAAGATCGTTCATAGTATATTGCACAGACATTCCCTAGAGTGGTACTTTTAATTGATCAGTGTTAGCTCTAGGGGGTAGGGGTGATTTAATCCTCCTCCCACTCAATAGAAGGAGGCTATAGCTTCCCGGTCAAAAGATGAATTTTACTGAAGTGCTGTAGTACCTTGATTCTACTAGGTTGTTGTTCAAGGAAAATTATCGAGGGGCAACTAAAGAGGGTAAATTCACATTGAGGGAATCGTAGAAGGACGTCACGTGACAATCCCTATCGGATTGCCGCTGTGCTCGGGCTTCATTCGACAACAAAAGGTTTCTTTGTGATCAACGGAGCGTGGCCGGAAACAGCTTTTGCAGCATTGCTTGACACTGATGAGAAGGTTCTGCCAAACATGGCTTCTCTTCTGCGCCACGAAACTCCAATCAGGATGTGAGTGAAAACCAACATGGCCAGGCTAGAAATTCGTAGATTTTCAGATCCTGACATCGCCCGTGGCATTCACGATGCCATAAGAAAGACAGCCGAGCAGAAACAGTGCCCGATCTTCGATCGATTGTTTCGGGCCCTGGTCATCGACGGCTACAAACTGACGCGAAGAGAGACCGAACACCAACTGAAGTACGCCGTCAAAGATGGATTAATTTGCGAAGTAAAAGCTGTCTCAAATCACGGGCAGAATAAAGGGAAAGGACTCGTTGCTTATCGCTTGGTTTCTCTCGAAGCTTTTGAGAAGGTAAAAGGCCTTGGAGAATATAAGAGAGGTTGTTTCACGGTCGCCATGAATGGGCCTAAATTTATTATGCGCGCTCAGTCTTTGATCAAACAAAAAGTGTTTGATTTGGCGGCTTAGTTTATTCGATCAACTCATCAACAAGAGTTCATTAACATAATTTCCCACTGAGGTAGATTCTTCATCTAGGCCTGGTTTTAAAAGTTAAAACTAAGAAATATTTATTGCTCATGTTATGCATAGATAGAAGAATGCATAATAGAGGCATACTAGCACAGAAACTCATCTGACATGTTTGTTTGTAATCAAATATTCATAAAAATCTTCCTTTGAATTAGATTTGGATACACCACGAAACCAGACAGAAATGTCAAGGCTTGCTAGACCTTTTGACCTTTTATCTCTTTCTTTTGAATTTGGCTTTTTGCCCATGTTGATTGTGAAGTAAACAAGATACATCTGACTTGGATCAACATGCAAAACTAACTAATCGTAATTGATTAACAACTAACAACACCAATATATAAAACCTTAAAACAGTTTACAACACCTTGAAACAGAAGCAGAATAATTAGGATTATCAACTCATGACATAAACTTTGGTCTGACTATTACAGAGAACAAATAAGAGATGAAGAAGCTAGGAAAATTCCCTAGTGTCACCCCCTTCATTTTGACTTGTCATATCTGTTCCCTTCCATAGAGTAATGACGATGATGGACACGATTGGTATTGCTGGGAGTGCCACAGAGAAGGAGAAGTGGCCCTTTGCTCCAGATGTCCCAGAGTTTTCCACAAAAGATGTTTAGGTCTCTCTCCTATCGACCTAGAAAGACAGTTTATTTGTAAAGTTTGCAAGGTATCATTACTGAATTATACTTTTTATTATTTAAATTCAAAAATAAACCATGCTTGTCTTAAACGTTTCGATAAAATCTTCATCAGTAACTGTTCTTACAATGATTTGGGGACTCACTTAAAAACCTAATTTACAAAGCACAGGGTTACAATAAGATATTATATTATTATCTTATTGTAACCCTGTGCATTGTAAATTAGGTTTTTAAGTGAGTCCTCAAATCATTGTAAGAACAGTTAATGATGAAGATTTTATCGAAACGTTTAAGACAAGCATGGTTTATTTTTGAATTTATCTATTAGAATTTTATAAACTTAGTTAATTAGGCTCTCGTATTATTATATTACTTTTTATTATTAATATGGATCTTGGTAAATTTAGGGCTGAGACCCTGGGGGCCTGTCATCCATAGGGGTGGTGTGAGGCCCACTGGGATGTGTCACCCAAAAAGTGGAATGAACACCTACATCTATACTGATTCTTTGATCATCTGTACCCTCATTTACTTTATACCAAAATCTGAAAAATGTGTACCCAAATGTACACCAAAATCTAGATCAAAATCTTAGTATTAAAGAGAACCCAAACGTATTCAGAAACATATCCAATCATGTGATGTGAATATCACAAGGCAGAAGTGGCCGTTTATTATGAGATATTGTGTCAAAAACTGAATTCTAGTTTGGTAGGCTAAATCATAATTTTGATTAAAAACTATATTGTTTATGCTTAGGATATGGAAAATGCGCAAGCTTACACAAGTAGAAAAGAGGTGAATGAGTTGAGCACTATGTTGGCATTCGCAACCAATAGAATGAAGCTGAGGGTATGTATACATCTCACATTGATTTATTTAACATACAGCGGTAGGGCAATTCCCCCACAACCCCCTCTAATAGCCCCACCAGTGGAAAACATTTGCCCCACCACTTAAATACCTCTGTAATCTTAATCTTGATTATTGTATTTGAAATTAATTCTTGTTATTTAATGTGTATATTTGTTGATTAAAGATTTTAAGTCTCAGTAACTAGATTTCAAGATTCTGATTGACGTATGATGCACACATGTTTGACTTTTGGCAGAACTGTCTACATCATCACCATCAATCTATAGTGTTTGCAGAATGAGTTTGTTTTCCATTAGGAATATGATCCATCTCTGGATGTTCATGATTTCTCGCCAACCTCTTTTGCACCGATCAAAGATTGCTCCAGATATTTGTTAGGTTTCATTTTCTGACGTAGTACTCCTTTGATGTGTATGTCCACATGAAATCAGAATGTAAACATTGCATTGTTCTTATAAAAAAGAGTGTAATTCATAACATGGCAGCTGGCTTCTCTGCCTAAGCCTATTGTAGTCGGTCAGACCAAGGTTTTAGTGGTTTACATTTATTCACTTATAATCAAAGGATGTTGATAAGACCCTTTCGGAAATATTTCAAGTTGTTTTAGCTTATTGTCTTTTGAACCAGAGATTTTTTTTTGAATTAATCTTTAAAAGTTTTTACAATATTTAATTGCAATGAGATTTTAATTGGGGATTTCAAACTTATGGGTTTTCTTCAGTAGGTAATTGAATATTCTTGTTACACCCTGTACACCTGTCAAGTTGTTCGACTACTTAGAGAGCAGTTCTCTGACATCATCGTGTTTTGTGTTCGTGTAGGTCCCCTGTTTCACGGGCAATCTGCCTTCCTTATTAGAGATTTAGTTTTGGAAATTTTCATTATTTTCAGGCTGACGACCTCTACGAACCAATATCAGAAGAAAAAGAACCATACTACAGAATGTTCGTCTACAGACCAGTTAACTTCTATGAAGTTGAACAGGTTAGAAAATCTTTATTTCTAATTGAAAGCTCTTGAAAAAACTCTTGAACTACAGTAAAATCCCACAAATAATAACCTAAAAATATAAGAAACTTCAGACTGGTTTTGTCAGAAGAACATCCATAAAATCAAACATACTTTTGTATTTAGAATTCTAGCGGCCCTAGATTATTTTTTTCTTCATTTTAGTTGCAGGGTAGCGTTTGATGAGAGCCCATCACACACCAGAAAAAATTATAGGCACCCATAAGTAGCATATTTTCAAGAACCTAGTCAGTTGTTTTTAAAAAAAAAGTAGGTTTTTATTTGTGGGGTTTCACTGTATATTAATTGGATAATATTTGTTCCCTATATATTGTTCAAAATAAGGTGGAATCCTCTGATTATGAACTTTGCAAGGTGCTCAAAGATTTAGATCAGAAATTAATAATAGCAGGTTATGTTTATAGGAGTAACTTGAGCGACAAAACATTTATTTCAGTATACCAGGGGTTTTTTGTTATGGCCTGTAACTTGATATATACCTAGTGAGAAAATGTCAGGGACTGGAGAAGGGAAAAAAGAGAATTAAGATGAAGGTACCTCAAAGTTTTCCTATGAACCTCTACCTATTGAGTTGGACAATATTTTTTATAACAGTATTTGGATTGTGCAAAACTTCAAAATAGCCAGAAATACCGGAAACATAATGAAACGAACACATAGATTACTTAAGCTTTTCGTCTGACACTCAACAGAGTAATACGTCAGAAAGAGAACGAAACCGAAACCTAACTGATGGGTATATAAATCGGTTAGGTTTCTGTTTCGTTCTCTTTCTGACGTATTACTCTGTTGAGTGTCAGACGAAAAGCTTAAGTGATGTGTGTTCGTTTCGCTATGTTTCCGATATTTCTGGCTATTTGTTATGCATTATTTGAGCTATTCTATCCCCACCTTCGCATGATCTGATTGGAAATTCTTGTTTTTCAGAGAATAGCAAAAAAGGAGTTTAGAAATGTCAAGGAGTTCATATCTGAAATTGAATGGATTTACCATAATGCAGTGGTGTATTTTAGTGGTGAGCAGTTTTTCATTACTTATTCATAATCCACTTCATACTTGATTGAGTGAACTCAGGGTAGCCTGTGTTAATTCAGACGCGAGTCTTTTCTGCATAAAGGATCATCTTTATATAATTCAATTAAGTTTTTTTGTTACTGTAAGTCTACAACCACTAGCAGCAAATTTTAAACAATACAATTCAAGGCATTTTGCAACGGTCTTAGATTCCTAGCAACTATAAGACAACGATTTTGAAATGATTTTGCTTAAACTATTTACTTTTTAGCTGACGACGGGATGACTGATCTAGCAAAAACTGTTATTACTGATGGCAAACGTGAAGTAAGTACTTGCACTTAATACCTTATTTCTCCTTTTCTACCTCCTCTCATTATTACCAAATAATGATGCGCATGTTATGGCTTTAAGCAATAACCAGGCTGTTAGGGGTGCATCTAGGAGGTTTGGGGTTTGTAAAACGATCCTTTTTTGAAAAGGGAGATAAGTTTCCCCTGATTAATTCAAGCCAGTCATTAATGAATTGAATATTAAAAAAATTAATTTCATGGCCCTAAGCCATTTTTCATCAAATTCAACTTTGTTCATAAAATATCAAAAGTGTGAGCTAAAAAATAATAAATTTTTTGAATATTTTACTTTCGGAATTTGAAGATTATATAAGGATTGCCTTGCACTGATTAGTTGCTTTTAGAAAGTTGGCTAAATGCGCTAAATGGTTGTCTTCTTTTTCAGTTAAGTCAAATAGAGATTTGCGCTGACTGCTATCTTCTTTCAAACAAACGACCAGCAAACTGGTTCTCTATACCATGTGTAAGTATCAGATGTGTTATTCAAGAAGAATTAGTTCCCAACATTTTTTTGCTAACGAGTTGAGGTAGAAAAAAATTATGGGGAATAATTCTTCTCATTTGTATTAACAACCCTGTAAAGTTTAATCACAATTGAAGAAAATGGTGTTTTTGGTCCGGTTACACTTATGGGTGATTGTCCTGAAGCGTGTCTTGGAACATAGTGTGTATGGCTCTCTAATCATCTCTACAGCGAGTGCGTTATCTAATGCCGCATCACAGTGCTTGATGTACAAAAGTGCAGAGCGATATGTACAAACATAAAATTTCATGTTCACACAATCATCAGACTTATAGTCTATTTGATGATTGCGTGAGCATGAAATTTAAGTTACAGAGAGCCAGTCTTCTTTCTTGTTTCTCTTCTAGCTCACTAAATCATCTATTTCATGATTTTCAGAAAGTCCCTCATGATGTTGGCTACGCTAAACTCGGAAGTGATCCCCCTTGGCCTGCTAAGGTAAAGTTTTAAAAAGTTTCTATAATTTGTAAAATTCATGAGTATTTATCGATGGTTTGTAGTATCAAATAAAATGCGGGTTTCCAATTGGCAACACATGCAATGGGTTTATCCTGTCATAAATTCTCAAATACAGTTTTAAGTGACTTAAGTGACAGGAACAGGCTTTTTGGAACAGACTTCAGAACATGCTTTCAAAATGTCATCTCTGACGTTATTCACTGGAGTATGCAATGGTTTGATTTTTCCTCTAACTAAATCTACTAACTTTCTTCTAACCGATAACAGTGTTAAACAGCTTCGAAATACTGATACAGACCTCAAGCTACCACTACTTAAAACTTCCATAGGTCAACGGTGCTTCTCTTATAGAGGAGCACGACAATGGAATAAACTTGGTGCTGTTGTTAAGACATCACAAACCTTACATCAATTTAAAGCCGCATACAAAGCCAACAGCAACATCTAGGCTAAAACTCAGTGTTTTGGCATCCTTCTTTTTCTTTTCTCCTTTAATCTTAATTATTAGTTTATTCAAATTATGCTTCTATTTACTTTGATAATATATTGTAAAATTTGTTTTACTTAGTTTTTACAGGGCAGTTTGGAAATCAGTATTTTAACTGTAATTTTTACCCTGTATAAATAATATTAAATGAAATGAAATGAAATGAATCTCTCCAATGTTTATTCACAGGTGTTGCGAAGATCAGAGGACGGAACTATGGTTGATGTGAGATTCTTTGGTCACCCCTATCAAAGGTCAGCAGTTGTTAACCTTCTAGCCATGCTCTGATACTTCGAACATTCACCTAAGGGTTTTAAACTCTTTGTCATCAACAATTTCATATATATATACACGTTTTTTTTATAAGAAACCTAGCTGGGGTCCTAGTACTAAAAGTTTCTTAATTTTTCACCAGTTTCTAGTACTAAAAGTTTCTTAAAAGTTTCTCATTATTAGATACGCACTTAACATAAAATGTTGCACTTTCCCTCGCATATTTCTTTTATTATTGTGAAACCCACCAACTAATACAAGTAGACTGAACATCCTGTGCTCCTCTAAATAAAAACGTTTAATAGCCAATTTAAATCAAGAAAAAAATGTATTGTTGACATATTACTTTCCAGCTCAGAAAGCCCTCTAATTTTTTCGGAGTTTCTTAAAGATATTGATGTAGTTCTAAAAGTTTCTTAAATTTTTGGGGCTCTCTCTAGTACTAGGTTTCTTATAAACCGGTTTCTTATAAAAAAACGTGTAATAGGCTTTTTACTATAATCCCCGCCAAAAGTCTTGGAACACTAGCACTATTTTCACAGTTTTCTACATTTTGCCCCCTCCCCTCCCCTCTTTACAATGTTGTTTCTGATAACAAAAACTAGCCCAATAACATTCAGCTAGTGTTTGGTGTGGTCTCATAAAGTTCCTTTTGTAAACAACATTGTTTTGAGGGGAGAAGGGGGGTTTGATTGGAAATAAAAGGCTAGGAAAGCTAAAAATATAATTACTTGGTAAAAAATCAAGGGTGTTCTAACTAATTTTGGCGGGGATTGTAGATTAGTTAATGTTACTTCTTGAGCACTCCTTGTGTATCTTTGGCTTTGTCAACCCATAAGGATTCATTCGTTTTTCTTTAGAGCTTGGGTACCTGCTCGTAACTTGTTTGATTTGAAGTACAAACCACCTGTGAAGAAATCCAAGGCCTGGACGCAAGCTATATTTGAATTGCAAGAACACGTGCGACTTTTAAAAGAGAGAAACGGCCAATCCCGGGTGAGTATATGATATGATATTTTGCAAGGCTTTGCAGCTAATTTGTGTTACATACGGTTGATATCAGTGTTACAAGAGGTACAACTGATTAGAAATGAGTGCCTCTTGCTTAAGGAAATAAACTTTATATTATATTTTGAAAGTAGAAATGTTGGAACCTCTACCACTTTAATGTTTTTCAATATAGAATTCAACCTTTCGGTTCATTAATGTTATGACAAATTTTGACCACGGTTAAGACCAGTTCAACTTCCAGCATGACAAGGAAATATCGATAAAACAAAATGATTCCTGATCATATCCCATATATTGACTATGCTTCATCCAATTTCCTCATCACTCATGATGATCGCATGTTTTTTACAGAGAGACTCTGATGATACTCTGGAGATTGAGCTACCGCTGGTCAAAAAGGAGACACCTGGACGAAAGAAGAAAGCAGGGAGGAAACGGAAACTGACTAAAACCGACTCGATCGATTCGACAGGAGACAGTACGGAAGTGGCCTCAGAATCCGTTTCATTGAAGAACAACCCGACGGAGAATGGAGATATTCACATGGACAGTATGCGAATGACGGATGATTATAAGATCATCACCAAGCTTCGAGAACTGGTAAGCAAGACTTTAGCTCAGTAATTCCAATAAGTGTCGGGAGTGTTCTTAAAAAATCTATGCTTGAGATGAAAGCACAGTGAGTCCAGAATTGCAAAAAGTGGAAATTTAGTCAAGACTATCTTCACATGGGGTCGAATCCAGTTGGGATCAGATGCAAACGGAATTGGGCACGGTTTTTAAGGAGTATTTAAAAGAGGCCTAGTCCAGAACTATAAAATATTTACAATAAGAAGGATCGATGAAAGGTAAAATGGGATTGATCCGATAAAATAAACTGTCCTTTACTGTAATCTTTAATTAAAATTTGCCAAATTAAAATCGCCTGAATAGTGTCCTATAGCTGTCCTCTTGCTTCGTTTACCCCGCACACATAACAACACTGCTCTCATTATGGAGAAGGAGAAGCGTTTTCTTATCAAGTTTACGACCTTTGAGTATTTCTCATCCGTTTTCTCCGCTAACTTATACGCTAAGTATGTTGTGAATCCTTCAAATTCTTTTCCCATGCTTCTGTTCGTCCCAAAAACCTGTGGGGTAAATTAACCTCCTTCCACATCCATTACTCTCCTAGTCCAGAACTTATTGCATATTGAAGTTATACCACAGCACCTTCCTTAGGGTATTTTGCATTATCTGTTGTTTTTCATAAATGTTTTATTGCATCAATTTCATCATTAGGTTCGAAACTTGGAATCGACTCTTCAAGAAACCAGGACAGAGCTGGAGGCAGAGAAACTGACGAATGAAAAACACAAAATGGAGTTGGACAACGCAAAAAAGGAATCGGAAGACGCCATCTTGGGAATAAAGGAAGAATTACAGCTGGAAGCACAGAGAGAGAAAGCGAGTGCAATTGAACAATATAAAAAAGAAATGCAAAGTACGGTGGAACACCGAGTTTCGGAAGAACTTGAAAAAGAACGCGCGAGAACTGAAGAGCGAATAATGGAAATAAGCGAGAAGGAGAAAAGCGAGGCTAACGATAAACTAACTGAGAGTATTGCACAAGAGCGCTCACAAGCAGAAACGAGGTTGCAAGCAATGCGGCAGCAGGATCGAGAAGAATTACAGCGAAATATGGACAATTTTCGAAGAGAGGCTGATGCCTCAAATCAAAGACAACTCGAGGAATTGACAAAGAGATTAAAAGCTGAAGAATTGGAGAAGAGAATTGCTCTTGAAAACGTCCGGAGGGCGCAAATAGAAACGGACAAAATCGTACGAGATGCGATAATTGCGACTAAAAAGAAGTCCTGGTGCTCCAGTTGTTCGTCAGAAGCCTTCTACCACTGCTGTTGGAACACTAACTACTGCTCGACCCAGTGTCAGAGAGTCCACTGGACAGCGCATAGGTACCACTGCACTCGTGATCTGATGAGTACTTGTAGAAACTGCCAGCAGAGACAGAGCTTTCCACCCGGCGGTCCGCCACTCCAAGGGGCTCGTCCCAATTTTGGCCCCCAGCTGCAACCACCGAAATAAGATGACATATTTTCTTAACTAAGACAAGGTATATATGTTAAGTTATTGATCAAAGTTTTATACAAAGTTGAAAATAGTGTATGTAATTTAGGTTAAAGTTAAGTGCTGCACAGTTAAGGTTTTTATACCACCCTTCTCGCATCTTCAATATAACTAGACACAGAGAACCATCACGAAGTCAAATCAAATTCATGTTGAAATTGAGACTGCCCAACTGGGACTGCCATTGTGTAATCTCCGAATTAATAACCGCACACACCACCTTCAAAAGTGTCATGTAAGGTACTTTCTAGTGTATTTGTCATGTACTAATCAACTTGTTAAGAATATTATTGCACGCAATACCTTACTAAACTTGAATATGCACCAGTAATGACTAGGTTTAGGACAATTTTATATTTTTTTATCTTTTGAGTATTCCGTATCTTGTTCAGTTTGACAGTCTAGATGGTCGCAGTATTGCACATAACCTACCACAGCAATAAATCCCCACATGAAAATGTGATTTGAGTAGCAGACCGAATTAAGCTCTTCTACTAAAGGTACTAAGACAGCGTTAGGTACAAACCTGGACCCATATTTCAGCAAGGCATCATGCATACCCTATCCAATCTGAATTCGGCTTAAGGACTGCTTAATGGGGATTTTAATTAGATTTAGTTTTGGTTTTAAAAACATAGTTTTTTACCTGCATATTAATTGTTAATTCTATTGACATTCTGTTATAAATTTCGTCCAAATAAACTTTTTTGACAAAATTTCCACACTTTATCTGCAATCTAGTCGCTTCTATCCAACAAGATGAAAAAACTACTGACCTGGCCTGGTAGTCTACTGGGGTTTTCATGAGTAAAACGGGGTAAAATAAGTTGTTGCATAATCACCAATAGAAACTGTAGCTTTTTAGTTATCTCTATTCAGCGTTTGATTGGCAACTAAATAGTACTTGCAGAAAAAGCAATAAGAGTTTTACTTATCTATACAAGATTACAAAACCACTAACTTGACCCCTTGTTACCCATTTTTCCCAAACAGACCCTTGGTAATTCTTTCCCATGGCAATTCATTTCTACCGCAGCGGGTTTCAACATTATACCAACTCCCCAAATTACCAACTTTTTTTGTTAACATTTATTCTACTGTTTACGGAGGTATATTTTCTAATTTATGCTCCGTATTTAATTGAAAACGGAGCTAGAATATTCGTTTCGACCTTGCATTCACACTGATATGCTTCAAATACGGAGCTGTTCGAATACGCAAACAAATACGTATACATTCAAATACGGTGCACATTGAATACGCTTCGCTTTCAGTGTGAACACCAAAAACCGAGACTTTCAAATACGAAGGTATTCTTTCAATGGAAACATTTGTCTGGAAATGGCATTATGAACACCGAATTCGCCCGGAGCAGTGTGAACACTCAATCGTATTCACAGCGTATTTGCTTGAAAACGGAGCAGCGTGAACCGACACTGTTTTTCATCTTCAAAGACAGACAAACAAATACGGAGCAGTGTGAACGACGCCTTAAATAACGGGAGTTGGTAATTTCAACAGATGAAGCAATCTCTGCAATTGAAAAGGAACTAAAATCTACCTGCACGCCCCTCCCTTGGGACAGCTTTAACCAATCAAGTCATCCTAGAGGGAAATCATGATTTTTAGAACAAATTAGGCGTGGTTAAGAAATTCAGCCTCCAGCAACTCGCTCACTCGTTAAAAGCTAGTGATTCAAGAATATGGCTACTAAAAAAACCCATTAAATCTTCAAAGCCTGGATTTCAGAGTATCTTGGCCTAGAAATACAGATTCCAACAGACAGAAAGCCAGCCCACCACACCAAGTTGCAAAATCTCAATTCTATACGTAAGTGGCATCTTTCTTCAATAAAACCAATATTTTGCATTTAATATTTGCCCCAGATAAATTTCTATTTGACGAGATTAAACGGCTAAGAATAATGAATTATTCTACTTTATTACCTGTATTGAATAGCCTTTTAATACTTTACATACTTCGGTAATTACTTATCAGACTTGCCTGTACGTGTATGCAGCCTTTTGTTTTTGTGGCTTCAAGGCCTATTCAGCAACTGATCTTAGGACAAAGACTGGATCGAGCATTCTTTTGTTTCTAGTGTCAAATTTTTAAAGCCCATCACCATAGCTTGTGGATGATCCTTCCAATATGGCTGTCAAACAAATGAAATTGATTTGATTCTTAGCAATAAAAGCACGCTTATCTGGTCTCAAATTTATCTTCTACAACAATATATCAAATGCTCATTCCAAAGCAAACAACATGCCCTAGTGGTATTTCAGTTTATTGATTTGATCCTTCCAATATGGCTGCTAATGACTTCATTTTTGGAAAACAGAAGCTAGATCCAGTCTTTATCTTGAGACGTGTACGAACGAAGTACTCGTTTAGATCGTTTATTATTTAGCTTTGTTAGAAAATCAGAACATAAATGCTGAACATATACAAGGAATCATGGCAGCAGTCTAATGTCACTTTACATTGGAAATTTGGGAGAAAAGAAAACTACAACAAAATATTGCAGTAGTTTGCATGAGACCTCTGGGGTTGCATTTCATATGCCAAAATAAAAAAAATCTTTAAGGCCTTTCTCTATGATCAACAAAAAACCTTCAATCTACCATTACAAAAATAACAATTATCTACGTTTACAGAATTCACTGTATGGTGTTCCCCTTGTCCTTCAGTGTTGAAAATCTTACACTGCGCATGCTTCCCACAGCTAGTGCAAATCCTATTTAAGACATCAGACAACAGTCCCAGTGTCAATGAACATCTCTTCCAGTGATGAAGTTTCTTACATTCACCAAATGTATCATTGTCAAGGGGTACGTCCCCCTTGCAGACAGGACATCTTTCTCTTGGGGGCATACTAACAGTATCTATCATTTCTCCTTCCTTTGTCTGGACTGAATTTTGAGGCAGCTCAGAATCCTTTTCACGTCTTTCCCATAATTCAATAGCTTTATCAGATGAGGAAGGGTCATTCAAACTGGTATATGCTGAAGTTGCTATTTCAAAACTGCTTTTAGTTCGGCCGTTCGTCACCAACCAGTCAGCAGCAAGAAGGAGATACTCTTTACCTGTAATAAAAATTCAGTAAATTTGTCAGTAATTTGAAGGTGGCTATAGTCGGTTCATTTAGATTTGGCAGGGTTCTGTCAAGATTTTGGGTGCTTCTACATGTTCACTTTGACCTAGCCTCTTCACATAAGAGATACATCTTTCGTGAAATATTCCCAAACTATGAAAATATTTATATGAAATATGCACCCACCCGTCCTGTCCATCTCCTTTCCACAACTGATTAACTTCAATGCAGCTTCCAACTGATCTCTACACAGCTTCTCTCTCAGCAATGATGGTCTTGATTTCTTACGTCCTTCCTCTTTAGATTCCTTTCCCTTTTCATTCGAGCGAACCAAATCATCTAAAAACTCCATCTTTTGCAATTTATTGAGGGAGCAACCACAATCAATGTCAAGGGAATGGAATTCTTTCAGGGATATAGGAACGTCTTGATGATGTGACATTGTTCTCAGAAACTCACATATTTCTAAGTTCAGAGCCTGCTTTGGGTCTGTGAACATTTTGGCTGCATCTTCCAATGAGAGTCGTGGGAAAACTATTAACTGACAGAGAAAAAGAATTTTTAATTAGAGATAGAATTCATCTGAGCTTCATATACTACAATACGTACCACCTTATAACCAGTGCTTTATAGCAGCTCACATTGTTTCCATTTCATACAAGCTGTGGTGTCGAAACGAAAGATACTAACATCAGAATAAAAATTTTATATCGTAAATGGACTCAATTTTAGCCTTGCTGTGATAGTTAGATATCAATTTCGCCTGTGTAAGGACGCTGACCCTCTCAAAGTGTAGTACACTTCCGGACATACACTTCTGAAGGTCAGTCTTTGGATGGTACAGAAATTCAGTATAGCCAGAAATATCGGAAACATAATGAAACGAACACATAGATTACTTAAGCTTCGCTATACTTCTAAAAGTGGTCTCTTATGTGCAGTGAGGCTAATAACAATGAGGACTCATCATTTCCATTTTCCCTGGTTTCTTGACCATCTATGGATACATTGGTTATGTCACTCACTTTTAAGTTTAACATCAAGCTGTGTTTTCCTCAGCCATAGTTAAAGCAGCAAATCATTGCTAAGAAATTAGGAATTACCTCAAGTGGCTTGTTAAACCTCTGGTGTGACTGCATGTAAACAATGGAAGTAGGACATAATATCTGCACCATCATTAGGCCATTAGGAGAGAGTTGCATGCCCATGCAGCTGTATCCTTTCTTGCACGTCACTTTACATGCACGAGAACTCTTTTCACCTACAACGCAACAAACCAAGCTAATGGATTCTCCCAGGTTATCGTTATGAATTTCTCAAGGCCTTTACTAAAACATGGAACAGCTAGAACAAGTAGAACCGAGTAGGGAACTAGTACAAATGAGTAGGAAACTAGTAGGAATGTGTAGGAAACGAGAAGGTTGGAATTAGGTAAAAATCGTTTCATTAGGGAGAGGATAGCTTTAGTCCTCCCAACAACCATTGGCTGCTTTCGACTTCTTTCTACATGTTTCTGCATGTTTCATATTTTAGTAAAAATTTCTCACAAAGAACCAATATATAAAAATATTTTTGTATTTACGATTGTTGTAATTATTCAAACACTGTTGTCCAACTCACCAACTTGAAAGTATTGCGTAATGCCATCCATGCCAGCAGTTGCTATAGTTTCCCCATGACACGACAGGGCAGTGATAGGCAAATGATGTTGGGTCGGGCCAAGCTCATACAAATATTCTACAATTTCACCATCCTCCTTCATCTTTAGTGCGAATAAGAGGACATCTGTCATTTTTGTAACTACAAGGATGAGATGGTTGCCCTAGAAGAAGTGTAAGTGATACAACTTTAGATTTCATTATAATATTCAGACACAAACCGACCCTTCATTTAAATTGAATACCAGTTTTGAACTTGAAAGGAAAATGAAAAATTAAACTTAGAGTTTTCTCTATGATGGGCGCTCCAAAATGGTTCAATCAAACAAACGTTTGAACAGAAGAGTCAAATAACCGAGAAATTTTCTTGAATTTGTTAAGGGATATCCAGAGGGGACGAGAAAAGGGTTTGGAAGCGCAAGAAACCCGAAAAATCGGTTCACATGCATGGTGGTTGTAAGGTCACCTTCTTCTTACCTTTTTGATAAATTCCATAAACTTGCAAACCATCAAATCTTTTGTACTCCACAAATCATAAATCTGAACATTCTCGTAGCAAAATGCCCCACATTTCTTTGATATCTCCAAAGTGCAAACCTTGATGAAACCATTCGAATACGCAACAGCAATATATCCTGAAATAAAAGACATCAGAATTTTACAAAAAAGTCTGCTCTTTATTTTACTCTCCTCTAGCTTCTATGATTTTGTGACCAAATGTTCCCTGATTTCAGATTTTAATGGATATAAATTTTAGCAAAGAAGCTGAACAAGGATCATTTGTAGCTGGCATGACAGCACAGTAGGTAATATAAATGGAGCAATCGAGTATCACAGGAAAGTAATTGACATGAATAGGCAGGGTATATCCTAATTACCAATTTGATTGCGATTTGTTAGCTGCAACTTGGTCAGATACTGATGCTGTCTAGCAACTCAAATTACATCAATTCTTTTAACACTGAGGTTTAAGTGTGTGCCCTTGCTGATCACACAGAATTGTAAAATTTTTCCAATAACTTCGCAAGGTCTCGCTTCCAATGCTGATTCATTACCGTAATGAGAAAGTTTTAAAAAGACCTTGATTCATACCTTTCGATGATGATGCATCTTGATACCATGTGATTTTAGTGGCAAATTCACAACCAGTTTTAATAGTATGCTCCATATACGTCTCAATACGGTCTTCCACCAAATCTACTCTCAACCTCCATATAAAAATCCAACCAAGCTTATTACAACTCGCAAGCAGGATATTCTTAAAACTCCTTTCACCACAAACCGATCCTCTTTCGAGCATAGGGTTGAATATTTCTGAGGTAACAGGACACCAACAAATCCCAGTTGTGGATAGATAATATTGTCTCCTTCTATAAAGCGCAAATTCTTCGGATAGAAGTTCTGTTTTCGTCTTTTTTTTGGTGTTTTCAGGTTTATCGACACAAGTTTCTTGGTATCCGTTTGATCTAAATTGTTTGTGCAAGACGCCCGTTAGATCTGCAACCTCCTTCCATTCTCCAGTGTATTGTTCAAGATTGTTTATGTGAATGTTTCCATTTACTGTGACTGTCGCTAGCAGGGAGCTAGAATGAGAATGGTATAAGTAGGCATGAATAACTTTTGGTGAGATATCAACAGGCTATGGTCATAATAAGAAGAAGGAAAACTAATTGTTCTAATTAAAGGGATTGTTTAAATTTGTTTTTAAAATCGTTGAAATTATGGCTTCTACTTTTGTACTGGAAATTCTGAACAACGCTTGGTTTCCAAATAACGCTTACCAAAACATCAATCAAAAGCCCTAAAGATGTATCATCCCAGATCAAAATTTTATTTCAAAGGATTTCCATCGTGTATTGTGCAATGTGAATCCAAATTTTGCCAGGGAACAAACTGAGTTTCATTCCTTGCTGCTTTCAATCTTTGAGTAAGTTTCAGGTTTTTGTAAATGGCAGTTTCAAGATGGTGTTGGACGGTTTTGTTGGTTTCCTGTCTTACTAAACATTTTTAAGGTGGTTCCCTGTCTCACTAAAAATATGTTTCAGTTGGTTCCCTGTCTCACTAAATATGTTCTACCTAAATAATATTTACCTGCCACTAGGAGAACAATTTAATGGTGACCATTTTGCAGACGAATATCCAGAGGGTATTGCATTTACCCTGTTGGGATTCAATGAAATATCTAGACTAAACGAATACGATTCTTCAAACTCGTTTTGCTGTTGGCAAAACATATCAGGGTTGATGCCAACATCGTATGGAGCTTCATCACTTCTGTTTGCGAGTACTGAAACAGCAAAACGAAGTTCAGAAGACCTTTCATGCTTCGTGGATCGTAATTCCTGGTGTTGGTTAAGGGGTTTTAAACATGGATCTGGGTTCAGAAACCAACACAAAATTATCAACAGACTTTAGAGGTTACCCAAGATAAGATATAGATTGAATAATTGCAAAAGGTTAAGCTGTCGTTTGATGTTCTTTTTAATCATCTCTGAACTTCTACTATCTTAAAGAGAGACAAAATGTGCATTTTCTAGTCAACCCATCTAACCTTATTTTCTTTATGCTGTCCCCTGCCCTCCTAAAGCAACCGTAACCATCCATACCGAATTAACATTATTATTTCACTTTGTTCATCTCGGAACTGTTCCAACTGCTGATTGTGGAACTTGCATGCGCAAGTTAAACGATAGAACAAAAGGGTAGAACAAAGCAGAGTTGCTCTTGCATGCAAAATCTTGTGTCTGGATGGAAGGGGGGCATACAAGCTCCTCAGACTGGGGGTGGGGGACTGTATTTGTGTCCGGACGTCGTCCACACAAGTGTGGATGTCCACACTTGGGAAAAAATAATCCGGTGATTGATGCAATGGATATCGCTTTACAAGTTAACACAAGCTAAAATTACCCTAGCAGAGCAGCATAAGAGAAGTGCATGCAGTGCAGACGGGCAGCAGGTTCTTACTACTGCTAAGGCCTAAAAGTTAAGAGTGCTGTGTGAGAGGATACAAAAACATATATCGAAGTATTGTTGATAAGGCAGATTTGATCGTCATCTGAGTAGACAAGGCATCCAGGAACACTTGCGTTTGTACTGAAGGTTCTAGAGTAAAGAATCGGCAATGCGTATTCCGTTTCTTTCTCTTCATTTTTCGCGCTTTCTTCTTCTGTTTCCGCCGCCATGTTGTTTTCGAAAATGCTTATACTATATCGAGATCAGCCTCGTTTGGAAACTGCTCTCGAGCTACTTAGCTACTTTCTTTTTTCCTTTCTTTCCACTATTTTTTCTTTTTCATTACTTTCCACTATTTTTTCATAGTTGTTTCCCTTTTTTTACAGATCTCACTTTTGATAAAATGAGACCAAATTTTACTTTTTCCTATCCATTTCTTTATACATACAGTACACCAGTCTTGATTATGCCTACTGTGCATCATATTCATGTAAGAAAGGGCTTGTAAGAAAGGGCTTGAAAGGAAGAACTGAGAAAAATCAGAATGTTTACAGGAACCTACATTTAGTATAGGTAGTAAAATTCATTGATCATTCTTTTACAAACGGATAAAGCTGATGGGCAAGTAAAGACATCAAAATTGGAGATTTTTGAATGAAAAGATTGTGGGAGGAAATCTAGGAAATTTGATACAAGGATGGAGGAGAAGGATATCTTTGATAAGGTGAGGACCCATTCTTCATGATCATTATCAACATCTTGCAGCCTCGGCCGAGATTTCACTCACAACACCTTTCCAGTATTCCCCATCTTTTATATCTCCTAAAAGTTTTTCCTCAGGAATCTCTGTGTCTCGTTTTATTCTATCTGGAAAGGTAGTTTTTGAGAATGTTTCTTTGATGAAGGGTGGAACCTGGCTTACCTTATGAAGAAGAAAGGCATTATCATTAGTAAATGAATTTTGTTAAATTACTAACAGTCTTAACAGAGCTTGAGGATTGGGAGAAAAATTTAAAACAAAGCCAATCATAATGACTTCTAAAGCATTTTCTGATCCTTATTGGAATAGCAGTTAGACAGAGATTGATTTTGCTGAACATTTACTCAACAACCTAGAACATGCTCTAAACTTCAGTGAGAATTCTTGTTGCATCAATGGCAGAGCAGGGTCAACATTTCATTTAGGAATTTTAGTGATGTGTCTACATCATAACCATGGACATCATTTTGTGAAGACAGAGGTACTTTGTTAACAATTTGTTGTTCATCTTACTGGACTCCTAGTGATGACTGGTTTTTCACTATAAAAATCAGTCACCTCCTTTCTGAACCATGACTAGGCATAAAAATCTGTCAGGTTTCATTTTTGTCAACTACTCGGATTAGTGTTAGACAAAAAGCTCACGTAATCACTATGATTAGCTTTATTTTTGCTTCTTCTCTCTATACAAGAATTGCTACACAATCAAACAGAAAACTTTTGTCTGCGATCACCCATCAGCAATACTAAAATGTCTAGTGCAGATGAGCGCTTACTTCTGGAAATTCCTGGCTGCAATTCTTAAACCAACTCTTTGTACTTTTTGGCAGGGATTCAGAATGCTTGGAAGTCGAGATTGATGACCAAACGACAATGTCAGCCAGTGTTAAACTGCTACTGGCTATGAATTTGCTTTTGGTTAATTGAGTATCAAGTTGTTGTATTGCGTTCAATGTTTGATCCTTGGTGCCGTTATCGATCTAAAACAAAAGGAATTAGTAAGGGTAATTCAAGTGAATAATCATAAAATCAATGAAATTTAATTCTTAATCAAATGAAATGACCCAGGTAGTATTGGAAGGCACATTTCAACCACACTACAAACTCTACTCTACCAGCTCTACTCTACCAGCTCTACTCTGCCAACTCTACTCTACTCTACCAACTTTACTCTACCAACACTACTCTACCAACTCTACCAACTCTACTCTAACAGCTTTACTCTACCAGCTCTACTCTACCAACTCTACTCTACCAGCTCTACTCTACCAGCTCTACTCTACCAGCTCTACTCTACTCTACCAACTCCACTCTACTCTACCAACTCTACTCTACCAACTCTACTCTACCGACTCTACTATACCAACTCTACTCTACTCTACCAACTCTACTCCACCAACTCTACTCTACCAACTCTACTCTACCAGCTCTACTATTCAAACTCTACTCTACCGACTCTATTATACCAACTCTACTCTACTCTACCAACTCCACTCTACTCTACCAACTCTACTCTACCAACTCTACTATTCCAACTCTACTCTACCAACTCTATTCTACCAGCTCTACTCTACCAGCTCTACTCTACTCTACCAACTCCACTCTACTCTACCAACTCTACTCTACCAACTCTACTCTACCGACTCTACTATACCAACTCTACTCTACTCTACCAACTCTACTCTACCAGCTCTACTCTACCAGCTCTACTCTACCAGCTCTACTCTACTCTACCAACTCCACTCTACTCTACCAACTCTACTCTACCAACTCTACTCTACCGACTCTACTATACCAACTCTACTCTACTCTACCAACTCTACTCCACCAACTCTACTCTACCAACTCTACTCTACCAGCTCTACTATTCAAACTCTACTCTACCGACTCTATTATACCAACTCTACTCTACTCTACCAACTCCACTCTACTCTACCAACTCTACTCTACCAACTCTACTATTCCAACTCTACTCTACCAACTCTATTCTACCGACTCAACTCTACTCTACCAACTCTACTCTACCAACTCTACTCTACCAACTCTACTCTATCAACTCTACCCTACGAACTCTACTCTATCGACTCTACTCTACCAAATCTATTCTACTCTACCAACTCTACTCTACCAACTCTACTATACTCTACCAAATCTACTCTACCAACTCTACTCTACCAACTCTACTCTATCAACTCTACTCTACCAACTCTACTCTACGAACTCTACTCTATCGACTCTACTCTACCAAATCTATTCTACTCTACCAACTCTACTCTACCAACTCTACTATACTCTACCAAATCTACTCTATTATACCAACTCTACTCTATCAGCTCTACTCTACCAGCTCTACTCCACCAACTCTACTCTACCAACTCTACTCTATCAACTCTACTCTACCAACTCTACTCTACCAACTCTACTCTACCAACCCCACTCTACTCTACCAACCCTACTCTACTCTACCAACTCTACTCTACCAGCTCTACTCTACCAGCTCTACTCCACCAACTCTACTCTACCAACTCTACTCCACCAACTCTACTCTACCAACTCTACTCTACCAACTCTACTCTACCAACTCTACTCTACCAACTCCACTCTACTCTACCAATCCTACTCTACTCTACCAACTCTACTCTACCAGCTCTACTCTACCAGCTCTAGCCTAATTTGGATTAATTTTCCACATCCTAATTTTCAAATAAAAATCGTATAGAGCAAAGAAATACAAAATTAGGTATAGCTAAAAACTTTAGTGATATAGAGGACCGAATTAACATATAGAGGATTGGGGTGGAAGAGTCTCTTTATATTGTGTTAATCTCTGTTCTGATTTAGGTACAGAACAAACTATACAAGTCTTTTTCAATAACACAATACATGTTTTTGATCGGGAAAGTGGTTTTAATGAAGGGGTGGCCGTAAGGCAAGGTTCCTTTGTATACTATAATAACTAAAATGACCCACCTGTGTAATTGCTATGGAGACCCAGCTGTCGATCATATTAACCACATCCTCATCCAAAGATTCAAAGAGATCTGGAGCAAATTTCCGACATAAAAAACGGGCAATATTGGCATTGCCTCTAATTGGTGTTTGTAACCTTGGGGAAACCAGCAAAGATGGACCAAATAGATCTGAAATGGAAAAGTATTATTTCAGTATTTCGTCTAGAGATGCGTTGTTACTTGGAAGTTATCTTTGTATCTACTTCCATTGAATAAAATCAAATTTGCATCAATTAGACATTTAAATGCCCTGACATTACATCTCCTCTACAAATTTCTCTCCTCCCAAAACTTAAAGGAAACAACGTATTTCATTCACTTTAATCTCAAGAAGAAAACCTTGAAATATGACATTTGAATTTTTCCTTACCTTCTTTCCAGATAACCGTCATTGTAAGGCCGTCATGAGGCTGTATAAGGTGGTCTTTTGCTCCTATGCAATGTTGAAGATTATCTGGAATCTTTTCGCACAATGAAGAATGAACATGGATTGCAGATGATAGTTTTATTCCTCTTTTCCTGAGTAAGTTGAAGAGCACGAAAGCACTGATTGGAGGGTTAGATGGCTTAGCAGTTATCACCATATCAAGCTCTTTTTCATGTTGTACAGGAGGCAACTAGAACAAATATAACAGGAAGGTACAAATGATTCTATTTGCTGTTTCATTCATTGAGCTTGCAATGCTACTAAGACTTTTAGCAATTGATCAAAAACTGTATTCCATAATAAATTTTTATAATTTGTCTTAATGAAAATTACCCCACTTCACTCTTGAGCTTGGTTTGTCTTTTAGGCAGAATAATTCATAATAAAGAAATTTGCCAACTCTTTGTAATTTTAGATAAAACAAAAATGGGCCACAATGGGCTAAACAATCACTCAAACTAAGATGACGACTGGCTGTCAGCCATCAAAACACACCAGAAATTAGAAAAAGATGAATAAAAAAAGCAAAGAAACAAAAAGGGGGGACGGCATCAATCTAATGATTAAGAAGACCACAAATATTTGTTACCTGTTCTTTTTTCGCAATATTGCTCTTAAGATCGGCCTTTTTTGACTCCTTTGTGATTGATGCTTCCAACATCTCAGGACTAATCCCAGCAGCCTTTGCCAATTCATCAACTTGGTTTTTCAAGTCATCCAAATAACTCAGGCATTTTTGCTGCCGCTGAATTAACGCATCAACAACAGGATTTTTGGAATCCTGCAAAAAATGCCAAAAAAGTGTTAACAATAATATTCCCCAGGCCTTTTCTTTTGACCGGAGCAATCATTCTTACCTCTCGCCAGCACACTGGTAAATGAACCACAAGAACTTGTAAACCAAATTATCATAGTAATTTACCACTGGAGCAATTTTCTTCCGGAAGAGGCCATATTCCACTCAAAAATGTATTGTTGAATTTATATTCATAGGCAGTCTGACTTGCATTTAATCTTAGCTAGTAGATAGGTACATTTTTGCTAATTACAGCGTTTTTAGTTTCAGCATCCTTTAAACCATAAATTGTATGCAAAAGTTTACTAATTGCTATATGGCTAGTGGGAAGGAAAATTGGAAAGGAAATTTGGGTAACTCTTTTTAAGGAACTTTTTTAGGTCAGATAGAAACCAAAATCACCTAGCCCCATAGTTGCATTACTTTGCCATAGACGCCCCCTTAGAATCTAAAAAAACTTGATAAATGCCCAAAGTGTTTAATTGAAGCATTCCAGGCTAGGTTTTTTATAATCACTTATTTGATCTTCAGGTTAATACCTATTTTGCTTTTCACGTTTCTACACTCAATATCTATTGAGTGAACAGGGGTAGGCCTAGTCATGTGCCTTTAATTATTGTCTAATAGTTAATACAGAACCTTTACCTTTAAAACTGTCATATCAGGACCATTGCTTGAGCAAGTCTCATGTAAATTCTGCATCTTGTACATGCAATTTGGCAGGGGAATCTCGTAGTTGGGCTCCAAATTGGTGGGGTAAGCGTACATGCTGCCAGCCATTTTTGCCGCCATTACAGAAAAGAATGAAAGTAGTGATTTGCAAAATAACACGAAAGAGAGGCATAATCACAGGGCAACTTCGTAGTAGTTTTCAAAACGAGGCTTTTTTAATAAATGTTGCAAAATTTGTGCAACAAGGAATTGGATGGCACTGTAAAAAGCGATCATTTCTACACCATGAAGCCAATTATGATACAACCTTGATGGAGAAAAGATGTGGCAATCTTATGCATACAACTTGCTGCATTGAAAATGAGCCATTCCACTTCAATTGTTCCGATAGTGTTGTGGGGCAAAAGCCCACCCTCTCATCTGATTACAATTGTAACCTGTACATATGACCAGAAGACTGTGATTACAGGGTCATCCAATGGTCAAATTGGATTATGGGATCTCCGACATACCAAAGACAGCGGTGTCAAGGTTATTTAGTGATGAAATAATATCGCAATTGGAGTTGAGGAGGGAGGTGGGGCATTTGGGCTTTGGTGTCGTAGTTCCAGACTGTAAAGTTTGGGCTGAGCACGGGGAGGAAGGAGTTCTCCGCGCAACAGTTTCTAGCTCGTTTTCCGTCTGCGGCAAATTTCTACTGAAGCCAATTTCTGCCCAGATTTTTCCAACAGTTTTGTGCATTACCCGCGCAGTTTTCAAAAAAAGGGCAGCCAACTTTGCTTCTGCGTAGAAGGGAGTAGATTCAATACAAAAACAACACAGTTTCCATTTACAGAATCAAAAATCTGCGCACAAATTTTTTGTTGGGAATTTTTCCCTTGCAATTATTCCGATTTAAAACCTGCATTCTCCGCTCTATAAAAAAACTTTACACTCTGGTCGTAGTTTTCCCAACACCCCAATTTTCCAACTCCAATTCTTTAGGGAGGAAATAGTTTTGCATAGATTGGAAAATCTACACTATCACCTCCCTAAACAATGGGAGTTGGTATGTTGGTGAGTTGCTGAATTAGGAAAACTATGGCCGCAGGAAACCAAATGGGCTTTATGGGTGGCGAATTGTCCGAGTATCAAGTTTTAACAAAAACTTGCAGGTTGTCGAGTTTAAAAGTTTGAGAAGATCATGGTTATTAGTGATTTTTTTAGCTTGGTAGCTAAATTGCCTGCTATATCAACAGGGAAAAAGGGGCAGTTGCTCCCAAGAAATTACTTAAAGTATACAGTAGTACTTTCCTATAAGGTATCTCCTCATAAAATCTTCTGCCTCCCTGCTAAAAATGGTTTTCTACGTAAAAAGTCTAAGTTGATTATTCTACTCAACAGATTGTGCCAAGAAACCTGATTTTTGCACATGGAAGTGAAATTCTTGACATTGCCTGTGCGCTTGATGCAAGCTTTGATCGTCCCAATATCATAAGCCTTTCAGCCAATGGGTGAGTGTGAAACTTTTACTTCAATATAAGGGACTCTCATGATTCAGGTCATAGATAAGGTACATTTAACATTTCAACATCTGCACCAATGTAATTATATTGGATTTTTTTTTTATTCCTTACAACTCTTTTGATATTTTTTCAAACTCTAGGGAGCTTTGTCTTTGGGATATTGAAGATGGCCTCTGTCTGCAAGTCAAAGCAATTCCAGGGAATCACAAAAAACTCCAGGTAAATTTGCCTATTTTTGATGTGATGTGTTTATTACTATGCACGTAATTATATAGGTGCACATTCAGAAAAGCAGTGAATAATGATTGGTAAAGTGCACAAGCAACCATTGTGATTTTCGTTCTCTTTTGGACTTACTCCTCCAATAAGGGTCTGACAAAAAGCTTTAGTGGTTGAAATATTCCATAATAATGCCTCCAATATTTCTAGCTATCTATGAATTAGTTTTATGAAATGCCAAAGCAAGACAAGCCAACTACTAATCTAATTTGATTTGTTTTAGTCTGTTCAAGTTTCCAAAGGATCGGTAAAAGAATGGAGAATATTGCTGTATGGCTTGTATTCTGACATATATGTCCTTGACACTTCAAGTCTTGAGGTAATATCAAATACTGTGAAAATTGTTGTGGAATTTTCCCCTCTCACTTGAGTTTTCTTGATAAGGGGAGTCTTATACGTTACACATGGTATTTCATTTATTTGATATAAAGATGTTTCTTGTACTTATTTTCCAGATCTTGTATACACTGAAATCGAAACTAACTCCTGACTGGATAACATGTCTATGCACTTTACGTCAAGCAAGACACCAAGGTAAGCTAGATTTTTAAAACTTTATAAAACCATACAGATTATTAAGATGAAATTTCTAATAATTCCCGGTGTTGCAGTTTTCCTAACTCCCCAACGTACCAACTTTGATTGTTTAGGGAGGGGAGGGGATAGTTTTTTATTAGAAAATCTTCACCATCACCCCCTCAAGCACTAGGAGTTGGTAAGGTAGGAAGTTGGTGATAAGGGAAGACTAGAACACCTTGATAGTAGACGATATCAAAGTTCCCAGGGTACAATGTATTCTGGGAACATAAATATTTTTTTAGATTGGGACATAAAGATTTTTTCCCTGTATGCTCTTAGAATGCATAGCATTCTTAGATCTTTGACATATCATCTATTCCCTAACCAGATTATATTCTTTGATTTCACTTCACATCTCTTAGAGGAGAAACTCGTAGCTTTGACTGCATCTAACTGTCTGAAAGTTTGGAAATTGAAGGCAAGCTACGAAAGAAGGGTGAGATACATTTATTTTGTAATTTAGTATTGCGTTTATTATATCAGGGACTTTGGAGTTTTCCCAAGGCAAGCTGATTATTGTTTCATGATTACGATCATATTCTAAATGAATTAAGTTATTAAAAAAGCTGGGATATATGATGTATGATTTTGAAATTTCTTGACCTATTGAATTTTTTTTTGTATTCTTGGAATTGCTCTTTAAAGGTAAATTATATGTGAATCAATGACCATACAAAAAGCTGACTTGCAATGCGTAGAAAGTTTTGACCTCAATGTGTTCAGGAGGGTCCTTGTCCTTCTTCTCAATAAGACCACAGCTCATGACTCACTTTTTAATTCTTACCTGGAATTGCAGAGAGCTGGTAAACTGCAACAGGAGTTGGTCTGAAGGTGGATTCGAACCCACAACTCTATGAACAAGGATTGAGTGATCGAACTATTTGGCCATCCCTGGCACAAGATATTTTTTTAATCAAAGTGTTGTGATGTATCTTACTTAATTTCAGAACCCTGAAGTGGTATATGAGCAAGAATCCAAGATGTTGGACTGCTGCAAAGCTAAATTCATGTGCTGCAATCCATTTACGCTGCGAACCGTACTCGTCATCAGTGCAAAGGCCTGGCAGGTATTTACTCATATTCATTTAAGAAATACCTGGTTAGGAAGCACCATCTTTGATTTTAGAAGAATTTTCAAAAATCTGATAAAACAATATAATCCTCAATTGTATCAATAAAAATATATAACGATATATCACGCTCTGCGTTAATGTATTGAGCAATCTCTGACGGGAATCCGAAACACAGACTTCGTAATGCTCAAGTGCGTATTTAAGCCTTTGTCAAAAGCACATTTTCAATGTTATTTTTATAGAAGTAGGTGCAGCGCATAGTTCTTTTTAATGCAACATGGCTGTCACATGAAGCATCAGCCTAATTGGTCTGTCCTGTGGAAATATGCCTCAATCTATGACCACTTTTCCCACCAATATCCCACACTTAAACACTTATTTTTTACTTTTAAGATCTTTGATTCAAGTGACTATAGTTTCATTGCATCCATTCCTTCCCCGTACAAACAAGCATTGAGTGGCGGAGATTTCGTGGCCGCAAACCGAGTTCTTATCTGGGACAAGGTATTTGTTCTTGAAATGCAATTTATCATAGAATCTTTCAACCTGGGCCTTTAAGAGAATCCGCTTTTGTAATCAGTTTCCAGTGGCTCTTATTGTCAACATTACAATTCAGACCATGAATCAGATGTAGACTGGAGAAAATATAGATATATTCGTCACTATTATTATATTATCATTTCATATTGACATAATCAAATTTGATGTCTAATGTTTATCGGGATACAGGAGATTCTTACACCCCTCCTAGATTCACCCTGTCCTCAACATTCACCCTGAATCGTTATTCTTCGTTGTTTGTTCATTCAACTGAAATTTGTTTATTTTTTAGACCGGCACTGCTTATCTTTATCGGCTTCCATCAAGGTAACTGTCACTCAAATTCATTTTTTTGCAAAAACTTCACATCTCAGGAAGGAAAAATAGTATTTCATCGGTATAGAACTGATTGACTGATAGATTGATGGGCAAGAACGCCTTACAATAATCTTTGTGAGGTAGTCGATTATGCACAGGGCCAACTGAGTTGCTAAATAATCGAACAGTGCAACCCTATTTCTTCCTCTGGATGTGACAACACTTAGAATAAAAATCAGGAAAAAAAGCCTTGACAATTTTCGTACTAGATGGAAGCAAAATGGGTAAGTCAGTAATGGATAGTGTAAGGATTATATATTACCACGATAGGACCACGTTTAGTAAAACGTATCAGAGATACACGAGAAAATACGACTGTACTCTTGTAAAGTATACAAGTAGATCAAAACATAACAAAACATAGTTCACAGTCGTCGAACACGAGGAGAGTCGTAGATCATACTCTAATGCATGCTCCTAAAAGGTTGTGGTGCATCCTACATAACTATCATAACATTCTTCAACAGATTGATGGTCCATGTTATTGAAACAACAAATCATTACTAGCGGTCCAGTGAGATGGCAATTATATCAGCGAAAGAGCTTATGATGAACTGTTACAAGAGTAGTAGTTAGATTACTAGACAGTCTTCCTTGAATTCATTTCATTTCATACCAGGTATATGCTTGGATCTGAAGGAAGCGATCAGTCAAATTCAGACAAGTCTCGGGCACCCGTTTTAATCTGCATGTTTGAAACGAGAAATCTCAAGGTAATTGGTATTATAATACATTCAACTTTCCTGTAATGCTTCGCTCTTGTTGTTGTTGTTGTAGTTGTGTATCGGGGCGTTATGATATCTGACCCATCACAACTCCCTTAGCAGACTATAAGCCGGACCACACTTTTAGACGTAAACTTGATGTTGAAAGCATCTCGAAGCATGCGGGAAATGCGGTGTGTTTTTATTTCTATAAGACGCACACCTCGTAAAGAAGAACACTTTTACAAAGTCCCAAAGGTGTTCGGTTTAGATGTCGTCTCGTTTGAAGATTCACTCTATGCAAAAGTAATCATTTTTCACATTTGATTGTTTTGAAGGTGAACTTTGGAGCACCAATGTATTTTTCTTACGGAAGACGAGGACCTTTCTTCAAACTCCTGTTTCAAGGAACGTCCAAAGGATGGTAAGAGGATAATAACGATATTTTCTACCAAAATTACACGTATTTGCCTAATGTTCCTTTGATATTCAAATTATTTTTGTGCACACAGGAACGCTTTATTTTCAGATTGAAGAAGACAGATAAGTTTCATATTCACAAGGGCCTTTGGCTGTATTCCCACTATACAATTTATCATGCATTGTGGCTTGTGAAAAGTCTTGATGAGAAGTCTTTCGAATTAGATTCTGGCTCGCGTGAACACTTCAATTACTTCGTATTGTGAGTTTTAACAAACACTTTCACACGCCAGTAAACGACTAGGTTAATCCATAGGGTCCTAAATACGAAATGCATTGCTGGCACTAGTCTTCTCTGCATCTGAATTTCTTTTTACTCTCGGGGGGTACCTTTGGGGGTCTAGTGATAGGGATGTGCCATTTTGAAAAAAATATTAGGGCCCTAATTCCGTGTCGCAAATTTAAAAAAGGGACCCATAATTCCGTGTCACGGAATATGAAAAAGAAACAAAATTTCAGTAGCACCGCATAATTGTATCTAAATGAGCCTAAAAATTTCTGAATTAAAGTCTCATACCACACATCAGTGTAGATGATGTGTCATTTTCCTTCTTCGGGTTGATCTACGATCACCACATTTCTCTTGTCTTTATTTTTTTCTCAAAATTCATACCCATAATTCCGAGTACAACCGAATATTAAGTGAAAATTTTCACCCATAATTCCGTATTTGATTTCAAAAAGGTACCCGTAAAAAATGGCACATCCCTACTACCATATCCTTGTTAAGATACCCCCCCCCCCCGAGTTTTTACTTGATAAAAGCATACTTATTTTCATCTTCAGTCTTCACGTTTGGAAAGTTCCTGACAGTGAACAAGCTGACCAATTATTGTGCAAAGGTCTTGTGTCAGTAACAGATCTTGCCGAATCGGGTAAGCATAACTTCGTACATATCAAAATACTCTATGATATAGCCAGAAAAACCTGAAGCATATTGAAGCAGAAAAAAAGATTACTTAAGCTTTTCGTCTGACACTCCACAGAGTAATCCCAATCATTCACCTCTTTTCTGATTGGCCTATTTCAATCCACATCTGGGTATAAAAATAAAAATTCGTTAGCTTTTTGTTTTATTCTCTTTCTAACATATTACTATGTTGAATGTCAAATGAAAAGCTTAAGTACTCCATGTTTTCGCTTCACTATGCTTCCGATTTTTCTCGTTCGTTACATGTAAGTCTTGTATCGATCAAAGACTTTTCTAATACTGGATAAGCATTTGTTATTTTTGCACTCAATAAGACTTTATATAGACTATTGGTTTGTCATTGCAAGGTATTCAAGGTATATCCGTAATCTTAACTCGAAGGCTAATTTGAAACATCATTTATTTCATCCTCTCAATCACTTGTTTTACAGAGGCGACAGTTCTTAATGAAGGGATTCGGATGACGATCATGACAGATGAAAGGCTGACGATGAGAGGTAAGTATATTGCAGATAACAACTATCTAGATCTGGGTATATAAATCAGTTAGGTTTCTGTTGCGTTCTCTTTCTGACGTATTACTCTGTTGAGTGCCAGACGAAAAGCTTAAGTAATCTATGTGTTCGTTTCGCTGTGTTTCCGATATTTCTGGCTATACTGAAGTTCTGTACCATCCAAAGACAGATGATAACATAATACAACAAAATGAAATGACATGAAATGACTTGAATTTCTGTTGTTGCTCTACCTCTTGCGTCGGAATGACCTCTGGTCTTCGTTATTGTGCTAAAACCTATATTGCTGTAAGGATGGCAAGGAAAATCGAAAATACAGCGAAACATTATAACTCTTCAGAGTAGTTCGTCACCAGATGAATTTTTAGATGTGGATTGAAGTGAGCCAATCAGAAAGGAGGCGAATGATGGGTATGGTGAGAAACAAACAATCATCCAGTGAGATTGATGAGAGCCTATTATTTGGTTATGTTTCCAATTTTCCTTGCCATCCTCATATTCTGTACTGATCAAAGACTGTTCGACTTTATTGCTGTAAGACCAGCTAATCATTGGAAAATATGATTAAGGAAACATCTTAGGATCACCTTAATAAAGCAATTTCTCTTCTCTTTCCAGTTGTCCCACATATTGCGTTGATGAGCTTTGCCGAGTTATGGAAACAAGCACAACCAAGAGGGTTAATTGAAGAACTTGTGAGTGACATCGTATAGAGTAATTTGGGGCAAAACAGGTTAAGGCGTAAAATGGGTCATTCTGTATAAAATGCTTCAGAACTACCGCTGGGGAAGCAAAATAGAGTTACCCCACGTTGTTTGTTACTTAGCAGTATAATGGAGGTATGATGGTATTTCTTCGCAGAGCAGTTGCCTGCAACATTTTATACAGAATGACTCATTTTACCCCCTGACCCGTTTTGGCCCGAATTACTCTACCTTTAATACCTTGTTCGTTTTTTGCAAATTTCTATTAGGGTATTTCCAGCTTATGAGGGGTGTTTGACCAACTGGCTAAACCCTATTGCGGAGGATCCTGGGCTCAAACCAACTTCTCTCCCTCTAAGCTTAACCTTTTCTAAAGTTTGATGGGCTTTCGTGGGCTACATTCTACTTCTGCATCTTCGGGCTCAGATAACTGATACAAATAACGAGAGATTTGCCTATGTCAAAATATCAAAATGAAAATGATTTCATACATTAACCTTTCATTGATGCTAAGATGATAGTATTACGATTGGAATGTGAGGCAAATAACCACATACCACACAAATACAAATCTGGCAATAATGTTGTAAAAAGAATGTTGTAAAAATGTTGTTGTTGTCCTACCAGCAATGTTGTAAAAAGACCGTTTATGATAAGTAAGTAATTATGGTATCACTATCGCAATAGAAATCTGTTTCTTTTATTTTCTTGTTCCTAATTCAACTTTGTTTTCAGGCTGAAGATCAGACGATCACCCCAGTGACTGCAAGCTTGTACCTATCCTCACAAGGTCTGATAGTTTGTGGAAGAAAAGACGGCATCATTGTTATTATCAGTGCTGTGAAGGCAGCCCTGGCTCAGCTTCTCAAACCAAATAACATCACCAAAACTGGTATTTGAAATTATTTTGCATCTCTCCATTGTCCGTATTTAATATTCCAACTTTCAAAATTTATGAAAACTCGTTTTTTAAAACATTTGAATTAGAATGAGGGTGTTAGCTCAAGTAAGGAAAAAATTTTCCCTGCTTCTTCTCGAAATATTTTATACTGACAATAACTTTAAGAATTTGCCTGTGAAAAATGTATCGGGTGTAATTCAGATGCCTTTATATGTGAAACAGACCCTTCAATGAAGTCTTACATATTTTCATGCCATATTTCCATGCCAGGTGTGACAGGTGAATAAAATCCTCAAGGCATGGTTAATTCTTAATGCATATTGAATAAACAAGTCAAAAAACACGAGTTTACTTAACCTAACAATGTATAGTTTTACGCTGATATGGAGGATCATAACTTTCCCCTAGTGATAATTCACCTCTGTTAAGTGAAGATTCACCATACTGTTATTGCTGGGTAAAGATTCATTTTTCATTTGAGCACAAATTAGAAAAGGCTTATTGTCTATAAGAGGGTATCACTTGCCAGCCTCGAGGCTCATGAAATATCTTTAGGAATCAATGTAATACTTGTAGACTTGTAGGCCTTTCGAACTTTTGTTGTCATCAGAATTCACCTTCTTGAGAATACAAATATACTGTTTAATTTGCATGCAAATGTAACTATTAAAAACATTACCCCAATGATCAATAAATTCTTTATTTCAAAGGCTGTTATCCACTCAACATCCTGAGAGGGCATACTAGCAAAGTCACTTGTCTGCTATACCCGAATGAAGAGAACCCTCGTTATGATCTGAGCAACCTCGTTTCTGGGAGCGCCGATTTCACAGTTCGTCTCTGGGATTTGTTCAATGGCACTTTGCTTCATACTTTCAATGCTCATGGTGGGGAGGTCTTGAAGCTTCTTGTGACCCCTCATAACGTAACGGTAAGTGCTGATTTGATGACACAATGCATTCGTATTAGGACCCTCCCTCGTTTCAATACTTGATTGTGCAAATAGACAATGGGGGGATATCAAAATCGTTATAGTTGCATCAAAATATGATCAAAACTTTTAATTCATTCAAATCTACTGCGATGAATGCAAGCAGTATATACATAATGTTGGATTTATGAAGCCTGTGGGTCGGTTTCCCATGAAAGTGCTCGATACTATACACTTCATCCACAGCTGTGAAAACGCCGGATCCTTTCCACTAGACCACATGGAAACACATTGAGTCTTTTTCTTCCTAGTGTAATGACGGATTTATATAGAATCTCATCGCCTTGTTCGTTTTGTTTGCTAGTTAGTTTGAATTAGCTTCAATCTTTTAGAAGCTACAGTTTGTAACTGACTTTAAAGGAAGAAGGAAAGAAAACAAGGGGGCGGGGTGAAAATATGTTATTTTCTTGCTGTTAATGTAATCTATGGATGGTTCCACGAAAGGCAAAGCTGCGACATATGAATCGAATATGAATTACACCGAAATCAATATTAATTCCTTTGCATATTCAATCACCTCAACAAGAGTCGAATTGCATTTCCAAGCCAGGATAAAAAGCATTTCCCCACAATATTTTCATATGGCTACTTACTAAATATTGATTCCTTCCTTGTTAAACTTTTAGCCCTTCATCCCCGGCTATCATAGGTAATTAATTGGATAATGTTTCTTGTTAGGCCCGTTTTCTTTCCTGCGTCTGCTCCGTTGCTCAAGACCACTCGGTTGCAATTCTTGGAATACGGGAGAGGAAGACGCTACTTCTAGCCAGCAGGCATACGTTCCCAGTGGAGACGATAAGATGGCGTGCAAAGGACGATTTCATGGTTGTAGGCTGTGCTGATGGAACGGTCTATGTTTGGCAAATGGAAACGGGTATGGATTCTAAATCAAAATTTATTAATAAGATATTGCTAATAAGCCATAAATGAAATATGCTCTTAATGTATTGGGCTTAGCCTTTTTTAGAAGTGTAGTGATTAAGAATAGGAAGTAAACTAGCTTGATAGCTAACATCCAACGTCGAAACACTGACTTTGTTACAATAGATTTCTAAATTTAAATAGTGAGAATGAAATTAATTGTTTGTTTTTTGTTATGTAAATACATACCTGATATACCTGACGACCTCCTTATGCCTGAGACTAATAGATTAAACATTTCTATCATATAAAACAAATCTACTTGATTTTAACTCGCTCTTCTATTTATTGAGCACCCTTATATTTTGTTTACTACATTGATTAATATCATGTCAATGGGAAATTCCTTATAAAAACCTTATTGATAAAAATGTGCTTTTTATTTTAGGCCATCTGGACCGCTGTGTGGCTGGCTCTGTTGCTTATGATATTCTCGAATCGTGCGAAGAAGAAACCTCCTCCCCCTCTCCTGCTATTCGTGAATTTCGGCATAAATTTCGTTTGCAATCCCTCTCTACTGTCACGCAGCAAATACCGATTGACTTCCATGCTCCTGCGATCGTGAAAAAAGTTCGGAAGAAGATATCGAATATTCAGCATCAGGTGGCGGGCTCGTTGAGAAGCTCATCCGCACAGCAGACAGGTGAGCTAATGACTTATTACACGAGTCCTAGTTATCACAAAGACCTATTAAATTATCATATTATAAAACTATACAATATATATAGATAACATATAATAAAATTATTGCAAACAACTATTGTTTAACTTAATTGCTGGCTACATTGTTGTTGCTGTTTTTGCACAAAATGGCCTTAAAGTCGCAGCTTCAGATTATTAACCAATATGCGTACAACTTGAAATTGATGCAGTAGCTGCTTAAGAAACTTGAGAAAGCTACTTTTAAATGATTTGCATTTTCCTTTATAAACTATTTTTTTCAATGATCTCTTTGGTTAGTTTAGGGATACACTTTTTTTATACGAACAATTTTATAAGAACGCGAGCCTCAAATTCTGCCAAATGTTAAGAACAAGCTGAAGCTGGCTATTTTCGCTCAATTTATGAATTATTAGAAACAACCATAAGACTGAGAGATAAAGATGACAAAGCAAATTGGCAGCCTACTGGTCTGTCTGATAGGCCAGAAAAGTGGAAATTTGCAACAATCAATACAGCCATAGCAAAAGAAGACTTTTAAAAGCATTGCAAAAGTAAGAACAATTTAAGAACATTTCAGGCTTAAAATTGAAAAATATTTAAGAACAGCCAGCTTCAAATCAAATTAATTGGTTCTTATAAAAAAATATTTAGACACCAAGACGCAAAGAGTTATTTCAGGAGCTAAAATTCCTCTCATCATTTCAGAAGCTAAAATTCCTCTCATTATTAAAACTAAGCAGTTCCTTTGATATTCATCCTTCGGCTTTCGCCCGTGAACGTCAACGGTTGAATTATAAGCATCCAACATGCTAGGGGTAAAAACACAGACGCTGGCACTAGGGATTGTGAATTTCATTCGTTTGATTTTATATATGGTTTTTTGTTAGGTAAAAAGGTTTCAGTATGTTTAAACTCTAGTTTAAATCAGTATGTCTCAATTTACTTTGTAGATTATACTCGCCAAGCAATTCAAACATCTCAATTCCCACCAATCAGAGTCTGCTCTCTGCGAGCCAATCAAAACGACTCAAACATCCACGTGCTACTACTTGATTCCGAGGCTTTGATTTGCCAGCTACTTACAGAAGAGGCTGAAGCTGCAGGCACGGATGGCAAACCGGTCAACCCGAAACGCCACCCTAGCGTCGGACAGCAAACTTCCAGCCCGGATCAGAGAAGAAACAAAATTCCCCTCGGGACGCAAATGAATAGAGAAGTATCTCATGAGATTGCCCAACTTCTACTCTCTTGTATCCATGCGTGGGGCATTGATTTGTCATTAGATGCGACCTGCATTGACAAGCTAGGCATGATGAAGCCGAGGCTCCCTATCTCGTTTGGCTTGCTAACGCGAGGCAAGCTGTCACTTATGCTGCCGGGTTGGCAATTTTGTGCAAAGGAAGATGGTGCGGTCGGATCGGAAGAAGATAATTCCCAGCATCAGGTATGTTGAACAATTCAATTCATTTGCTGCAGAGTAAGTTGATGTTTCTTAATCTGCTCAATCAGGTACTGAATGTTTTCCTGCCTCATTTTTTGCATATATGGATAAAACATAACATATACTAAGGTATGTAATAAGATATCCATCTTATCAGAGAAATTGTTTCCCGGGGGGGGGGGCTGAGGAGGCCGTTTTTGTAAGTTACACTACGTTTAGAAGGTCATAGGATCCATCAACATCAATTACTACATAATAGATTACTACTGGGGGGGGGGGGCACAACAGTATATTCATTTCATGTTCTAGATGTTTTCAGTAAGTTATTAACTTCTTACAGATAAATCAAAATTGACTTTTTAGATGTCATATGAATTCTTGAAAATCCTTCGAGCCATGTGCACCAAAAAACTGTAAGAAATATTTCACTGTCTGAACTCTGATCCCTATGGGCTTTTTTCGAGCAACCATTTAAAAGGGAGGTAGTTTTCCAACCCCTGTGTTCTTCTACCCTTATATTAATTGCTATTTTCATAGATGACAGCCGAAGATGCTCAGACTCTATCCAAGAAACTCTTATTCAACTCACACTGGCAACTTTCGTCATCCCTCACCACGCAACACCTTGTCAGCATCGTTTCAATAACTAACACTCTTATGAGTATGAACCATGTCAGTTTTGTTGCACAAAACAAACACGAAAAAGGTAAGGGACTTTAAATAGAAGTAAACAACGTTTCTTTATATTCACTTGTCATCATATGTTTTGATTTCCAATTCATGTTACTAATTTTCTGTGCTCTGATGCCCGTTAGACGAATAGCTTTATGATAAGTTATCATGTTTTGCTATGTCTACCATGCCTATTACTATTCTAATGCATTAATTCATAAGGTATGGTCGAACACGGGTAATTAAATTATACCAGAGCAGGCTACTGCAATTGACATATGCCTCCACCGGGTGGTTAGTGCGCTCGCCTGTGTCCGATCAAACCCGGGTTCGAGACCCGGTGGAGGCATATGTCAATTGCAGTAGCCTGCTCTGGTATAATTTAATTACCCGTGTTAGACCATGCCTTATGAATTAATGTTAATATTACATGGCTCTGAAGAAGGGTTTAATCCGAAACACTAATTAATGCCCACCGTGGATAAGCCTGGAGTTGTGAAGACATCAAGGTTACTGTGCTAACTTATTGTCCTGGTTTAGGACAGTGGTTAGTGCGCTCGCCTGTGTCCGATCAAACTATTATAATGCTATATGCTGATCAAAGGCTGTCGATATTGCTTTAGATGTTTGTGCTTTTCCTGCTTGGTTTAATACAATAATCCTACCAGAGCCGCAAAAAGTATTTATCTGTCTGGAAACCCAGAAACCGATGAAATTTCCTACAAGATGAATGGTGAATGTGGTACAAAGATGCTTCTAGAAATTACGTTTGTTATGGTTTCGAAACGGTGTAGAGAAATCTTATAGGGTCTAAAGAAACAAGGAAGATTAACAGGGGATACCTAGTGTGGCACTTGATCGCTGCAGAAGTGGACATTTCTAAATTTGATGACACCTGATTTCTTGAAAATGCACAATTAACCATTTTCTTGAAAATGCACAATAAACCATTTTCTTGAAAATGCACAATTAACCATTTTCTTGAAAATGCAAAATAAACCATTTTCTTGAAAATGCACTATAAACCATTTTCTTGAAAATGCACAATTAACCATTTTCTTGAAAATGCACAATTAACCATTTTCACATGGAAATATTTTGCATTTATACCTATGAATGGTAAACTGGCCAAATTAATCTTTAGCCAAAATCAGGCTGAAAATGTTCTTCCTGCCCAAAAGAAATTTCTGGGAACCTAGTTTTCAAGTTCCGATACTTTTGCAGGTCTGAGTCCTGCATATGATAAACTTCTAGATAGTGAAAACTCTTTGAATGCTTGTTTTTACATTAAGGTGAATACGACCACGGAGATTATGAATATGGTCAGTTCAGTCAGAACCGTGCGGAGGAGAAGGCAGGCTGGAGTTTGGTAGCTGCGCTGCACTGCTGCCTCCTGCCTGAGATGATGCGGGGGCTGATGTATCGACCTCCCTTACTTCATATTTTAGCAAGACGGTGGCAGGACAGATGCCTTGAGGTATGTTCTTTTATGATTCAGTCTCAAAAGCCTGAAAAGAAAATTCTTGCATGACCCACTCTAGAGTGTTTTGTTCCAGAAGGTACCCAGTATAGTGGCCATCAATCTTTATACATCAAAAATTTGAATTTATTGCCAAATAATGGGCTAAGTTCTTTGGGCTAATAGGACAAGGTTTTCTTTATGATATTTGCAAAGACTTCATTGCATGGTGTAGCATGGATATCCTTAGATTGAGTACCCAACCAAAGCTGAACTTAACACATAATATTTGTCCTAATTTTTAATAGAGAACTAGTTGCTTTATTGTAACTTTTAGTATAACTAAAAAACTGTTTTTCTATGTAAACTTAAATACTTTATCTCCCAAAAATAGATTCGTGAAGCCGCCCAAGCAATTTTGCTAGCTGAGCTTCGGAGAGTGGGGACAAAGGGCCGGAAACAATTGATTGATGCTTGGTCGCCCCACCTACCCCAAGATACTGATAGCACTGACTTTGGATTCGAAGATTTGGAACAGTACATGAATACTGAGGAAGGTGATTGTCATTGATCCATTCTACACTTACGTATTAAAAGTATTTGAACGAGAACGACAAAATGGCGGTTCAAAGTCTCCCCCCTCCCTTAGGCCCAAAAGTTTGTTGAAAGTTATCATCTCTTCCCCAGTCTCCTCATTTAAAATTTTCGCACCAAAGTAAAAAAAATTGCTCGCGTCATCCAAAGTGGTCAAGTTTAGTTTGCTGTGAGAGTTTTGAAAAGCTTTACAGGTATAGAAAGATTATTAGGCCGGTAAACAAAATTTCAAATAGAAAATCAATGTTCATTAAAATATCAGTCATAAACCAGGGATTTTTCAGAAGAAATCTTGACGAAAAATGGCTTAAACGAATGCTGGTGAGTTTGCAATTCAGAAATTTAATTCAAAGTTCGGGAATCCTTCGTAAAGTTGGGGTATGAAAAGGAGGAACTCGAGGCCTTTGAGGATGAATGCGAAATTTAAAACTTTGATTTCTGCTCCAAGAAATAAAATGGTATTTATTTGGTTAATGTCTGAAAAATGTTATGACTAAAAGTCTGTTTCCTATGCTTTAAATTTCAATTAAAGTTTCCAGAAATTCTGTTGCAAAACCAATTTATTTAAACTGTTTTATGCTTTTATTCAAGATCTTAATTAATTTTATGAAGCCTCTCGTCCATTTTCACAGATTTGCTCAGGTTTTTACTCGGCATCTTAATGCTCAAATTATTATGAAATAACATTGTTTCGAAACTTATTTCTTACTGCATATGATGAATTGCAAATAAAAATAAAAAAGCCCGAGATTCCTTCCAAATTTGAAGCTTTTTATTCATGTACCTCTTTCTCTATTTGAGTTTTTCAATTTATCAACGGTCGCTGAAAATGTAGGCCTGAAATGAATTAAAGACTTGATTATCTCATTTTCATTGTTGTTTAAAGAAAGCTAAGGTCCATTGCTTTCATCTTATCCAAAAATATCACTCCTGTATCATGTAAAGTGGTTATGAATTGCTTCGTAAATCTGGGCCTAATTTGAGTTCGGAATGTTTCGGTGGCCATCTTTACCTCCTCGTTCGAGTGCTTTTGATACTCAAGTGTACATAAAACTTTTATAAGCCGAAGGATATGGAAGTTGTAGGACCCCTCACCCAGCCTGTATAACAGGGCAGAAAAGCCTTTACTTTAGGCAATCAACTATTGAGAGCCTGTGAGAGTGTACTACTCGATGGTAGAGGATAGTAACTGATCAATCATCAATAATCTAAACACGCAATACAGAAAAATACCGAAGTTAGGTCGACAAATAATTAGCACGATATGAATCAAGGAAACTTGTCCTGCTGAACCTGGTGCTGTATACGATTGGAACTGAGCTTTAGAATATTCCTGTAAATAGCATCCCTACTAGAATGCATTTCGAAATCTATTGAATGTTTTTATTTTCACTTTAGAAAAACCAGTGGTTCTCACAGCTGACGACGAGCGAACAGATCTCACCACGATGATGTTGACAAGCAAGAAAATGGTTTCCAGTGACATAAAACTACGCCACGCAACTGCCATTGTGATGTTAGGAGTGATTGGTGCAGAGTTTCAGAGAGAGGTCGATCCGTTGTTGGTTAACAAGGATAAGAAAGGAAACCCAAGTAAGAACGATTTCATTTCACTGTTCTATCTAACTTTATCATGAAAATAAAATTCTTAAACTCTTAATCAGTCAGGTGGTTTGGTACAGTTTCATGCACTTGTAAACAACTGCTTTACTTAATGCAAGAGGTTCACAACGTCCAAGCAAGTTGGTTTCCTTTTAAGACTGGTAAGAAAACTAGGCTCACTTTTTTAGACCAAAACAATTGAGGAATGGTAGAGTGATTTTCCTCTTTTAAATCATTAAAGTAAATATCAAAACAATTAGACCAGAAGCTTTAAAGTGGTATAGCACATTTTGCTATGATTTTGTCGCTATTTCTAATTTTTTTACTATTCTGAAGATCTATAGTGATTATGTAATTATCAAGATTTAGGTATTGCTTAGTATTTAATCTAATGGCCCTGGAATAATCATGAAATTTGTTCTTGTTATGGTGGATTCGTGTTTAGTTCTTGTAAAGTTTTATTCATTGATTATTATAAAAGATAGAAAATGATTTTGTAGGAGTAGAGATTATGGTTGAAATGAGTGATTTTGTCGTGCCATGGCTGAATCTGTTTTTTTCAGTAAAATGTGAAATGAATTGTTCTTTTCCACTCAGCTGCTGAAAGTGCCATGGACATGACAACACTCCGCAACACTGCGATGGCGCTGACGTCACTACTACTGCAAAGGCCAACCTCAAAAGCCCCAGCATACAGTGCGATAAGAAGAGCTGCGGTGGACTTGATCGGTCGGGGTTTTGCATTATGGGAACCTCATATTGATGTGTCGCATGTGCTCATGGGATTGCTCGACTTGAGTGCAAACTTGGAACTGAAAAACATGCAGAACTCAGAAACCGAAATGGGAAAGACGATTTTGTCGGCTCCCGCGGATCTACACCGTTCTGCGAGACACGCGCTCTCACTGATTGCTACAGCCAGGCCAGCTGCTTACATCACGACATTAGCAAAAGAAGTAAGAATTAATCTCATTTTATTCTAAAAAAATGTTCAATTTACAAATTCATCATTCTTCGATCGGTACAGAATTTCAAGATAGCCAGAAAGTTCGGAAGCATAGCGAAACATTCAACAGAGTAATATGTCAGAAAGGGAACGAAACAAAAACCTATCGAATTATGTTTTGCTTTACTATGCTCTCGATTTTTCTGGCTATTTTGAAACTCATCATTATCGTAAATCCCTGGGGCTGAAAATTCCGCTTCCTATAACCTGTTGCGAACCACGCCGCACGCAAAAATTTGAAAATGCCAGATTCCCGATTCAAAAATGGTGGTTTCTGCATCCCATAAAACCAATGGGGTACCATCTGTTTTGTCCAACTTCATGATGTAATACTTTTTATATTGAAGGTTGCTCGTCACGTGGCGTCGACGTCATCAATGCCATTCAACCAGACATCTCCGGCCGCCATTGCAGTTTATTCGCATGTGCGTTACCAGACTACTGCCAATAACCCGGACGCTCAGAACTCGAACATCATTCACTCGTCCAGAAGTGAGATTCTGCGCACGATTGAGTTGATGATTGACAAAAGTCAGCAAGATGTTGTTCATTTGATCGTCGAGGTAAACGTTCATTTCATCTACTGATTGCTATTCACGGATTGTTGTATACTTACGTGTGGTTTCCCTCCTAAGTACTGAACATCCTCCACAGTACAGAATGGTATCTCTCCACAGTAATGATGGTATGTGCGACCACATCACTGATGGTATATTCCCCCACAGTTTTGATGATATCCCTGCACAGTAAACAACATCCTCCACAGTACTGATAATCCTCTGTATTACTGAAAATCCTCCACAGTACAAGATGGTATATTCCTCCACAGTACTGATGGTGTATTCCTCCACAGTACTGATGGTATACCTCCACAGTACACAACACCCTCCACAGACCACAGTACAGGATGGTATCTCTCTACAGTACTGAATATCCTCCGAATTATTGAACATCCTCCACAGTACAGAATAGTACTGATGTTATCCCCCCACTGTACTGAACATCCTCTGTACTACTGAATATCCTCCAGAGTACTGCACAGACAGTCCCCCACTGTAGTTATTGCAACTTTCTCAAAGTGTTTCAAACAGAAGATGTGTTAGATTTCAAGTTGTTTTCTTGTTTTTCCCAGGTTGTAGACATAGTGGTTCATTGCCTTGATCACAAACTGGTTAAAGAGAGAGGCCTTGGTGAAGTTTTCCCCGCCATTTGTAGGTAAGAATCTTTGTTCTTACTTTGAAATTCCTCAAGGAGTATGATTTCATTTGAAGATCAGCAATATGGAAACATTGCTAATGAAACCAATTGTGACCTGATTTGCTGTGATTTTGATGTAGGGGCACTTATGTATTTGTACTTTATTCTACGTTAAGGAAGGATTTTCTACTATGGTAGTTGTTCGAGGCAAGAAGAATACGCAAAAATCGGACACAATGTAGGATGCTACATCTTTATTTCATCATAAATTTCAAACCTACAATCAGAGCTGCAAAAAGTATCGGAACCCGGGAACTAGGTTCCCAGAAAATTTTCAGGCTTGGCAGAAAATTTTTCAACAAATTCGGTGAAAAAAGAAAAACTGGCTGTTTTCTGCACTTTAAACAATGACAGAAAATGTTTTCAACTTTTCTGCCACATAAAGAACTCTTCAATGCAATGTAAGCTTAATATCATTAGGCTTCAGAGTGTGTACAATTAATATAGCTTTCAGACTTTAGAAACCTCTATAAAAATATTCACCTAATCTTACATCACCAGAAATTTTTATTGCTTGAAAGCCAACTTCAGGTACCTCATCAACAGATAAAGCTTCAGACCTGCAGTAGGCAATCCATGTGCCTTGAAAATTACTGTTTTAGTTTCCTGATATCAGGATATGTCATTATGTCTTTCAGATCTAAAGCTAATGAAAATTAAATGCATCATAGGTTTGTTTTCTTAGGCTAGCAATGCAATATCATATAAGTCCTGACTGATTCCTTGGCAGACTTGGCAAAGGTTTCATCGGTACTCAGTCATATCCTTGTGCTAATGTGCTCTCTCACGTATTTGTCCTTTGATATTTAAATTTCATGATTTTATCAAATGAAGTCATGTTGTTGACATGTATTTACCGATATATCACTTTATCATATTGGCAAGGTTTTCCTTGGTATTCAATTAGTTTCTGGTGCGTTCTAACATTTTTGTCCTTTAATATAATATTGAAATTTCATGATTCATTAATGTGGTCATGTTGTTGACATATATTTACCATCATATAAGTTCTATCAATAAATAATAGCAGCAAAGGCCAAAAGCTGGCTGAAAAGTGGCGTGATCCAGTGGTATGATATTGGATCCGTCAACAATATGGATTTTCTGTCATTCCCACAAGTTAGGCCTCCAGTTCGATACAAATGTGCTGCCTGTGCAATCAAAATGCAGGTAACCAGGGTCATCTTCTTCAAAGCTGGCATCTACTACCTTTCCCAAAAAGTGCTTAATCGGAGAGCACCAACACTAAACATGCTGAAGTTCTTCTTCCAGTCAATACAAAAATCACCATTTTGGTTTATAATCACATTTGGTTGGCTTCATAAAGTCTTTGGAAGGAGGCTACTTTCAAAGAGGGGCTATTGGCGAGGGTAAGGAGGGAAACGTCAAACACCATCAAGTAACTGCCTCATCTGGAAGGTTCCCATGGATTCGGAGGACAGAGGAAATCTTAATAGGTTTTATTGTTTGACAATAAGTTACGATTGCTTTCACACATAGTACGTAAACTTACAGGATATTTATGTCACATTCAATGGCCTTACAATTTGAAAATTTGATAATTTTCTCATGACAAACTAGCAGAAAAGTATGACTCACTGTAGATAGTAAAAACTTTAAGCTCAGCTTCAAGCAAAATCTTTTAATAATGTTTTCGAAGAGCTCGAGTCATGTCTGGAAAAAGTAAACCGCTAGTAAAACAACCCTGCGAAACTGTAAAGATTGGCTGACGGGTTTGTAAAAGTTTGATTCTTCGAAAAAATTACAAAAGCCATTTAGAGGCCATGGCATTAGAGGCCATCTTTGCCTAAAAATCAAGAATAAAACAGGAGATAAAGATGAAAGCACCAATTTAACTGTCAGTCATTTCAGCGTGCCACCCCAAACCCAGTTGACTTGAAGGTCTTACGGACATTTAGGGCATAATATTGACAGAGCCATTATGTACAATACTTTCCCCTTACAGAAAAGTTTTTACCCGTTTCCCAGGTTCCCAGAAAGGAAAATATTTTTTGCAGCTCTGCCTACAATAAACGATAAAAGCTGAGAATTAGGCCTACTAGCAGCATTACCCAGTTAAAAAACACAAGACAATAAAGCGAGAAATGATCAACAACATAGGCATATACCGAAATAACAATTTTCGAGTTACACTAAAGTTTAAGGATAGATTGCAGTTTAACACCTGCGCTTTGGTGTATCCTAAGCTTGTTGTCTTTCCAGAATGAGTTTACTCCGCAAAGCAGGACTCAAGACTGACCAGCATGGCCTAGCCAATCTCTTTTTCGATATTCTAGCTGCTTATTCTCGACGAAACAAGTAAACCAATAGTGACTTAACAATGTAGTGTTTATAAGTTTGCAATTCTCCAGTTGATAACTACTACGTAGATGGAAAGTTATACTTGATATAGCTAGTTCCCAGCTGGTTACGAGGCTCATCGCAGAATCTTAACCTATTCAAATTAATGATAGTCTTTGATCGGTACAGAAGTATAGGATGGTGAGAAAAATCGGAAACTTAGCAAGACACAAATAACTACTAAAACTTTTTGTGAAAAATCAATATATTTCCTTGCGAAGGAAGTTTGATACTCGGCTAATGGCAGCAATTGCTTCTTATTAGGTTCAACATGGTGTCTTACTGCAGCAACACCCGTCGCCTTGCAGTTGGATCTCGGATCGGCCATATTGCTCTGTACGATTTGCGATCGTCAAGATGTCAGCTGATTCCGGCCCACCTATCACCCGTCACGGCGTTGGCTTTTTCTCCCGAGGGAAAAGTCCTGGCTTCTTTTTCTCTCGAAGATTCAAAAATTAGCTTTTGGCAGGTAAGTGCATTCCATTTGTTAGTGCTAGTTACCAGTCTCCATACTATAGACTGGTTTCCGTATTGGTTGTTATGATGTCACTTTGCGTTTTGAGAAGAGGCCTGGGTATTAAAATCCGCCCATTTTGTAAGACTTGTAAGATTCGTCAACATCGCAGGAAATCCGAAAAAGAGGCTGAACTGAAAGGTAAGATGCTAGGCCCGTGCAAAGTCCTCGAAATTCATTCGGAAGGGACTTAAAGCAATACTTAATAGAAGGTGTCAGTACCTATGAGCGTTTGCACTCGTTTTCTAAATTGAATAGTAGTCTACTCTTATACCGTAGCTATATTATATATTGACTATACATAAGAGATTTAAATTATAACATGCAAAAACGATAATAGATATCTAAACATACCACATTACAGTGAAGGCGTAATAGTCATAATTGCCTGGAGCTCACTGTGTCTGCTTTTGACAGTAAGCTTATCACTTCAGCAATCCCATACGCAATGAATAGAAAAATGATGATGATAGTAACATATTCTAATACTGAAGCTATACAAGCTATTGTATATGCATAAGAGATAGAATTGAAAAGATAACACGGTTACAACGACAATGATATCTTAAAACACCACATTACAGTGAAAGCCTAATCGTCACAACTGCTTAGTGCTTATTGAGACTGCTTTTGACAATCAACCTGTACAGAAATGATCAGAATAGTATGCAACTCTAGGCCTCTTATTCGATTTCAAAAGACCAAAGGCCTGCCATTTACTTCACACGCGTACAACCTCTCCAACTTAAGAATTGGGCACTTGTTTGAAATTATGGCTTAATTGAGTTCCCGTTGAACAATCTTTATTCTTATTGGAAGAGGTCGATATCGATTTAATTTCATTTCGAAGAAAAATCGTTTTGTTTTTGATCTGAATAAAAAGATCTGTCTGCTGAAACCCCTTTTCACGTATTTGTATTCACTTGATTTGCTCAGGCATTTACAACAATGAAAAATAACCTAGAAATGAAATTAGTGACCAGGTGCTTTTATGCAAGCGCGATAGCTGTTTCTATGGGGAAAATAACAAGTCTTATTCATATATCGTTGTTTCATTTCAGACCAGTATTGGTCTTCTGGGGATGCTGAGCTCAACGGTCAAATGCGTCCATTCATACTCAACCCCTGATTTGAAGAAATACGGACCGGCCGCTTTGAAGCAAATCAGACTGGTCTGGATAAGCCATAAAAATGTCCTCATCTTGACTGGCGATAATAGGGAGTTCAAATATTCTGTATAAATCAATTGGATTGGAGCTAAGAACTGAATATTTTCTTTCTTTCGAACCAAGGATTTTCGAAAGGGAAATTAACCAAGAATTGAATATTTGGAGATACTATCTGAAATTAATGTACATTGACCTTCAAAAGAAATTACGTACAGAGACTGACAATATATAGAGAAAGATACTAAATACACTCATTTTTATAAGAAACCATAGATCCAGATTTACAAAAACCAAAAATTGGTAGAAGATTTCCGGTGAATCAAAAGAGTTATACATATGTGGCCTTTACCAGACAGAATGTTAGAAAATGCTCAGTACACTTAATTGGCATAGTATTGTAACTTATCGCACCTCACCTGGCAATTTTATCGGAATAGTTCCCATGGGGTGGGTTGTGAATTCATAAAGTGGAACTTAAGTTTTTCATAGAAACACGAATTTACGAAAAATTGGAATTGGGGGTTGAAAGACTTTTCTTACTATGATTGGGGGTTGAAAGCTAAGAAACTCTAACACCAAGATTTAGCTAGCATAGTTTCTTATGAAGAATGAGTGTATAGACTTATTACATGAGCCGAATTCAATCCCTAATGGTAGATTTTCCGAACGCTCAAGACTATGTTATTAACAAAACCATCCTTGTATTTTCACGATAGCTCAAATTCCTTTTTTTAAATTATTTCTTAATCAATCCAGAATCTACTATTCTTCGTGGTTACTAATTTACTAGTACTAAGTTTTTTTGAGGTTTTCAAATATCCTTGTAGTTTCTTTTATTCGCAACAGCAGATATTTCAGGAAGATGCCATATCTACGAATTATATGGTCTGCTTCTCGAACTCACACATTGTTAGGTCTTCACATCCATGAAATATGACGATAGGTGCACCATTAGGTGCATTTGCCCCCAGCAATGCAACAAGAGGACGAGCTTTGGTTTGGTAGTAGATCTGGTCACCCTGCCAGTAAAAGATTGCTCCTTCTGTCATGCATTCATCGTTTAATTCTACTGTCGAATCCAAAGCCTTTTTCAAGCAAGAGTTTCTTTCTTTGTGCTTTAGATTGTCTTGCTGGTTGATGCAAAACGTATCTTTCGATGCATCTTTAAGCACTAGTCGTCCTTTGCCAGGGATGTGACTTTCGTAGTAGAGATACTTTCCAGAAGCCATGTGCTTGATTTTGAATTGGCCTGTGTATTAAAACATCGAGTTAAGTTGAATTATTTCTATCGAATTGATTTTTAAGAATGAAAAATGCCTTGAGAGGGTTTCGAACCCACGACCAATAATTTCGGGCGTCAGCCAACTGAGCATCATTTGAATATTTGCTTCCAGCACCAAGGTCTATCAAATTAAACTCAAAGTTTTAAGGAACTAGTAATGTCTTGCATAAGATAACCAACTTTAAGGATTCTAGACTAATTATACAAGCCTTTGTTTCTTCATTTTTGGCCTGACTTGAATATTTCGGTAAGAATTATGGAGTAAGTAAACCTAGGTTAGTTTGTGTAGTGTAAAAAAGGGAAAATTTGAAATATACCTTGGCAGTCTGAAGAAACCGATGAGTCTCCTTCCTGAAAAATAAATCAAGTAAATCAGAGAGGGTTATTTAGTCACACCTCAAAGGTAACCCACCAGATGTTGACCTCACACAACCAAGCTTAACTTGAAATGATAACTAAACTTACTGCCTTTTGCGAGACTGCCGTTTCCGCCACGCAAGCACTTTCCCGAATCACGTATAACTGCCAGCCGTTAGATCTTCGCAGCTTCCCTTCTAATTCCTCAGAGCATCCAATTCTCGCAAAGACACACTGGATCATGCTGTTAGCCGTCTGCATCACATTGACAACATTGCATTGGTCATGGAACCCACACTTGTGTATGCAAATCTGAACACTAGCCGTCTCAAACGAGCTGATACTGGGCGAGTCTATCTTGTAGTTGTCAAAAAACAAAGGGTGAACGGCCACGACGAGTTCCCTAATGCCGAAGCTGAGAAATATCGCCAGTTTCAAGCAAATCATTTTGATTTCTTTAGCTCATAAGTCGACTACAGCGCAGGTTGTAAGTCTGCTACTGAATAGGTAGGCTAGCCGTGTGGGTAGTGTCTAAATGTCATGGTCGTCAAGGCGATTTATGTTTCAATGCTTTACAGCTGCCACATGCGACTTTTAAGGAGTACATTTAAGGTAAAGGTTCTAGGTTAGGGGGTCGGGGTATATTTAGAGCTTAGGAAACGGATTAGCAGGGTGTTGAGGAGATTTTTTGAGGTTTTTGGGGGTGTTAAGAGGGGCTAGGTATAAAACCTTGAACCAAGCAATCTTCTCAAGAGCCATGACTATTAGCGGTTTCCAGCTGTGGATGATCTAGAAGGTTATTAAACATTACAGTTGATTACACAATGAAGTTAATCCATGCAATAAACTGATGGCACAAAAGAGCCTAATCTTATAGCTATCGCGATAAACAAATGTAATACTCATTAAATTTTCAAGTAAAGTCCGAACATCACACGCAAACTGCGCCTATATTATTCTTTTGCAAATCGAGCTTTCAAATTATGCGTGCAAATTCGTAGTTATTACGTAGTTGAGAATGTTTTTCTGGTTAAGAAGCAATGAATCAAATTTAAAGAAAATCGTTCTTCGGATTAAAACGCCATGAATCACCCATAAACGAAGTATGTTTTTTGGTTTAAAAAGCAACTAGTCTAGTTTAATCAAATCAGGCTTTTGGTTTAGAAGCAACGATTCTCGCATAAACAAATCTGTTCTCCTGCGTCGACCACTCAAATATTTTAATAGGCTAATTGAAGTTGGTCATTATTATCCATGGAAAATCAAGAGATCCCATCTCACAAAGCTTTTTGAATCCAATTGCCACCTGGTTTATAGTAGCTTGCCAGGAAATTTTACAGCTCACGATGATGGTACCTGTTTTAAATGATAAACAGTAATTTCGATAATGAGCCTGGCCTAATAACCTTGTCGTAGCCTTGATTGCTCGGGAGAGGAACAGAACCTTTGAAGAGTGGAAGGTGCCCACCGGACAATGCAGGGGAATGATTCGTAAACGAGGTGACACACTGTTATATTCTTGAGAGTGTTCACGCAGTAGGAGTTGAGAGAAACTTCTAGAGACACGGCCATTTTGTAAGAACAGAACACCCATCGCCTACCATCCCACAATCCCCCAATAGCTACCATAAAACAACAACAACAACTATTGTCCCCCGCAGCTTTCATACAAAATTAAAGATTTAACAAAAGTCTTAAGGGGGAAAACAGAAAGGAGAGAGTGGAAAACGCAAAACAGAGGTTAACAAGGAATAACGAACAGATATTCAACAATTCAGGCTATAAAAATAAGTCCAAACACATCTTTGAAAATCACGTACACTCTTTTTTTTATAAGAACCAGTAAAATTAATTTGAAGCTGGCTGTTCTTAAATATTCCTCTATTTTCACCCTGAAATGTTTTTAAATTGTTCTTACTGTTCTTACAATGGCTGGGAAGCCTTTTTTGCTATCAGTAGTGTTAGTTGTTTAAAAGTTTGACTCTCGTGACCATTTGACATTATCTGTGTGCTGCCAATCTGCTTGTTTTGTAATTATTACTCAGTCTTATGGTTATTCCGTAAAATTTTCATATTGAGCCAAAAATGTTCAGCTTGGGTTTGTTCCTAAATTGTTCTTAAGTTTTGTTCTTATGAAAATATTCTTATAAAAAAAGAGTGTATATATCAATCTGATCTAATTAAGTATATAATCTTATTAAAACAGCCATGACTAACAGAGCACTTGGAACACATACAATAGCTATGATCTGAAGTTTGATTCTTGTTGGATTGTTACCGTCTACATGCGATTCAAACCTAATTTGATCAGTGTTGAAATCCTGGTCCACTTGACTGCCCCTACCGTGATCTATGTCATCAGTTGAGTTACTCGCAATATCCGGCTCTGCTTGTGATTTCGAATTGCTTTCAACGCCAGGAAACTCTGAAAAGACATCAGTAAGCATTCTCAGAATCATTAGCTAGCACTTTGTTTTACACAGGAGAGAAGGTGGAATTTCAAAACTGGAGAAGAGGTTTTTTTTCTCCCTTATTAGCTCTTTCGGAGTTGCGTGAGGAACTGGTAACTAGTACGGTGCGCGATGCATTGTGGGATAGTTTTATGGGACGCTTCGCTTCGTAAACGAAACGGGTGTCCCACAAAACTATCCCACAATACATCGTGCACCGTACTAGTTACCAGTTCCTCACGCAACTCCGAAAGGGCTAACATACCAGAAAAAGTAGACAGGTTGAAGAGCCAATGTGAATCCCATGTTGCCTTGAATACAATAAAAGTGCTTTTAATAGAGACAAGATAGACAAACTCAGAGTGTGTCCCATCCAAAACCGTTCTTTTTCGGTAGCCTCTTTTATCGGAATGTTTATTTTTCAAAGCTATTCTCATTATAGTTTAATTTATACCAGAGCAGGCTACTGTAATTGAAGTATGCCTCCACCAGGTCTCGAACCCGGGTTAGTGCGGACACAGGCGAGCGCGCTAACCACTGTCCTAAACCAGGACAAAATTTTAAGGTAGAACAGTAACGTTGATGTGTTCACAACCCCAGGCTTATCTACGGTGACTGGTGAGGCATTTTTTCGTGTTTCGGATTAAATCCCTCTCCAGAGCCATGTAATAATAACATTAGCTAATTCTTAAGGCATGGTCTAACACGGGTAGTTAAATTATACCAGAGTAGGCTACTGCAATTGACATATGCCTCCACCGGGTCTCGAACCCGATTGGTGCGGACACAGGCGAGCGAGCTAACCACTGTCCTAAACCAGGCTTCGTTCGGTTTCGTTCTCTTTCTGCTGTTCTCTGATTAGTTTCAGAAGCAAAACTTTAATATAATTATTATTATGTTTCACTTTATTTCCAATTTACCTCGTCATCATCAGGCTATGTAAAGATAGTACTTCAGACTATACAATAACTTCAGACTATATAATAATTCGTTAGGTTTAATTTCCTTCCCTTTCTAACGTACTACTCTGATGAGAGCTCGACGCAGAGCTTTAGTAGTTATCATGTTTTCCTATGTTTCTTATTTTCCTCGTCATAATAAAACTATTTCTCTAGAAACGGCAGGCCTCAAAATAACCTTCTGCTATGAAAAGTAGAGGGTTCTCGAGTCTATTCGATTTACAGTGGTTTGTCATACGTGTCTAATTTTTTCTGGCACGCACGGTAGAGTATAACTAGCAGCTGACCTGTATCCTCGTTTTCGAATTCATTATCTATCAACTCCATACTATCCACTCCAGCTCTAGATCTGGCCTAACGAGAAAAAACAGATATAAGTGATGATTTAATATTTCTCACTGTACAAATCATTCGTCTCCTTTTCAATTGGCTAATTTCGATCCACCTTTCGGTGTATTAGGGCTGTTTTATAAGCTGTGCCGAACCCAGCCGCTCCAGACCACCTGCATTACGGCCCCAGTACGGCTCCGTACTCGTAGAATGAAAATAATTTCGCGCCACTTTTGCTCTTCTTTTTGTGGGGTCCAGGCCCTTTGAGCTTGCGTCAGGACGGCTTGGCAAAAATTTGGTTTTAAATGCTGTTCTTGGGGCGCCCTCGAGGCGTTCGGACCGGCTAGAACAGCCGGGAGGAGCGGCTGGCCGAAACTAGTTTTCAGAGCGGCTCGGCTTGGTATTATAAGATGATCTGGAGCCGAAATCAAGATTTTTGGTCTGGAGCGGCTGAGTTCGGCACAGCTTATAAAACAGCCCTTAATTCGTCAGGTTTCGATCTATTTCTGACGTACTACTCTGATGAGTGTGTTTTTGATAATTGGAAAATTTACTACAAGACTTGTTTGTTTTCTTACACGTGGCAAAACAAAAATAACAAACCTTTATAGAAAGCTTACTCCAGCTGACGACAGAGAGAATAATAAACATCGCTACGACCTTGAAAGCGAAAAACAGATTTCATTTTGCCATCTACTCATCCAATATTCTTTACACAAATAAACCCTTCAGCAAATTGAAATACACAAATTCTATTGACAATATCAAAATGAAAACCTACAGTTATCATTCTTAATGCTGTTGTTGCAGGAGGGAGTTTTGTTGTTGGCTCTTTAGATGGGTTTTCAATAATTTTTAAGACTATCTGATCATTAGCACAAGAATTTCGACAGGAGGGTCATTCCACAATGCGAGAGATGCATAATGAAATATTTGTTGACAAGGTCGGTTCAGTATCTAGGGATTAGGAGTTCTTCATAGTGCCTCGTATCGCCTAATGAAAGTTTTCGGTTCGTATCCATACAATAGCTTTCACGTGCTTTTGATTATGGTTGTTTGAACAAATACAAGAAATGAATTTTGATTGAAAAATGTGTGGGGTTCGAAACTCACCTGAAAAAACATCCCGGTGAGCAAACCAGTCCAGAATCCTAAAAGGAAAATTACATTTTGATTGAAATAAGGCCTAGGATATCCTTCGCTAGACATTTCCCAACGTCTAGTACTTCACATTTTGAAAATCAACACTGCACGTTTTTCGTACAATGCAACACAAATTGCGTACTACTCCCAACAAAATAGGCCGGTTTTGAAGTCTTTTGTATTGATTGTACAACCCCCTCTAGACATACGAAAACCCCCTAAAGTGGTGAGTTTTACTAAGCCCCTGGGGGGGCTTAATGGAGAACTAACAGTATGTGGAATGATTCCGAATAAGGATCAATCTACCCTAGATCATATTTATGATGACAGCTCTCTGCCGAAAAGTTCTCCATGAATAAGTTCGCCATAAATAATTAAACTCTCCATGAATAAGTTCACTACAAGAACTTACAGTATGTGAGATGTTTTTGAATAAAGATCAATCTACCCTAGATCATATTTATGATGAATTCTGTAGGTTAGGAAGCTAGCCAATCTTAGGATTAACAGGGATGACACCATTCTACACTCTTTTTTTTATAAGAATAAATTTTATAAGAATAATGAGGCTCAAAATCGGTGAATTTCAAGAATATTTTAAGAATATTGTGAGGCTCAGATCTCATGGAAAAAAATTTTAGCGAGTGTCGATGAGCTCTGTTTTACAGGAACTTATGATATTGTTCTGTTACTTTAGCCTCCATATTTGTAATACTGTAGGTGTGCGTTTTTTGGCATCTATGACAATGATAAAAATTTATTGCTATATCCGTGTTCTCTGCCATAAGAATAATTTAAGAATATTCCGAGGCCCAAAATGGCAAAAAATTAAGAATATTGAGGCTCAGAAAAAAATCAAGTATTCTTATAAAAAAAAGAGTGTATCAGTTGAAAGTACACACCTATAATATTCAGGTGCAGCAAGAAGAGGAGAACTGTGCCTAGAGGAAGCCCAATCATATCGAAACCAATGAAGTTCACAACAGCTCCAATTATCTGCAACCCACAACCACGCAAGATACCAGCAGAAACTCCCTAAAACACAAGATAATATCGTTAAGAGGTAATGAATAAAGATAGTTTTTAAACTTCAACATAGTCGTTAGCCAGGGGCAAATCATAAATCATTCATTGATGTTATTGGACACAACTCGATCAGGATTACTATCAACACTTTGGAGCAGTGATGGGTTTATCCTAGGGGTAGGGTATATGCAAGGGCTAGGGTATATATTAGGGCTTGGTATAACCTGCAGTTAGGGTATATACTGCAGTTAGAGTATATATTTGAGCTAGGGTATAAACTGCAGTTCGGAATATATACTAGGGCTAGGGTTATAATAGGGTTAGGGTATATACTAGGGTTAGGGTTATAATAGGGGTAGGGTATATACTAGGGTTAGGGTTATAATAGGGGTAGGGTATATACTAGGACTAGGGTATATACTGCAGTTAGAGTATATACTAGAGCTAGGGTATATACTGCAGTTCGGATATATACTAGGGCTAGGGTTATAATAGGGTTAGGGTATATGCTAGGGTTAGGGTTATAATAGGGTTAGGGTATATAATAGGGTTAGAGTATATAATAGGGTTAGGGTTTATAATGGGGTTAGGGTATATACAAGGGTTAGAGTATATAATAGGGTTAGAGTATATAATAGGGCTAGAGTATATAATAGGGTTAGGGTTATAATAGGGTTAGGGTTATAATAGGGTTAGGGTTTTTACTAGGGTTAAAGTATATAATAGGGTTAGGGTATATACATTTCCTACCTGCGTGGCATCAAGAAGATGATAGCCAGCGGTCATGGGGAGGACATCTTTGATGATAGTTATGAGATCCCTGAAAGAATATCAATCGATAATAGATTGTATCGTTATAATAGATATATCTATTTCACAAAAATCAACAAGCCTCCATGAAAATTTATAATTCCAGGAATATTTACGTACTTGCTTTTCGTGAACGCAGAGCCAATGTAATCTTTCGTTCCAATCAACAAAGAAACCATAAACAGGCTCACGCACCCTGAAATTGAAACCATTGTTGGATAAAAAATTTATTGTGTGCGATGGCAAATATATTAAACTAGTAATCAAATAACCCTTAAGCCTTCTTTAGTTTTCTTGACCTATTACTGTAAACATCAACTAGATTCTTACAGCTTCAACAGTTCATTCTTTCAGTTTCTATAACCTTCAACAGGTCCAGTGTGATTGTTAAAATAACCCGGATGGAGTTTCTCTATATTTAATTAATAGTGGTGTGATTTGTGAGGCGTAGTGATTGCGGTTGGTCGATGAAATCAACTGCCTCGATCCTCAGATGGTAGAGCATTGAAGTGAAATGTCAGTAGTCATGGTTTTGTATCCTTTTTTATCATCATAAAGATTAAATTGATAACTTACAATAATCACAAAATGAATTTTAACATGTTGGATTAGAGGTAAAACATACGTTATCAAGTCACCTCTAACCCAACACGATAATAGAGATTATTAATTTTAACAAAATTAAACTGCACAGATACATACTTGACAAAACACAGACAGGTATTCAAAATAATCAAGGCCAAAACACTTGATTATTCATACGACGAAATTCATTTAAAACGATTTTGTTCACTAAGGCTCCATTTACACCAGAGCCCTAAAACTGCCCTAAATGTGCCCTATGAGTGCCTAACGCCACATTCCTAAACTTCCGTCCCTATTGGGAAGGACATTGCTCAGATCAAAATAATATGGAGCTTTCACACTTCTGTCAAGAACTGTCATGTTAGAGACGATTGTTTATTAGATGGACGCGATCATTTCCAACTCTTCCTTCGAAATGTTTTCCGAATCCCCCTCGGGTCATTTAAAATTGTCATAGATTATCTCAATGATTTTCTAAATCCTGTTTCTTCTCAAGTCCCAATCGAGCAACAAAAGTGATTCCCTTCCAGTTCAGCTTGAGCTTCACTTACATGTCATGATAAGAGTGGTCTTTGCTGTGTTGACAGCTTTCTGTGGTTCACCTGCACCAAGGAAATTGCCAACATTTATCTCAGCTGCAATGGAAAGACCTAGAGGTGGCTGGAGAGAAAAAATCACAAAAAATCACAAAAAATAATTAGCTGCAAAGTGTGGTAAAATACTTTCAGTTGAGGATATGGGTATGATAATTCATACCGTCCATCATCTTTTTCAAGGCTAGCTAATTTCAATCTGATTGCTAAGAAATTTGTTGGGTTTCATATTTGTTATCTTTCTGACATACTTCTCCAATGAGTGTTTGAATCAGTCAAAAAATTTACTCATTTGATTCACTAGAAGAGCAGTCGATCCACTTGTACGAATCTGCACAACGATAAAACATAATAATTCTATTGCTATTTATACAGGGTTGCCTTGTCAGCATTCAGCAATACAATTTCTGTTATCAATAAGGGCCCTTTTAAACAGATATACAAGCCTAATACTTTGATAAAACAATTGCCATGGTTATTTTCCAGACTATTATCTCTAATGATTATGAACCCAAACAAATTGTGTGCAGCATTTCTGAGGGATCGTCAGTCTCAGATTTGGAAATCCAAAATAAAATCACCATAAACATCAGAGAAAGGATATTGAAGATGACGCTTTGTGCACCAAGCTGAAATTTATCAACCAAACCTACAAAAAGACACAAGAAACACACATCAAAAATAAACTTTCAATTAACTTGCATTCTTAAATGTAAGTTTTACGCATTTCAGACAACGAAAACGTAGGATTTCTAATTTCTGACAACCCAGGCCTGGCGGAAGTTGTTCATATTTTATTCTGTTTGAGATAAACCAGTGGGTTTGGAGAATACCCTAGAAAAAATTAAAATCTAGATTATCTCAAATGCAATTTGGTGCATTTTCAGCCCATAATTTCGTAAAAATGAACCAAAATATACCACAAAAATCTGATGTTTTATGGAGCAAATATTATTTTTTCTGGATAAGGGTGACTTCTTAATCATGAAAGTCTGAAACTTGGTCTGACCAAAGCCACACCAACTGGACAATTTGCCCCCCATCTGTAGTCTTGAGCAGGCTTCCAAACTGTTCTCGACTTCAAGAATAGAGCAAAGAAAGGAAAAGCTTTCCAAACCATTCCCTCTACAGATAATGCAAAGATCGACATCAACCTTATTGGCTGAATTGACTACTATTGCTCAAATGGAAAGTGCCGTTACCTAGTAGAAAGACACCAGTTTCTGCTGTTGACCAATCAAATACTATCATCAATGTTCCAGGCAAAGCTAGAGAAACAAACTGGGGCCATTCTTGTAGACACTCCCATGACCAACCTTAAAAAATATGGAAAATAACTTTGATTAATGTTGGTAAACAATCAGAAGACTGACAAAAAGTTAATCTGAAACTCTGATTTCAAAATGGTGTTTACTCTAGAATGATGTGTCTGGTTATTTCTTCTATAACAAATAAAACCAAAGGCCTTAAAGTTGCATGAGGAAAGGAAAGGCCATGATCAGTAGAAATTATTGAGTTAATTGAAATTTTTGCCCAATTCCCAATTTTAGCACATTATTTTTCAACACAGCTGCCACTTTTTATCAAGTGCATTTTTAGTATCAACATGATGGCACTCCTCAACAGTACTGATGATATACCCCCACGGTCCTCAACTTCGCCCACAGTACTGTTGGTATCCCTCTACAGTACTGAGCATCATCCAACCAACTGATAGTATGCTCCAACAGTACTATTGATATTCCACTCTACTGAACATTCTCCAAAGAACTGCACAGACATTCCATCATCTCAATGACCATTTATCTTTTTTCTACTTATAAAAAAACCTTGGAACCTTCTAGATTTTAGTATTCGAATGTTGATACCTGGCCAAGTTTTGTAGACTTTCTTTACCCTGATGTATGCAAATGTTACTGCACAAAGGAGGACATATGACATGTTAATTGCCATACTACTGCCCCTGAAATAGAAATCAAATTAAAATCACGTCACCTATCACATACCAACAAACCAAACTTTAGGGTTTGATATGAAATAATCTAATCATCCATATTTTGTAGGGAAAATGAATCCTTCCCCCACAAGAAGTGATTCAAACTTGAAGTACTTCCTTGTTTGTCTCTCTGATGTATCATCTCACTGATGCTCAAAAAGTTTTAGTTATTGTGTTTGAGGCTAGGATTCCGATTTTCCTCACTATCCTGGAGTTCTGTGCCTATCATAGAACATTTATTATTTACAGAGAGATTTTATGTACCTATATACCTGTACTTTGACCTAAATACCATGATTATCATCAACAGTAGGTCTTTATAAGTGAAAGCAAGAGAACACTGCCCTTGAACATTTTTTGAGTAAATAAATGAAAAAACAACAAATAATAAATAAATTGATATCTTGACTTACAGGACTCCAAGCTGTAGAACATTGACAAAAATAATGTTACAGACTACATTGCATGTGATACCAAGGATTGCAAACACAGCAAACGGGAGCACAATATGCTAAAAGAGAAATCGCTTTACCCTTCACAATAACTCTGTCATTATTGCTGGTATTACAGAATTACAGTTTCTAGGCAGCTACATCATAAAACCACAGTTACTTCTTAGAATAGTGAGGAAACGTAGTCTGGTTGGACACTTATTATAATACTTGGTGTGTTTCATGGCTGTATAACTGACCATAAAAATTTTACTATTATGACAGGTTCCATATTCCAGTATAATCAGTCTAAAGTAGCATAAATTTGAATTTTTGATTAGAAATAGTATTTTATCTTTCTTAGCATATCAAATAATTACAGTGATAATATGATAACATGGTAGATGATAAATCTTAACATTGATTATTTGAGACAACTGTTTCAATAATAATGTCAGTTATTATTATTATCATGTTAAATCTTTACCTGACACATCAAATAAGACTTCATTGTCTTGAAAACTGCCAGAAGCTGTACAAATTGAATAATAAATGAGGAAACATGAAATAAATCAAATCAAAAGAATAATGGGTCAGAAAAGCATCATTAGCATTTTTTTTAAAAACCTGCCAAATTGGAATCTATGTTTTACTCACCAATAATGAAGGTATCCGCCAAATGATAAACTGGTCTGCCAACCTTATTAAAAAAGGGTTTGTTTAAATGATCTTGTCTAACATACCTCCATTAACTCTGATATTCAAGTTCTGGTTAGGAACACAACCATTCTCACTTTTAGTTTAAAAGGGAGTATCTTTTCACTTGAACTTAGTGGCAAATCCCATCAAGCCAGGATGATATTTGTAATTAATGCATGAATTCAGACGCCTATTAAACAGTACATTTTTGGTGCATTTAATTAAAAATGTGTACTTTTTTATATGCCCCTCCACTTTTTACTACTCTTTAAGCGCCCCTTGGATAGAGCTTTGTACGAGACTACATCTAGGGATTTGGGTCCTGTGGCTTGTACACTTGAAGAACAGTTACTTCCTAACGTTCCCCTATTTTCCCTGTCGAAATGACAGGGGAAGAGCTCTTAGTTTGCACTGAATGCCACCTGGGGTTCACAAACTTAAGAGACCTTCATAATCTGCAAATTGAAGTATGATATAATATGACTGGGGTGGTTGGTAAATACTTTCAAGAGACACCATTCTCTTTTCCAGGTTGGTTTGTTTTCACTACAGTTTAGAACATGTGACCAATCTCTTGAGTCAAGTTTGGAGCAATAACTCTTTGTAATTAGTATTGCATTTCGATGCAACCAAATATGTCAAAGGAAAATCATTTTAGTATCAAAAGATTCAAGTCCCATAAGGCAACGAATGGAGCAGAACTGTAGTGAAAACAAACGCACCTGGAACAGAGAATAAGATTGTTCAACTCTACCTAGATACTTCCGCATCCTGGTGCAAATGAACAAGTATCTGGTCGGCATTGATCCAAAGGGCCGCCATGCTAAATGCCAGCACCAATTGTATAATCAAAGCTCTTTGAACCACTACACCATATCTTTTGAAGTTCTTTGCTCCATACGACTGGGAACACAGTGTTGCGGTGGCACCGTCAAAGCCAATGATGAACGCAACCCCAAACACATTGCAAAAAGACATCCCTAGACCCGCGGCTGCCAAATACGTCTCTCCAAATGGTCCAACAAATTGCAGCGTTATGACTGGGAAGAAAAGCTCAGCCAGGTCACTGACAATCAAGGGCCAGGCTAATTTGAAAATCGCCCATGCTTCTGATTTGAGATTGACAGGCAGTAATCTTCTTATAGGGCAGCATTTCAGCGAAGGAAGCATGTTTAGGCTCCAAAAGATACAGAGGCCTCGCTCAGGCCTATTCAGCTACAGATTAAGATTTTACAATAATGATATGCCCTTTATCTTATCTTCTTTTCCCTGCTTGAGGCTGTATCTTCTAAACCCTCTCTGAGTCTTTTTTCTTTTTCGACTTCAGGACAAGATTTACTTTTATAATAACGATTGCACCATAGTCTTTGATTGCACCACTGCTGCATAATTTTTTCAGCGGGAGTGGTAACGTGACGTTTGACGTTACGTAAAGGTGATGTTACATATAGGTGGTCATAGAAATACTGCGGGTGTTGATTTTTTTTTTTTAATAACGCGAATCCCTGGGCATTATCTGAATGGGAGGGACTAATTTACGAATGAATTTTTCATGTAAATTATATGCAGATTTAATTTGAGTTATCCCCGTAAGTCTAGGGTCCTAGTGTTCGGTATTCCCACAGATCATCTACAAGGTTGTTGTTGCTGCCTGGGTTTTTCCCTGGGACACCTGTGTACAGCTCAGTTATTTCCCCGAGTTTATCGTGACTACCTTATATGGGAGGTGTTAATTTGTTCCATGTGCTGCAGCATTGATTCTATGGCACGCTAGCCTGATAACCAGACCATTATTCTAAAGAAATAAGTGGTAACCACTTATTTCTTTAGAATAATGGTCTGGTTATCAACTTATCAGGCTAATAGTAATGGCATGCTGTTTTGATCAGCAATCAAGGCTGCTACTCGTAGGGGAAATCCCCTACGGTAGGGGAAATGAGGAATTTGTAGGGGGTAGGGGAAACCTACGGGGAAACGGTAAAAAAGTAGGGGAAACGTAGGGGATATTCAGCCGTTTTTGAAATGGATTTGCTTGCTTGCTTTGCAACCAGATGGAACTTACTACTTTAAGATGAATACACGCTTTTTTATAATGAACCTAGAACTAGGATTTCTTGTAAAATACAATAGAATCTTTTTTTCTATTGTTCCGTGTAACAATAAAGAACAGTATAGAATTTAAAGAACTTTTATTACTAGGCCTTGAAGTAGGTTTCTTATGAAATAGAAAGTGTATAGCTCATTTGCATTGAGTTCTTCACTGGCCAAGCATAGAACCAAGTCTCGCTGTTCTTTCGAATCCCACCCACCCACTCCTTCTTAGGGGATTTTTTCTAGTGCAATGGGGTTTATTTATTTCATTTTATTGTTTTTTTGATATTTGCATTTGCACTATTTTCTGCCTTTCCCTTTCCTTTTCCAAGGCCTACCATCTGGCTCCTGTTTAGATGGAAGGGGTGCATCGGCTCAATGTTATTTGCCGACGGGGGGCTGGAATTATGTTCCCTGTTACGTCACCGACTTAGAGAATGTTATTCTCTGGGTAGGTAGGGCCTGGTGAAACCCACCTACTAATACAAGTACATAGACTCGACATCCTGTGTTCCTCTAAGTACAAACGTGTAGCAAAGTTAAATCAAGCAAAAATGTATTGTTGACATATTACTTTCCGGCTCAGAAAGTCCTCTTATTTTTTCGGAGTTTCTTAAAGATATTGATGTAGTTCTAAAAGTTTCTTAAATTTTTAGGGCTCTAGTACTAGGTTTCTTATAAACCGGTTTCTTATAAAAAAACGTGTATTTCATGTTTTGTTTCAAAAAATTAGCCAGTTCTAGCTTAGTATCCCTAGCTGTACGGGGTTTTAGATTTTAGGATGTGGGGAGGAAGATTGGGGTAAGTAGCGTAATTAACATATTTTTCACTACGTCCATGAGGGCTTGAAGATGTGTGAGTCAAAAGCAAACTAATGAGATTTTGTTAATGGTGCTGAAAGCAAGACACGACAAATACGGGTTTATGGTCGTCTACAACGCAAACTAACATTACTCAATCAACTACTTGAGCAGGAGTCAAATAAGTCACAACAGTTGATGAATTCTCACGCAGACAAAATCACCCCTACCGAGGGCAAAAATGATGATATGACTTGGCATGTCCAAAGAAATAAAAAGAATAAAAAGAATAATCGAAATAACAATACTGGGACATCCAAACTAAATAAAGCCAAAGCAACCTCTAATAACAACAGCCAGAACACGAATGATGACCAAAACAGATTAAGTGCATCCCCAAACCAAAACAGGAATGGATACAATGGGAACAAAACCTCCTCAGCAACACAAGCCAAAAAGATACTTTTGCTTGGAGATTCGCACGTCAGAAGACTTGATGCAGATAAGCTAAAAAAGCACTCGATAACCTCAGCTGGTATTGGGGGCTTGCTTAGTGGTCAGCTTCATTCTCGACATAAGCAGACCATCAACAGCGAACTCCCATCTGCCACTGAGGTTGTTCTACACATTGGCAGCAATGATATTTCGAAAAACATCCCTACATCCATAATACTAAATAACATCGACACCGCTGTCCAAAAGCTCAAAGATATCAACGCCGAAATCAAAATTGCAGTCTCATCTATATTTCTCCAAACCTATGACACTGCCAAGAATATAAAAATCGTTGAAGCAAATCAAGAAATCCGAAACCTTTGTTTGTCACATGGATGGGACTTTCTGGACAATGGCAAGATCGCTTTCAAACACTTAGACTCACAAGGAATGCACCTAAACGCTGTAGGTAACCGTATCTTTGCTAGTAACTTGATTAATTACGCTAAATCTGATTAACAAGATACACAATTTAGGGGAGGTGCTAAGCAAAATAATGGTGGGACAGTCGGGTGTCATCAACATCTTGGTTTTAAAAAGGGCATGGCCATTGCATCCCTAAACATCAATGGTCTTCGTAGTCACCTTGACGAAGTTAAACTACTTCTAAATGATAGGGGGATTCACATCTTAGTCCTAAATGAAACCAAACTTGATGACTCAGTCGCTAAACAGTTGACTGAAATATCTGGCTTCCAGCAAAAACGGCTTGATAGGTCTTGTCATGGTGGTGGTGTAATGGTGTATGTAAAAGAATCTATCAAAATGATTCTCAGGGAGGATATACCCTCTTATGGGCTTGAAATTCTTTGTATTGAGATATCCCCTCCTAAATGTAAACCATTCCTGATTTTTGGTTGGTACAGGCCACCCAGTGATCCTATCGAAAGCTTCTCTAAATTAGAAAAAGTCCTTTCCCATGTAGATAAGGAAAATAAGGAAATAATTCTACTTGGTGACACAAACTGTGATTTTTCTGAATTAGAACCTGGTCAGGAATTTGACAATAATTCTAAACATCTGTCCAATGTTTATGAACTATTTAGTCTTAAACAGATCATTAAAGAGCCAACCAGAGTTACTCTTAATACCTCAAAAATAATTGATCACATTGCATGCACATCTACTCAAAACATTTTAAAGTCTGGAGTGCTTCCAATTTCTATGAGTGATCATTTTATGGTTTACTGCATCCGAAAATTTAATGGAGGTGTTGAAAAAAGCCATAAAATAATTAAAACTCGAAAAATGAAAAATTTTAATGAAGAAGAATTCCTGGCAGAGGTCGCCAGCATGCAATGGGTTCAAATGCTTCCTGACACTGATGATATCAATTTACTTGTGAACAGCTGGTCTAATCTTTTTTCTTCAATCATTGATAAGCATGCTCCAATAGCAGAAATGCGTGTCTCAGAAAGATACTGTCCCTGGATCAATAAGGATCTAAAAGACCTTATGAAGTCTAGGGATAAGCTTAAAAAAGCTGCTGTCAAAAATAAGTCTGATATTTTGATGAACTGCTATAGGCAGGTCCGTAATAAGGTTAACAAACTTAACACTAGCCTCAAAAAGCAACACTATGCTAACAGAATTACTGCTTGTAAAGGTAACATGCAAGATTCATGGAAAATAATCAATGAATTGATAAACAAAAGGTCAAAATCCAGTAATATAAATGAACTTAAGGATACTGGTTCTGAAAGTGTTGTTCACAAGAAGGACATCCCTGATACTATGAACAGTTACTTCTGTTCAATTGGTAAGGATCTTGCAAAAGATATTGACCCTGTACCAAACCCACTTTTGTCAGGTGACTACCAAATCAACAATGAAAGAAAGGTTTTTCATTTTAAGACCATTGATGTCAAAGAGATAAGGGCTGCAGTTGCCAAAATTAAGACAACTAAAGGTTCTGGGAATGATAATATCTCCAGCTACTTCTTGAAACTTGCAATGCCACTTATTGAAGATTCTCTAGCTTTTTTGTTTAATACGTCGATCGAAACAAGTCTGTTTCCAGATTTGTGGAAAGTAGCTAGGGTCACTCCAATTTTCAAAGCTGGAGATAGGGCAAATAAATCGAACTACCGTCCAATCTCTGTCCTTCCTGTTATCTCAAGACTTTTCGAAAAGCTCATCTACAATCAACTGTACCAATTTCTCAATGAAAATGGGCTCCTGGCTCCTGAGCAATCAGGTTTCAGGGCCCTTCACTCTACAGTTTCAAGCTTGCTTAAAAATACTGACGATTGGTACAGTGGAATTGATCTTGGAAAACTTGTGGGCATTGTTTATGTTGACCTTAAAAAAGCGTTTGATACTGTTGATCACGAAATACTCTGCAGCAAACTCAAACACTATGGCATAAAGTATCGTGAACTTCAATGGTTTCAGTCCTATCTATCATATCGAAAGCAATTTTGTAGGGTCAATGGTGCCTGCTCTAAGACAGAGGGTATCAACATAGGAGTACCCCAGGGCTCCTGTCTTGGCCCTCTACTCTTTCTCATTTATATTAACGACATTACACAAGTTGTTCAAGAATCTGTTCTCTCCATGTATGCTGATGACACCTGTCTGTGTTACCAATCAAAAGATTTGAGTAATCTTAATGAGACCATTAACAGTGACCTCGACAAACTTGATAAATGGTTGAAGGGTAACAAATTATCCCTTAATGTCACTAAAACAAATTCTATGTTGATTACCACTAAGAATAAGCATAGAATTTTAAGACGTGATGATCAAGGGTTAAATTTGCAAATTGGCACTACAGAAATTGGTGTCATTGAGCAGGCAAAATATCTTGGTGTACAAATTGATAATTCCCTAAGCTGGAAAGAACAAATCAAAAATATTTCCTCCAAAGTTTCCAAGGCACTTGGTATTTTGAAGTACGCTAAAAAATATCTTCCCCAAAAAACTTTGGAGACTCTCTACACAAGTATTGTTGAGCCCCACTTCCGGTACTGCTGTTCGGTTTGGGGATGTGCTGGTTTGACACTAATTAACCAGTTGCAAAAACTCCAAAACCGTGCTGCCCGTATTGTCACTGGCAGTGGCTATGAAACCCCAAGCGCTCAGCTAATCCAAAGTCTTGGATGGAAAAACATTGCTCAATTAATAGATAATGAGCTAAGGATCATGGTATACAAATCTCTTCATGATAGGGCTCCACAATACCTGAGTGACTTGTTCAGCAGAAATTCGCAGGCTCTGCCTTGTACACTACGTAACTCTAAAACTGATATGAGAGTACCTTTAAAAACAACAACCACTGGGCAAAAAAGCTTCTCTTTCCGTGGTGCCAAATCTTGGAATAGTTTGACAGCAACATCCAAATTAGCACCTTCCCTAAATATATTCAAAGATACGATTTAGGGGTTGGTTTTTCTTTTTTTAGGTTTTATTACTTTTTTATCACTTGTACATTATTTTATCAGTAATTAGGATTTTAGAAATAGGTAGGGTTTTAATGATATTTTAAATAAATATAGTATAATAGTGTTTTTAGCAATCATTGTAATTTAGGATTAGAACTTTTCTAACTTTTATAATTTTTGTAAAATTTTTATTTTGGAGGGGCCCCTTAGTAAACCAGCACTCTTGCTGAAGGGCTACCCTTCCGTTAGTTTTTAAATCAAATGAAAATGAATGAAATGAATGAATGAAACGGGGCCGTCTGGAGAAATCTGAACAAAACAAGGCCTCTGGATATAATACAAACATGAAAACACTAGGGGTAGAAATTACGGGGGACATTCATCCCCCACTTGTCATTCATTAGTCTTCCAGACATCAATTCTTATCAGTATTACCTATGAATCTTATTTGATGATTTTGCTTGACGCAGTGAAAATGCGCGGGAAAAATTAAAATTAGCGCCAAACTTGATGCGAGTTAATTGTTGGTGGTTTCCATACGGACTAGCCTTGCTATGTAACAAAATCTTTCCAGATCTGGAGCTGTCTGGTCTGGAGACAATCTTTCCAGAAACCACATCCATCTAATATCTGAAATGTGTCTTTACTTGAATGTTTTTTGGAAGTCGGAAATTAGGTATCAGACTTACGAAACGGTTTCAAGCTACAATATACAAAAGAGCATTCTATAATTTCACTTCCGCTTCCGCCTGTATTTGTTTGTGAGCTCAAGCGAGATTTGCAAAGGCCTATCAAGTGTATTGTATTGCAAATCCAGTTTCAGGCCATTCCTGGTTTATTTTGCTTTGAACTGAATTGCTGATACTGATCCTTCTCTACCAGTCCGAAAACTATTAAGAACAAAAATATAATGAGTGACATTGACAGCAGCACCGAAAGAGAGCCAGATTCACTGGGGAAGTTCACACTCTACAAACGAAGATGGCTGGTCCTCGCTGTTTATTCTTTGGTGTCAATGACAAACCAAGTCATCTGGGTGAGCCTTTCGTCGATCAGCACGATCGTGGAAAGATACTACAACATCAGCTCAACTGCGGTCGACTGGCTATCGATGCTGTATCTCGCTTTGCTAATAGCATTCGTGGTGTTGTCCTCCTACATGCTAGACCGATATGGCCTAAGGTTTGCCATCATCATCGGTGCTGTCTTGAACGGCCTTGGTAGTTGTCTCAGATGCATTGGCTCGAATCGGGATGGGTTTATTTACGTGTTTTTGGGCAGCTCCTTAGCAGGAATTGGTCAGGTATTTCTATTGATTATACCTCCAAGGCTCGCTGCTGTTTGGTTTGGGGAACATGAAAGAGCAACAGCAAGTGCTATTGGGGTACTGCTTACTATGAGTGGGGTTGCAGTGGCGTTCATTATGTGCATAATCGTGCCTGACTCCAAGGATTTAGACACCAAGGTTCACAGCGGAATGGTTACCCTGCTTGTGGCACAATGTGTGATTGCCTCGGTATTGGTGGTAGTATGTGTGATTTTCGTACAAGATGCCCCACCTACCCCACCTAGCCAGCTCCAAGCATTGGTTTCTCAACTGAAAGACAAAGACAGAATGCGGGACATTTTGACTGCAGACAAGGAATGCCCCCCACTTGTAGAATGTAAAGATCCAGCATCTATTGGGAAAAAATCAAGCTCCACTGATGAAGAGACCGGTGAAAAAATCCCACTATTCAGAGAATCATTATTGATTCTTGCAAAAGACAAAAATTTTCATATCTTGGTCCACGCATACTCAATTTATTACGGGTTGATGTGCGCATACAACACCATCCTTAACCAAATGGTCACCCTGAAATACCCTGGGAAAGAGAAGGAGATTGGATACCTTGGTGCTGTGGCTAATGTAATTGGGATATCAGGCATGCTGTTGAGTGGTATTTGGATAGACAAGACGAGAAGGTACAAAAGTGTGTCAATCTTCATCATAAGTTTTGCTGGCTTAACCATTCTTATATTTACCCTTCTCCTGAAGTATGATGATCATTTTGTGTACATGTTCGTCAGTTTCTGCTTTTTCGGGCTGTTCGCATACCCATACATGAGTGCAGGTCTGGAACATGCTGCAGAAACGACCTACCCTGTGCCAGAAGGCACTACGAGCGGTATTCTCTTATTGTTTGGCAGCATTTATGGTATTGGCCTGATTTACCTACTCGGAGCAATTCTAGACAGAGGGGCGTACGCTACTGCTGGCTATGTTATGGCTGGACTGTACGCCTTTGCAACTTTGTTAATTTCATTTCATAATACATCTCTGAAGAGGAGTGAACTTTGAATCACATAAAACCAAAAGTTATATTATGTAAAAAATCTAAATCTTAAAAGTCAGTCACATTGATTTGCCTTGCTTGTTTATCATCCCAAAATAACTGGGGGGATGATAATGCTCAAGTCAACCGCCAGGAGGCCAAATATTTTTGAAATTTGTTGTTAAGATATCAAATGGATTGATATGTTGAGGCTAAAAGGCAATTGGGATTCAGAAGAGCCATTGGAATAGACCCCTTCCACAATGACGTCATCTCTATAGAAATTCATCTCGAAAAAACCTTAGCCTCAACATGAGATGCGTACCTAATTCCCAAAGCGTGCATTGCTCCTAGCAACAAATGGAATTGCTTTGTGAGTTTGAAAGCAATGTATGCTTTGGGATTTCGCTACGCATCATGTCGAGGCTAAGGTTGTTTCAAGATGAATTTCTATAGAGATGACGTAATTGTGAAAGGGGTCTATTGCCAGCAAGTGGACTCGGGTTGACAAGTCCACCCAAGTTTTTCGATAGGTTAATTTTTCAGAACCTTTTTACCATAAATTGAAATTTCATGAAAAATTGCCTGAAAGCGTATAAAACATTAGTTCACTCAATATTTTTGCTGCAAGGGTTTATGTACATCCTCTTAGCTTTGAAGGATGTGGTCAATAAAATGTTCTAGATTTGTTATGACCAACTAACCCCCATTGCCTTTTTGACCACCCCACTAGATTTGGTCTGGCGATGCCTCTGAGAAGCTCTTCTAAGATCTCAAATCCTAGAATGTTTTTGGAGCCAATGCTGGTTTCCAATTCCTAATACACTCTTTTTTTTATAAGCACAATTTTATTAGAACACAAGCCTCAGATTTTGCCAAAACATAAGAACAAGCTAAGAGCAGACCGAGGCCGACATTTTCTAGGTTAATATAAGAATGATACCAAATAACCATGAGACTGACAAATATTTAAAAAAATAGATTGACCCAACACAGGTATATCAGATGGTCAAAAGAGTCCACATTTGACCCAATTAACACAACTGAAAGCAAAAGCCAGGCTTCCAAATCATTATAAAGTAAGAACAAATTAAGAACATTTCAGGCTGAAAATAGAGGAATATTTAAAACAGCCAATTCTTCAATCCAATCCTATTGGTTCTTATAAAAAAATTTTAGTAAAAATGGTTCAATCTCTTCTTGTCTTGGTTAACTCCTCTCTATCCCACTTGGGACTAAAGCAGGCAGAATCCATATATGATTGTTTTTCTAAATACAAAATTAAAATAATATAATCAAAATGATTTAAATATTGATTTAGGTATATATTTGATTAGTGTTGTTTTCAAGCTTCAAAAGCACGTTTGTTATTTTTATGCAATAGAAGTAATTACTTTAAAAGCGAATTCCAAGGAAAAGTGATCTTATTAATGCATTTTACATTTTGAAATAATGATACGAATTCATAATTACTCTTTTTCCTAAATGACTGCGAAAGATGGCGAATCTAATTTCACGCAATGCATGCTGGGAAAATGCCCCTTAGCAACACATAACAACCAATACCACAGAATAGAGATTTAGGCAGAAGGTGCACTCAGCGATTTTTCAGGGGCGCGCATACAAGTGAGGCACTTGTTTTAAAACGAGATTAATGTAGATGGAGAAGCGGGAGCTGCATTGCTAGACTGTGGATGAAAACGAGTTTAATGTAGATGCCCATTGTTCTCCGTTTCTGAAATCCGTGCCCCTAAACTTCAAAGGGCTCCGGCACGAGTGCACCTTCTGCCTAAATCTCTATTCTGTGCCAATACTACAACAGCCTAAATGTTTGTAGTTGCAGTAGAGCTGCTGTTGTTCGTTTTGGTAGCTCGGCGTTGATAGTTAGCGTATTCCTATCAACCACTAACAACAATTCCCATCATGAATTGCGGGAAATTAGTGTTCACCATCGTTTGCAGAATGATCTACTGAGATGAGCCTAATTTCAGAATTATCAACGACGTTCAAAAAATTTTGTATACTCTCTTTATCGATAAAAGTCAGATTTTGCGAGTTCTTTACAGCATAGAAGAATTGAACAAGTTTTGTTTGCAACCACACAAAGTGAAAAATCTGAAAAATTTGCTTCTTACTAAACGAACGGATAAACGAGCTTCATTTTCTCAGTTAATGTTTTTCCCTACGCCGTACATTTCCAAAAGTAATGCGAATTGAAACGGAAAAGCCTTTGTCCAACGCCTGGTTGTTGTTAAGAATCACTGAGGTTTGAAATCATAACTTTTTCTTTCCCATTATTCTCTTTACCAAATAAGAGAGGACAAGAGGTAAATGTTTTTGTAGTAATTACGTTAGTAATTAATCAACCAAATCAAATAGGAAGAAGTTCACTTTGTTAGCCTTGGTTTGCATTTAATCAGTAACATTTGTGTTCTGAATTTTACTTGGAAATCAGAAGAAATTGCCCATTTCGATTCTCCTCACATTGAAATAAGTGAGGAAGCGAAATTATTAAGAATGAGTGATTCTAGAACCTCAGAGATAGAGCCTTTGCTTGGAAAGTTCATCCTTTACAAACGAAGATGGCTAGTCCTTGCTGTTTTTTCCTTGGTTTCAATGACGAACCAAGTCATTTGGGTGAGCCTCTCGTCGATCAGCACGATCGTAAAAAGGTACTACCAGGTTAGCTCAACTGCGGTCAATTGGCTTTCAATGCTCTTCCTTGCCTTTTTCATCCTATTCGTGGTGCTCTCATCGTACATGCTAGACCGATATGGCCTAAGATTGGCCATCATCATCGGTGCTGTCTTGAACGGTCTTGGTAGTTGCCTCAGATGCATTGGCTCGAATCGGGATGGGTTTGTTTTTGTGTTTTTCGGCAGCTCCTTAGCAGCGATTGGTCAGGTATTTCTATTGATTATACCTCCAAGGCTCGCTGCTGTTTGGTTTGGGGAACACGAAAGAGCAACAGCAAGTGCTATTGGGGTACTGCTTACTATGAGTGGGGTGGCAGTGGCGTTCATTATGTGCATAAGTGTGCCTGACTCCAAGGATTTAGACACCAAGGTTCACAGCGGAATGGTTACCTTGCTTGTGGCACAATGTGTGATTTCCTCGGTATTAGTAGTGGTATGTGTGATTTTCGTACAAGATGCCCCACCCACCCCACCTAGCCAGCTCCAATCATTGACATTCCAACTGCAAGACAACGACAAAATGCAGAAAACTTCAACTGCCAATGAGGAATGTAAGGATATTTTGCCCGTTGAAGAGGAACTTTGTTCCACCGATGATGGAAACAATGAGAAAATCCCACTCTTTAGAGAATCATTGTTGATTCTTGCAAAAGACAAATATTTTCATATCTTGGTCCACGCATACTCGATTTTTTATGGGTTGATGTGCGCATTCAACACCATCCTTAACCAAATGGTCACCCTGAAATACCCTGGGAAAGAGAAGGAGATTGGATACCTTGGTGCTGTGGCTAATGTAATTGGGATATCAGGCATGCTGTTGAGTGGTATTTGGATAGACAAGACAAGAAGGTACAAAAGTGTGTCAATCTTCATCATAAGTTTTGCTGGCTTAACCTTTCTTATATTTACCCTTCTCCTGAAGTATGATGATCATTTTGTGTACATGTTCGTCAGTTTCTGCTTTTTCGGGCTGTTCGCATACCCATATATGAGTGCAGGTCTGGAACATGCTGCAGAAACGACCTACCCTGTGCCAGAAGGCACTACGAGCGGTATTCTCTTATTGTTTGGCAGTGTATATGGTATTGGCCTGATTTACCTTCTCGGAGCAATTCTAGACAGAGGAGCATACGCTACTGCTGGTTATGTTATGGCTGGACTGTACGCCTTGGCAAGTTTGTTGGTTTCACTTCATAATGCACCTCTGAAGAGGAGTGAACTTTGAAACTCGTAAGGAAAGCAGATGACTCTATTCAACAGGGATACAAGAGGAATGAAAGTAATGCAAATGGAGTAATAAAATATTTTTTTCAACTCGTACATTGTTTTATTAATATGTTGTATAAATAAAAGTTGCAATGCTACACGTTAGTCAAACTAAAGAAATATATATGCAAAAATAAGATTATTAAATACATCAATTCACCAAAAGTACTCACACCATGCACTTTAGGAATATGTTCCTTTAAAAAAGGTTTAAATCTGTGATAACTGTGGTCAATATGCATTTGGTCTCGCATTCGGTAGCTTTGGTATGCATTGCTAAGGGCAAATCCCATCATGCATTGCGTGAGATGCTTCTTTGGTGTAAGGGCCTATCATGTCCAAACACTGGGGCTATATTGCAAGTTTATGTGAAAGGTACAAGAACTTGCCACATGACCACTGCGTTATCTTTTTTTAATGTGCATATTTCAATTTTTGAATAAAATTTAAATGTTTCCAAAAATTGCTTTATACCATTCTTCGCGTAGCTCATTTTCCTAATATTCTTTTTAAGATATAGGCAAGCGTATTGTCTTCCGTTATTCATCCATCTACACATTAAACCCAGTGGCCTAACTCGAATGACGACGAGTGGGCCTAAATTTCACAGTTGATAAAAAGCCCTCAATCAAAAAGGTAGATTCTTGGTAAATTAAACGTTTGGGTTATGAAATATCATACCCTCAATATCGGTGATATCGGTGTATATTGGTGATTTATTGGTAATATAATATTATACTATTTTTCCAAATTATTTTTGAAACCATATGTGATATTGTCGAATGCTGAACTACACTGTATTTAGGTTTCCCGCCTTATCACGCCTCAAAGCGATAAACCAATCAGAAGATAGATTACGTCATAGTCATGTGACAGTTCCTAGAAATTACCCACGCCATCCCATAATCATATAAAGTTTTACAGATTTAAAAAGATGTTTAGGCCGTTGAATCAAATTTCAAATAAAAATACAAATAAACTGGACATATCTAAGAAGAAAACAACCAAGACACTGTGTCTCAATGAATGCTGGTAGGTTTGAATTCAACTTTGTTAGAACATCAATTCTAATTTTTTGCAGTTCATTGCCAAATATTTTGTCCAGTATCCTACTTCTGCCACGAGGGGCAGATCACTCTTATATTAAGGTGTACGATTGTTTTTGAGATTTTTCAAGATTCCTACCTTTCACAAAGATTTTTTGAGATTTGTTTAGATCTTTCAATCAACATTTGAAGAGATTTTTCAGATTTTAAAGATTTTTCAGATTTTTAAAGATTTTTAGACAAACATGTACGAGATATTTTGGGTGATTTGTTCCTCGACTTCTGCTGCTCTGCTCTGTATTGAGACTACAAAAGGCTAAATTTTCAAAGATGGTGAAGAGGCGTTTTCATTAACAACACTCCTCTTCAATGGCGGATTATTGACGAGGATGAAAACTAACGCAACTACATAACAGGTAGCCATAAAATACCCAGCTGAAACCGAACTGTAATTGCGTATTAAAATTCCAGCAATGTTGGTAAGAATAGCAGAGTAAACATTACTGACTAACAGAAGCACACACGATGTTGTGCCTTCCGAAATTAGGTATGTAAAATCAGCTGCATATTCCAGACCGAAGCTAAAAAATGGGTATGAAAATATGCAAAAAATGCAGAAACTAATAAAGAGGAGGACAAAATTGTCATAGTAGCTGAGAAGTAAGCTGAAAACGAGCATCATAAAAGCCGAGAGAACTATCACAAAAATTGCCAGCTTCCTGTAAATTTTTGCTCTATCAAGCCAAAATCCACTGAAAAATATAGCAATGACACCAACAAGATTAGCGCTGCACCCTAAATATCCAACATCTGTCTCTCTGCCAGGAAACTTTGAGATGACCATTTGATTAAGAACGGTGTTGAACGCACCAAGGAGGCCAAAATATATTGAATATGCCTGCATCAGGATGTGGAATGACTTGTTCTTTAGAAGCATCAGCAATGATTCTCTGAAATTAGGAAGGGTTTTAATTTCTGATTCATCTGAGTTTGATTCCCTCATTCCTCCATATTCCACATTTTCACTATCCCCACTCCGACTCCAGGCAACTTTTCCCTCAAACACTTGCGGCATTCTATTTTGATCCTTCAACTGTTCTACCAGTGCTTGAGACCTACTCGGTGGGGTAGGGGGTGAATCTTCAATGAAAGTCACAGCAAAAACCATGAGTACAGAGCATAGCACCGCTTGGCTGATCAGCAATTCGAGCATTCCGCGTTTTACACTGAGCATATCCTGGGAAGTCGGCACGATGGTGCTCATCAAGAACCCAACAGAAATCCCAAGAAGATTCATCAGCATTCCAATAGCACTTGCAGTCGCTCTTTCATGCTCTCCAAACCACAGGGCAGCTAACTTTGGAGGAATAAACATAAGAAAACATTGTGCCAAAGCTGCCAAACCATTGCCTAGGAAAATATAAACAAATCCGTTTCGATTCGCACCGATGCACCTCATGCAACTGCCTAGGCCATTCAAAGCTGTCCCAAGAATTATTGTAATTTTAAGGCCATATTTATCCAAAATGTAAGAAGGCACGATTAGGAATACTTCAAACAGCATAAATATAATAGACAGCCAATTCACAGCCAGGGAGGTAACGTTGTAATAGTTTTTCACAATGCTTGTTATAGCTGATAGACTTATCCAAATTATTTCGTTGGTCATGGAAATTAGAGAGAAGACTGCCAAAATTACCCATCTTCGCTTGTAAAGTATAAATTTGCCCGTCAATGGCTGTCGTTCTTGTGAATATGAGTTATCCATCTTTGCTTTGCGCTCTGTGGAAATCTAACTATGCTCTCTCTGTGTTTGTCGTGAACTTGTTCCTGTGGTTTTCTGGTTATGTTATCCTTTCCAGGCGAGTTAATTCAATTGTTTCAATGACAGCTCTTGATTGTTGGACATTTTATGTAACAACTACGCTTTTTTTCTTTTAAGGAATCGTTTACAAGGAACCTAGAACAAGAATTTCTTGTAAAATACGATGGATTCTTTTGTTCTATTGTTTCCTGTAACAATGGAGAACAATTGAGGCCTTGAGCCTTGAGGTAGGTTCCTTAAAAAATAAAAAGTGTGTAGCCTGCGTCACAGACCCAATCCTCCAAAGAGAACAATTTCAATTTTAAAATTCATTAACGTACAATTTACTAATCTACAAACAATTAATGGAGTAAAGTACAAAACGATGATCAATAAATTGTACGGTTGGGCGAGGAACCAAAACCATCGGAGACTGGACGGGCCCCAGTGCAAAGGCTTATCAAATAGGCCTATGACCTAAATACCCCTGATAGAGAAATTACACGTACTTTTTTTTATAAGAAACTAAAAAATTTGCCCAGTACTGAAAGTTTCTTAAATTTTTGGGATTTTGAGTACTGAAAGTTTCTTAAGAGTTTCTTAAGAATGCCCTGATTATACTTGACTTCCAAACAGTTTGTTGAACTAAAAAATTGAGTTTTTGGGTTTGAAGGCTGAATGAGATGACAAAAACGCTAAAAACGAGTGCCCCTCTCCAAAACTATTTCTACACCACACTAAAACAAAACAGATCACAGAAAATAGAAGCTCCTATATTTCATCAAAAATATAAAAGTTTCTTAGTAATTTTTTTTCCAGTACTGGAGATTCTTAAATTTTTGGCCATTCTAGAGTCTGGGTTTCTTATAACGAGTTTCTTATAAAAAAAATACGTGTATGATTAATCAACATAGATTGCTCAGAGTTTACCGGCCTCTCGGAGCCCCAGGCCCTCTGGTAACTACCCTAGTAACCTGTTGTGAAACAACAGTAGCCATTGCATGACGATTACCATTCGTGTCTGTGTCTGTGTCTCTCGTGACGTTTGATTTTTCACAGCTTCATCGCACCGGTGCCATCACAGTAAAACAATAAAACCCTCGCTGGCAAGTCAGTCGTTATCAGAAAGCCGTAAGAATCAGTCGAACATTTTAAAGGACGTATTTTCATGCTATAAACTGCTGTATGAACTCGTAGAGCCGAACTGCTCTTGTGTTGAATAGAGCCGAACTGCTCTTGATACGTATAGAGCCGAACTGCTCTTGTAAAGAATAGAGCCGAACTGCTCTTGTCTTTGAAACGTTAAGATTTTTATAGTTTAAATATATAGAGTTTCTTATAATTTGAGTTTGATTGATTTTCGTCGTCTGTTGCTGAACCGGCTGAACCCACAAAGTAAAACCCCCTTGGAAAGTGGTTTTACAAACCCCCCTCTACAGTACTAGGAGGAATACTTAATAGCCTATTATTAATAGGTAAACTGATGGAGGAGAGTGTTTCCATATCTGGTCAAGTAAGAAACATTTGGAGGATTGGGTCTGTGACAGGCTATGTAAGAACACGTACACTGTACACGTGCCTTCAAGCATAAAACTACAGTTAGAATTGTTTTCGCATAATTGCGGAGTAAAATCAACATTTGTAGCGGGGATAGGCGAGTTGTTATATCACTGAACCCTTGTTCAAAGGATCCCGGGTTCGAAACCACCTTCATGCCTGTCGCATAGAGTGTGAGGAGAGAATTAGCCAGCTCTCTGTGATTCCAGGCAAAAAGGCAAAAGGAATCACGACGTGTGGCCACATCGAGAGGAAGGACCAGGATCGCACTGCTCGATTCATGGGCTCGATTCTTTATGCTTTGCACACAAACCAATACCTTACGAAGATAGTAACTGTTTTGCTATCAACATCAACATCAACATTTTACTTCAAGGAATTTGGAGTCTGTCTACATCAAAACCATGGATCCCATATTCTGTCAATTCATTTTTGCACTATGATTCTTTCAATAGCAGTTAATTGTTCGTCTTAATAGACTACCAGTGATTATTGGATGTTTCCTGGTGCACCAATCATTCATCTCCTTTCTGATTGGACAATTTCGATCCACATCTGGGGATAATTCGTAAGATTTCGTTTCGTTATCTCTCTGACATACTTCTCTGATGAGACTCAGACGCAAAGCTTTAGTGGTTATCATGCCTCAATATATTTTTAAAAGAAATATCCAAAAAGATCATAAAAAATTTTCTAATTTGTAATCGCTCAAAAGCCTAAACCGTGCTTCATAAATGATCCCGAAAAGGATTGTGTCGGTCCAATACCACGTTACTGATGCATGATGGGAACATTGCCCTTAGCAACCCATAGCTACCAAAGTTATCAAAGGCAGCTTGATTGCATTCATGAAAGATTTAGGCAGTGAAACATGTTGGTATCTTTAAATTGCTATGGGGCGTATTTCTATCAATCATTTTGTTGATAAACAGCTATCTTTTGCGAATGGCATTTTCATTTTTAGAAGGTATCTTTTCAAAAAGCTTTATCGAAAAGTCTTTCACTTTCATACTCAAAATATACAGTACATCCTCGATTATCCGAACAGGTTGAACTCAAATTTTTGTTGGGCCGTTCGGATACGCAAAAAATTCGGATAATCGAGGAAGAACATTTTACCTACTAAACTTGCTATAAAGGTTATTATCATCGTCCTGAACAGTCACAGGATGCTCAAACTGAATGCAAATTGAAAAGCTTGGCAAACGGAAAGACCAACAACAAAACTAAGGCAATAGTTTTTTTTTATAAATTTCAACAACGATTTGTAATAACAACAACGATAACAACGAATAAATGCGTTATTTTTGTGCTTCCGTTGGATATGACTTTTATTTTGGGCAACAGTTTAAGCAGACAACGAATATTTCGAATGGTTTCTCAAGAACTGGTTTGCGAAAAAAAATTTTCAATGAAAACTTTTTGCGTTCGGATAATCGAGGTTCGGATAATCGAGGATGTACTGTACTAAAAAACGATAAAATTCAAATATAATCCACACACTAGGATATTCATAACCGTCTGATGATAGCGTGAGCAAGAAACTTGAAGTAACGGTATATACTTGTTTGTCTTTGTTCGGATATCTATCCTGCTCTGTCTATGGCATTGAGCACTTTTCTTGTACAACGACACACTAGAGAATATAATCCACACACTATGATTTCTGTAGAATGATTTTCCATCAGCCATGTTTTCTGAGCTAGTCCTCCAATAAGGCATCTCTTTCCCAATGAACCATCATCATTTTCGAATTAACAATTAATTTACTAGATTCAAAATAAATCATGTACATAATTTCAAATGTTTCATTACTGAGATATTGAATATCTGGTTATGACAAAACAGTTACTACCCTGTTCATTACAAAACAAATGGCAGAAATATCTTCCTGTCTGCTGGATAATCATCAAACTTCTCCTTGTACCACCTGAAATCAATTATAATGAGAACTAAACACATGACAATAGTTGTGGCAGGATTGTTAACTTCTTCACGTTTACGTCATATGCTAATTATGTTAAATATTCTGTCACACAATTATTCACATTGTGAATTAATTATGATCCGTCAGTTTTACATCTCAATCCGAGTCTCACGTCTTTGCGAACTTCTCTCGTTCACTATTCAAAATTACAGGAATAAATACTGTTATATAGTGAGGGGGAGAGGGACAGTTGAAGAGGTCATCAGACACCAGTCCCTGGCAATGGTTCTTGCAAAACTCTCCTTGCTTCGCAATGCCTTTCTGGCATTTTCACAACAAACTCAAATCGTCCTCCTCAAAGCCTCCATAATATCAAATGGATAAAAGTGCTCCTCCTTCAGGGCTGGAAAGTCGTGGAGTGGCTTCTCAACTGGCAAATAAAAACTGGCTGGAAATTCTTCTAAACTAAGTATTCACTATTTAGGCTAGTGATTTTTATTTCTTTAATTTTCTAAATCTCAATTTGAGAATTTTTTATCAGCGTTTCATTATATCTATAGTTTTCAAATTGTAACCGAATTGTAATAGGATTTTAGGTCCCTTTTCAAATTTTTATTATTTTGGGTTATGAAGTAATACTTTTAAGGGAAGGCCCCTTTAGATTGTGCTGTTCTTTCATCAATCAAATTCTAAAAAGAAATTGAAATGAACTATCTATGGCCACAATACCTGTGATGGGATACTGCTCTTGGAAAAAGGTTACAGACAGTGAACAATGAAAATGCACCCGCGGCTATCGTCTGAACAGCAAGGAAGTACCCAAACCATTCAAGAGTTTCTCCAAAATAATTTGCTGCTGTCACATACTTGAAAAGGCCGTCTATAAGAAAGGGATAAGCAATTAATCTTAGCTCTTGGCTTAAAGTCAATTGAAGCTAGTAGTATAGGGGAATGAGTGGGTGGAGAGAAGTGGAAGTGAAGGACTATGGGAAGTGGCCTTGGGGGTATGCGAGTAGAATGTTGGAGTGAATTCCATAACGTGCAAAAGGTGTGCAAGATGGGTTCATAACAGGGGCTCTGTAGTAAGAGGGAGTTTAAGCAGAGTTGGGGATTTTGTGTGTAGGATTAGTGTAAAGGGGAGAAAGGGCGAGAACAGAAAACTTTGAGGAAAACAGGTTTATATCAAAAGGAGTGGATGAGTTCAAATATTCAGGTCATCTTTTGAATAATAGCAGAGGGTGTGAAAGAGAAGTAATGGGCAAAGTGAAGGCAGCTTCTGGGAATTTCAAGGAACTGGGAGGTTTGTTGAGTGGAAGAAAATTGGGGTTGAAACAGAAGGGTAGATTTAGAAATAATCTGGGATATGGGGCTGATGAACTGATTAAAGTTGTTTCTACAGAGATGAAGATGCTTAGTGGTGCTATATTGAGGTACAGGATAAGAAGCTCAGAGGTTACAGAAAGGGTGGGTGTAGATATGACAGAAGAGTGGTTAATGAGACAGAGCATTTGAAGTGGTTTGGGTATGTGTTGAGTAAAGTGGAGGATATGGAAGTGAGTAGAGTTTTAACAATCGAAGTGGTAGAATGCGAGGGAGGGGATGACCAGTCAAGGGATGGGAGGATTGATTTGAAAATGACCCAAGAGTTATGGGGTTGAAGAAAGAAATGGCAATCAGAGAGTTTTGGAGGGGAAAAATCCATGGATCGGCATTAGTTCATGATTTCATAACAACTAAATCTGTACATTAGTTCATGATTCATATTAACTAAGTGATATACAAACCTTTTGGTATCTTGTAGCCACTTTCACCAGGTTTCCTAAGATTTCTCAATACATGATCTGAATGTATATTAATGGAAAGTCCAGCAGAAAACAAGGTGATACCAAGAATCACGAGCGGTTGTGATAGCCAGCTGCTTTGAAAGTTCTGAAGCTGGATGCTTCTTATTTGTATATAGCCATTAACAGAACAAAATGCCAATGCCAAGAACCATGGAATGAGAGGAGTAGGTTTTCCACCCTTTATCAAGTACGAGTACACAAATGATCTAGAAGAAATTAAAACACCAGTTTATGTTAGTTAGGTTTAAAAACCTTTCGCACTAGAAATATCCAAATTTACATTAATTGCAGAAATCTTTAAATATTGCGATTGCATGGGTAACCAAAACATATAATCTTTGACGGGTAATGCAAATCCTTTAAAATAGTTTATTGGAAAGATTTAAGTTGGTATCTATTTCAGAAGGGGTCCTTACTATAGGGTACTATATCATAGGGTACCTCCATACTGCTAAAAATGTGTGTTTTTAACTACTCACAGTAAGCCATTTTTCCTTTTAACCACTCTTGGCTTATTAAGTCTCAAAAAACCATCAATCATTCCAAAAACTGTATTCTGGTCCAAAATATACCAAATCCCCCAACTTCTAAGACTAAAGATCTGTCTCTCAGAAAGGGGAAATGATTAAAACTTCTCCTACTGGTTAATCCCATCAGCCCCAGGGTGCATTCCGTGTACCTATCCTACGTCAGAAGTATACGGCGTGGACTTTGAATAAAACAACAGTTCACATGTTTTTTCTATTTTTCTCAGCATAACGTTTCCAGTGTGTACGTAAGATGGAATGCACCCTGGTCCTAGCCGCTCAACAGGAACAATGATACTTACCTATACCAATAATGAAACATAAACATTCCAGCCAACACAGACTTTGTAAAGTATGGAGAACCGTTCCTTTGATAATCAATAAAAATGAATGCCAAAGGAACAGCGAAAGCTGGAACCTCTTGGGTAAACCAGGCCAGGTTGGCGTTTATTTTCATACTCAGTCTGAGGCTGGAAGTGGCAACATATCTACCGTAGCATGCATCAACCAAAAACAGCAGTATAAATACGAGCAAACCCACGATTATCATAGAAAAGCACAGTAGGTCAATCAACTTTTCCTCTACTTGGTCATCCTGTGTGTTTGGAAAGAGACCAAATATTTTCTTGAACGGAGAGTGTGCGTTGTGGATCAGGGGCACAAATAATTCCAAAATTTCCATTTCTTCGGGGCTTTTATCATCTACTTTTGCGCCTTGACTGAAGGGAATTGAAAGATCACGGAAGCTCCATATTGTCTAAACTTTTATCTGAATCTGATTCTGATCTCGGATCTGAATCTTTGTCACGAAGGTGAATCTGAATGTTGTCGTTGTTGTTGTTGTTGGAAACATTTTTTTTTATTATAATAATCATATATTCTCTAGTGTGTCGTTGTACAAGAAAAGTGCTCAATGCCATAGACAGAGCAGGATAGATATCCGAACAAAGACAAACAAGTATATACCGTTACTTCAAGTTTCTTGCTCACGCAATCATCAGACGGTTATGAATACAAAATGAATATCTATTAACAATAAACTATATGAAAGAACCGTTATTCGAATAGAATGTTTGGCCCTAGCGGTATTCTACAAATGAGACGTCGCATTAAGAATATCTATACCGTAAAATCACATTGCAGATTTATGTTTAAAGTTTTTCAAATAAAGTAACGGTATATACTTGTTTGTCTTTGTTCGGATATTATAATAATCATAACTATGTCGTTGCATGACGCTTATTCACATAGTTTAAAACGTTGATTATGTAAAATTTTATTTGTTAATAGAAGGGGAAAGATATAAAACTATACTTCTTTAGAATAGTAGAAATATTCAGGAAAACCACAATTTTCTGCAGATGAACCGAGTGTTTCTCAGAGAAACTAGGTTTTTCTAATAGTGGTGCCTTCGATGCTTTGTGCTTGCCTTTCCTTAGCCGTCGTGAATTGCTTATCCCCTCTAAATCAAGAACAATAGTGCTCCCAGCACACTACCTTGTGGGACACCACAATTGATTTAAGCACACTCCACATTTGTATTTAGAGCATTGTATCCGAGTTATTATATGCATATGTGTACGTGATTTGAACCGTAAATAATACAATTGCAGTTAACATTTAAAACTACCATTATTTCCCTCGGACAATGAATTCAGATTAAAGGGCCATCCGAAGCTATAATGAACACAACTATCTTGAGTCAAAAATAGCACGTTTTTTGAACATAGCTTTGAAAAACTTTAGGCTGAATATATGATGTTTATATCAAGGCACAACGAATTCTGAAGTTGACAGTTGAGGCGAAGCATGGAGGCAAATGAAGCGGGAGGTAAAGATGAAAGCAGGCCTATTGTGGAAGCCGCACGTGAAATCAAACTTTACAAACAAAGATGGCTGATCTTAGCCGTATTCTCCTTGGTGTCAATGACGAATGAAGTCATATGGATAAGCTTGTCGTCAATAACAAGCATCGTTCAAGTCTACTACAAAGTCGATTCAATCGCTGTCAACTGGCTGTCTATGATCTACATGCTTTTATACGTATTTGTCATCATCTCTTCCTTCATGCTCGATCGGTTTGGCCTAAGGTTCACAATCATCATCGGAGCTATGCTAAACGGGATGGGTAGCTGCTTTAGATGTATAGGCGCCAATCGCAATGGATTTGCTTTCGCCTTCCTGGGAAACACATCTGCCGCATTAGCCCAGTGCTTCATTTTGTTCATCCCCCCGCGTTTGGCTGCCGTATGGTTCGGGGAACACGAGAGGGCAACTGCAAGTTCTGTTGGGATGCTTATGAACATGTTAGGCGTGGCCCTAGGGTTTCTGATGGGGGGTACTATGGTGCCTAGCTCTGATGACATGGACTGTGCTGTTAAGAGTGGCATGCACAATCTCCTGCTGTCACAAGCATTGTTCTGCTCGTTTCTAGCCATGGCTACAGTTGTAGTGATAAAGGCAACTCCCCCGTCCCCCCCGAGCCAATCCCAAGCACTTGTTCAGCAGTTGAAAAATAACGAGAAAATTAAAAAATTCTCATCACTGCCTGCAACTCAGATTGGTTCCGAGAGTCGTTTGAAAGATTGCGAGAAGGCTGAAATAAAAAACCAAGAAGAGTGTGAAATTCTTTCTTCGAATCAAGCAGCTTACTCCACAAATTCGCTCGTCAACTCAAGCAACGATGAAATTCAGAATGGGGAAGCGAATAAGATTACCAAAGTCATAAAGGATAAATTCACCACGGAAGGAAACACCTACAAAAAACTTCCATCTTTCAATGAATCATTATTGATTCTTGTGAAAGATAAATCGTTCCATCTAGTCTGCCAAGCCTATGGGTTATACTTCGGACTATTTGCAGCTTACAACACAATTCTAAATCAAATGGTGATTACGAAGTATGCTGGGAAAGAGAAAGAAATAGGTTTCATGGGTTTTGCAGCTGTCATTTTCGGGCTCTTTGCCATATTTTTCAGTGGGGTCTGGCTCGACAAGACAAAACGCTACAAAAGTCTGTCTATAGCAATATTCAGCAGCTGTGCTCTAACGATGGTGATATTCACGTTATTTCTGAAGTATCATGACAATTTCACCATCATGTTCTGCAGTTTCTGTGTTTTCGGGTTCTTCTCCTACCCATACATGAGTGCTGGTCTAGAGCATGCTGCTGAAATAACGTACCCCATACCCGAAGGCACCACATCCGGTGTCTTGCTATTGTTAGGCAATATCTATGGTATCATCTTGACGTATATAGTTGGAGCTGTCATAGACAATGGGGGAGCTGATGTTGGGGGTTATATAATGGCTGTATCGTATGCTGCTGGTGCAGTCTTGGTGGGGTTCAATAATGCTCCACTGAAGAGGAGCCAAGCAGACCAGAAAGAAATATAGGTCCTTGATTATATAATAATGAATTAGTTGATGTCAGTATTCACGTAATAAAGGTGACTATTTCAAACCAACATGAAGTAGCATATAAAGCGGTTACTAGTTTACCCTACTGCTAGTCCTGTACGCACTTTGAAGAGTTACCATTCAGTACTGTGGATGGTGTTCAATACTACGAAGAGACACCATCACTACTAAGGAGGATATCTAGCAATTATAATAATAATAGTGATAATGAATTATGTTAGTATTCACATAGTGCGGGTGACTAATTCAAACAAAGTAACATAATAAGTTGATGCATCAAGACTGGCCTACGACAGATTATTTTTGACAAAAAGAGCAGCAGTACATGTTTCAAAAAACTATGTTTTCGTTAGCATTTTGAAATGGCTGGCAGATTGTGCTAATTCCATTCTATCGGGGGGTAAATTCCATATCTTTGGTCCAAGATAACTAAGAGATTTAGATCCATATTTGATGGCATTTACTTTTGGAATATCTAAGGTTTTTACGCCTCATAATTCGTAATTTGTCTGCTTTTCCATACATATATTTTTTATGAAAGAGGAGTTTGATTTGTCCAGGGTTTAAAAACCTCCAGTGTCATGGTTTAAACCATGTTAGCATGAGTGGTCTAAACAATTATTTTGCTCAGAATTAGACAATTAAAGGGTTAAGAATTCAGTGATTATTCTAAGGTGGATAAGATGGTGTTTTTTGGAGTTCTAAAAAGTATTGTGCAACTGTAAAAGGAAATTAGTGGATCTAAAAGGTCCATTTAGTCTTTGATTGTCAAGATGCTTAAGTTTGACACTGCCATTTTCAAAGGGTGTGAAACGTCTAAAATTCCATTTCAAGGTAAATATTTCATATTTCTTTGAACAAATAATGCACACTCAGAACATCCTAGATATTTTTCTTTTATGCAGAGCCCCAAACCTATACTCTCCAGGCCTATATTTGCCGAGCTTCAAAATTTCCTCAAAAAAATCACTGTCAGAATTAGAAGACAGGGCTGTAGCTACTTTTCCTTTCTTCTACTTCGGATGGGATCATAACTAGCTGGAAATCTAACAATCAACTCATATGTTAATTCTTATTTCGTACAGCACAATAGTAGAAGTCATGATTCGATGAAATTTGAATGCACTGATCTTTATTTTTGACCAGTTTTATGCAGGGGTTTGGTGCTAGTGCTTGGATATTCAAGATAACACTGTAAAGTTGATAGTTGATAGTTGATAGGCACATACGCTTACTATCTTCGCAAGGTATGGGTTTATGTGCTAAGCACAAAGGGCCCACTGAATAGGTAAACTAATCGAGCAGTGCGACCCTGGTCCTTCACCTCGTGATTCCTTTTGCCTTTTTACCTGGAATTACAGAGAGCTGGCTAATTCTCTCCTCCCACTTCGTGACAGGTCTGAAGGTAGCTTCGAACCCAGGACCTTGTGAACAAGGATCAAGTGATCTAACCACTCGGCCATCCCCAGCACAAGTAAAGTAGGCTAGACAAATTTTTCATTGCAAAACAATTACGAACACAATAAGTCATTATAAAAGCAACAGTAAAGCAAAAGCAGCAGCAGCAATCAAGGCAAATTCAGTATTTGTCATTATATCTAAAAGGTCGCAAGGCCAAGTGTAAAAGACCCGTTTATACGATTGATAACAACTCTGGTAATCAGTATGTAATTTCTGTTAAATGCTTGCCCTTTTTATGTAAAACATGTAATTTATAGATTCTGACAACATACATGGGTTTATATATTTTGATATCTTTCAAATAGATTATTTGTTACAATAAACGACAAGGGAGCCCATACTGGAATAACATTTTGAATTTATCTGGTATACTCTTCTAATCAGAAGACAATATATGACAGAAAATTTGTAAAGATGTATAGACCTAAGTTTTTTCTCAAGTTGTAAAGAGTTTTTATGATTATGGTATTTGGATGAAGGTCAAATAAATTGTTAAGAATCATGAAGACTCTTATATTTTTCTTTCTTATATATGACAATGATTTTCATATATAGTATTTCAAAAATGGGGTAGCATGGGTGGGGGGATGCTGCATGAACATTTGTGCTCCCTGTTTACCTTCCCAGCATTCTTATCAGAGGTCTGGAAACTAAAAGTATAAAACCTGACATAACTTTCAAAAGCACGTGGTTCACAGCGAAGACTCACTTCGGAGGGACTCAATGGAAGCTGAATCTCTGTCTTCCAATCTAACCTCCGGGAAAAGTCCCCGGACCGTTGGCAGCAAGTGTCGTCCGTGATGGAACACAGTCTCTCGATGCTTCATCTGAGCCAAGACTCCAGTTGCTGGAAGAGCAAGAAGTGCCGGGAGGCTGGTCGTCGTAGCACAGTCATGTGAGGTAAAGTTGCCGTCGGGTGCAGCTTCAACTCAATGGGGCTTACTCTCGCTGTGGCCACCGTTTTTAAATTACTAGCAAGGTATAACCCTTGTTGTCAAACGCTATCTATGTTGTTTTGTGTCGTTGTATTATCTTTAGTCAAAGAAAAGGATGCTTGTCGCTGTGTATCATGTGAAATCCTAGTGCATTTTCTCTGGAGACAAAGACATGGGTGAATTTAGGCCCATTTTTATTTTGTGTCTGATGGTAAGGGTGCTGGTCTACACAGTAACAACTTCATAGTCTAAAAACTGTTGTTTAAGGTATTCAGGGCAAGAAAATATAGGGTAGACATATAGTAGTAAATGAAAAGATCGATTTTATGTAGAATTGATTTCCATCTTTTGAGGGGTGGGAGAAATTTGTTGGATGAATATGAAAACCAAGATCTCCACGTTAGGGAGGTGACAGTAAGGCTATATTTATCCATGCACTTCAGGCTACAATTGGATGATTTGTTATGAATATTACCCTAGGCCTTGGACAGGCTCTCGTGTAGATCACGGCATTAAAGGCCTTTTTTTCCCTGTCAGCACAAAATTGCTGGATTTCTTTGAGATTTTTGCAATTATTACACAATTTCTAAAGAAATGGAGCTATCTTCTTGAAATTTTTGGCCTACCCTGAAAATGTAGTCTTGCATTACAATGCCCTTGCCCTTAATGAAAATGAATTTTTGGAAGATGTTGTTTTCAAGAAAAAACCCATTTACGAAAACTTATTTACAAATCAGAATTATAAACATATAGATCTTTATTCCAATAATCTTGCTAAGGATAAAATTAAATACAGAGAAAATATAGATAATTACTCTCAAGTGCAACTCAAACAGAAATATAACCCATAGTTATTTTTTTTGATGATTCAAAATTAGTCTGCACCTGTAGTTCTGAGCACATTCTTACTTGTCAACAAATGTTGACCTACCTGACCAATTAGAGGGGGTATTCACCGTTCTCAACCTCTTTCCCCTTTGCTGGCACCTGAGATGGGTAACAAGTTGCCCTCTTTATTTCTGCAACTTGTACCATAGAAGTATAGCGTATGTATCAAGAATAGGGAAGATGATTTATACTGCCATCAGACTAGAACTCTCAATGTCAGGTCTGATTATACCAGGAGGTAGGTCCAAATGGGCCAAATAATTTTGTCCGTGTCCCCCCTTCCTTTGGGAGCTTCAATAGTAAAATGCTCTATTTACGGAGGTGTAAGAGACTCAAATCTCTTTTTTTGTGACAAATTAAATTTGAAAGATGTCATAACAGTATGAAACATAGTGCTAGAATTTCTAATCAGTTGCAAATTAAGTAAGTGTCTAAAATCAACTTGCAAAGTTCTTAGGAAACCTCTGTTGCTCGGAAGGGCTTTTGCTTTGTTTTTGCCATGAAGTCTTTCACTGAAATGCAAAAATTGGAAAAAAATGCAAGCTAATATTCATGATATATAGTTTTTAAGTAGTTATAGGCTACGTCAAAAACGTGGTTTAAAATTCTTATCCACTGAGTTTTGGACCACACTTCAAATTGTGAACAGAACCATTTGAATCAGAAACGAAATCATCCACTATAAGGTTATAATTTCATTTTACCTGTAATTCTGTTACTTTGTTCATCGATGCCATTTGTGTGAGTGGTGTATAGTTTTCTAAAATAAATGTTTGAATTAGACTGATGGACACTCGCATCTGCAAGAGCTTGAAAATGAATCATTGGCTGCCAAATCTTTATGTGACCTGTTTATACTGATATTAATGCTGTAAGGAATAGACAAGAGCTGACCAGTGCACAGGACAGTGATTAGGTTGAGAGTTGTGCTAGTGGACAAAGCTTGACCCTGAAGACTTTTGATGAGAAAAACATTTATTCATAAAAGGTTTTTACCATTATTAGGCGCACAGGCCTTTTGGAAAAACTTCCATCTTCAGTGCTATTTACAAGAAGGAACATATAGAAAATGTCATGTTTGGATTCGTATACAAGCGTTAGAGAAAAATAGCACTCAAGATGTTTTGCTGAAAAGCTTACGCTCGTAATGATTGTAAACATTTTTTATCAATAAACATATGTTTTTCATTGAGAAATGGCAAATATTTTTACTGTGATTTATGTTGAAGTTTTGGTGAGGGCAAGGAGTATACATCAATATTTCAAATGGTACCTGTATGATTTTGATTGCTTTAAACACTGCCTGCATAACTTTATTTCTTTGAGCAGTCTCCTGGTATCATCCCCTTCAAACAGAGGTATAACTTGTGTCTGTAAGAAAAAAAATGTTTTATTGGTTCTACTTATCATTGTAAGTAGCCAAAAGGTTTGTTTATAGATCTAGATTCAGACTTTGAGTAATCAATTATTACTCTACATTAGCATTGAATTACTTAAGTTTCTTTCATATTGACCAAGGAAGAACTGATGTTTAATTTTTGAATTTTCTGTAGTTGTTTGATGTGGCTACAAGGTTTTTGCTTTTCAAGTTGATTTAACTGGATAAAATCAAGCCAATTTAAGTATGACACAAGCATGAAAGAGACCTTTGACCCCTCTGGCTAAGTTAGAACTGGCAACAAATTTCACACAGTTTTTGTTGTGAAAAGAGTTCCTGAAAGTGCCTACTGCACATTATCAATACAGCACTGCAACTCAAGTAATGACTAGGACTACATAAAGTAAAATAAGCGCCCCACATTTTCACGATGAATAATATAAAACAATACCTCGTTGTCCAAGAAATCTTTATTTAATAAACTGTGAGTTGTAACCTCAGTTTCTATATTTCCAACATAACGATGATATCTAGAGAGAAACTTCTTTTCAGACATGTTGTAATAGATATGGAAATCCTTGTTAGGAGCTAGCAAATAGAGTAAGATTTTCTCCTAATCAGGCCCGGTGGAACTGGTCCGGTGTTTGCGGTTTTGCCCAAACTAACCATTGGGCTGAAACACTCCTTTTGTCAGAAAAGAGAGTATTGCTTTTTAAAACATTAGATTTTGAAAGTAATTTTAGATTCATTTTTACGTAGAATACTTTCTAGATATTACCAAATTGCACCTCTGTGAACCTAAATTTCACTGTTTTCAGGGGGTATACCCCAAGCCTCACAAGGTTAGCTTTATCCAGACCAAATATGGACAGCTTTTGCTGGGCCTACTGATATAGGCTCCTGATAGTTACAGGTTTGGCGTTATTGATAAAACATCATTGCTGTGGGGGTAGGGGTGTATCAGACCTTGTAAAGAAAATTCTCAATCCCAATAATTAAAGACACCATTAAAGATTAAAGACAAACCTAAGCAATGGATTCAAAAGTCTCTACCAATATCATCATAAGAGCATGAATAGTATGAAAAATAAGCCAAAACTCACCTGCCCCCCGTTTGTGCAGCCAGCAGCTGAAGGAATCGATTAGCAATACTATGAAGATATAAAGAAATAAACTAAAACATCACTAAATACTAAAATACCATAACTATGCCAATACAGCATTTCTGCAAACACCCAACATCATTGAAAACCCCAAATTTTAAAGAATATTGATTTTAGCATTGTAAAGAAGGCTGAATCGGTAACAAATCTTACTCTTTGAGATCCTATGAAATCCCTAACTCCGAAATTTAAGCCTATTAATTTGTAAGATTTGCTGTAAGGAAGGTTGCTTCGTATCTCTATATGGCTTTCTAGGATCTTGAAGCAATTTTCTTGCACCCTAAAATAGCCTTGCAGTTCATAAAGCTTTATGTCCAACAATTTCAACTTGCAAAACCGGCAGAATTGAAATTTCACCTCTTATGAATAGTCTTGTTTTCGATCACATAACAAACAAAAGAGAAATCATACAATAATGTTTACTCACTCATCTTCGCAATTAAATGATATGGTATGAATCTTTAGCTTTCTTGAGGCGCATAACGTGGCTACTTCACGTAAAACGCTTGTTGTACTTGTATCCTGAAATTAGAGGTTCACTCTTAAAATTCTATTTCATTTGGAAATTTCAAATCAGTCTGAGCAGGCAGAATTTGAGGAAACAAAATAAGCTCTCACTCACCGGTTTCCCGTCAGATAAGAGGTATATACCCTCCACGTCACCGACACCAAATGCCATCTGAAATAAAGTAATGTTACGATTAAATTTGAACTTATATAAAGCTGTTTCCAAGCAATAAAGAATATTGAACATCCAATACTGTATACTTAACTCAATAAGCAAAGCAAAAGATTCAGGCCAGTACGCTACTTTGGAGCAAAATACTGGAATTACATACAGCTTGAAATGAAAAAATTTCCTATCAACGTTTCATTTTGGCCTTAAACTTAACATTTTTCATTGAAGATAAAACAGAAATCGGTCTTAAACCGAAATCCTTGTAAAACTGTTGAAACTTATCGAATCTCTTTCATATAAGTAATCAATGCAATTCTGCCCACCTACGAAAGGGGGTGCTTTCTCCTTGATCAGCCTAGCTACTGAGAGAGCTCCTTGAGAAATTACCCTGCATACAATAATTTTTCTTTTGTTTAATATTTGTGACATCATGTAACTAAAACTTATTTCATTGTACGTCAACCGGTAAATGTTTGTCTAAATTATGTGTTAGTCTATTTATTGTCGGTTGTGGAATTTCAAAATATATGAAACTGAAGTGTAATTAGAATGATTACATAAGCCGCAGTTATCGCTATTGATAAATTCGACGAACGCTCAAACTAGATTATGAGTTTCAGTATTAGTGGACTCAATTCAGTGCTAGCCTCAGTTTCGCGATAAGTGATTTCTGGGACTCATGTAATAGTCTAAAATCTAATATAATGATTACCCTTATTGCATCAATAGTGCATGTTCCTCCATATGCTTCAAAATCAGATATCCACGAGATTGCTTCCCTGCATGCCTCTTCTGTTGGTTCAATCAAATGGCCTTTCCAAAGCCTTGCTTCTGTCGAAAATCTCATTAAACTGAAACTGAAATTATATTGAAACCAATTGAGTCCCAAATACGACGTATTGATAACATTACAACAGAGAAAGAAACTGCAGAGTTTCAAACACACAATGGGTCAGAATGTCAATTTAACCCTTTCAAGTATTTGCATTGAAGTATCGGCAAAATTGGCTTTATCGGAAGGATGCCCAGTGCCTACTAAAATGTTTCGATATAGCCAGAAGAATCAGAACATAGCGAAGCGAAAACATGGATTACTTAAGCTTCTCTTCTTACACTTAAAAGAGTAATACCTCAGAAAAAGAACGAAACAAAAACCTAACTGAATTATTATACCCAGATGTGGATCGAAATATCTGTTAGCATCAGACGAAGAGCTTGAGTAATCTATGTCTCGCTTCGCTATGCTCCTGATTTTTCTGGCTATATTAAAGTTTTGAGCCGATCAAAGGCTGAAATTTCTCATTATTTTCAATATGCGTAGTCTCCCAATGACTGAGCAAACTAAAATATTTCTACGCTGAAGTCACGCTACGCACAAAGACATTTGTTTAGGCTACATTTAATCACTGAGTAAAAACTTTCGGTCTTATCAAGGCTGTTTTCTAACACAATATGAGACATAGTAGTCACCACTTATTATGACAAGCCTTTGATATTATGTAGGGCAACGTTTCAAGAGAGATCTACCTCCCATCATCGGGTAGTGAGAAACGTTGTCCTACTAAAGCTTGTCATGATAAGTGGTGACTACCATGCCACATATTGCGTCAGAAACAGCTTTCATAGGTTTGAATATATTGATGTTGTCCTACTGAATATCAAGGGCTTGTCATGATAAGTGGTGACTATCATGTCAAATAATATATCAGAAACAGCCTTCATAGGTTTGAATATGTTAACGTTGTCCTACTGAATATCAAGGGCTTGTCATTATATGTGGTGACTATCATGTCGAATATTGTGTCAGAAACAGCCTTGATAAGAGCCAATGTATTTACGTTGTTCTACTAAATATCAAGGGCTTGTCATGTTAAGTGGTGACTATCATGTCAAACACTTTACTGCTGACATAAAGCACTTACTTTACTTTGTTCGTGTGCAGTTGCTCCCATATGACTCCATTCAGTTCTTTCTTAAGTTCGTCAATATTAGTCACCATTGACCCAGATACGTCGACCAGGACAATGATGTTTTTCTCTACTATTGACCCAAAAACCTTTCTGCTACCTAAAATAACATCTGAGGATTAGAATTCAGGCGAAATATTTTAGTGACGTATGTTAAAAAAGTTCAAGTAAAGTACTTTTGTTTCAGGAGAGCAATCTAAAGCTCGTTACAAGTGACGGAACCGAGAAGAATAGCAGTAGGCTGCAGTATTGCTCTCTTGGAGAATGGCGATTTTCGTAGTTCAGAGCTATTTCCATCTCAGTTTATTGAACAGGTTCCAAGATACACAGGAACAATTTTGAGGTAAGAATTTTGTTTTATAGAACATTTTCTGGCGCTTCTCAAACCAATGAATTAATAAGCACAAGAGCAATAAATACTGAATAACCTTCCATTCCAAACATGATGAAAGTAGAAACGGACAGGAAACGAGTTGTAAACAGACAGTGGTCTCTAGAAGTAATTAATCTATCCCCTACCCTAATGAGTGAAGTTTTACCTATTTCTAACCTTCTCGCTTCCCCCTTCTCGTTTCTATTCGTTTCTACTCGTTTAATGTTTTAGTAAATGTGTTCTCAATGCTTCGTGAAACTACAACATAATCAAAGAATGACAATCTTGGAAAGTAATAGAGATTTTTGGTCTGTAATACTCCTCTGCTGGCGTTTGTGCGATCTTATTGCTATGAAACTCGGCCGAGTCTCGGAGTCTTGTAGAGAATATAAAAGTCTGTCATTGAATTTGTATTCATTACCACTGAGTAGCCATTGGAGTCTTCTTACGTATCTTTTGAGGACTTTCTCCAACCTCTCTTCATACTCTTCCAGCTCTCTGGGTTGCAAATGCAAGTGTTTTGTCACATCCTGCAATAAAAAGCCCTTAATCTGAAATTAATTAAAAGGGCTTATGTAACGAATAAATCAATATCGATTTTATTTCCTAATATCAAAATTCAATCTTTCCGGATCATTTTGGTGTTTATTCAATGCTTCACGGACAAATAGAAGTATGTCTAATTATCATATGAAATTAGGCCCTCACTGCGAAATCAAGAATCGATTTATAACGTCATAACGAAATATTCGAAAAATTGTAATAGCAGTCTATAGGAGAAAAAATATTGGAACGGTTTCATTGCTACGGAGCCTTGCTTCTAGAAGCTTCAGTCGAGTCGACAAGTCTATCACTCGAAGTTACTAAAACATGAGATAGGAAACGGTCAGAAACGAGTAGGAAATAGGTAGTGGTTGCTGGAAGGTCTAAATCTATCCCCTCCCTAATGATTAGACTTTTATCTGATTCCAACATTATCGTTTCCTACCCGTTTCTACTCGTTTCTAGTTGTTTCCTTTCTCGTTTTTTTGTAACTACGAGTGATAGACTCAGTCGACTAAATATAATGTGAAATGTAATATAAATATGATAAAAATATGGAAAAAAATTCCTTACGTTTATGGTTACCGTGGGAAAGATTTCGCAGTACTTTGGAGGCACAGCTTTGTTCAACGTATTTACTTTGATCTTCGAATGTGCACATTCTGTTGCATTAATGATTGCATTCAAATCAAGTTTCAACTTCGCAAGACTGTATTTGTGAAGCCACTGCAATGAAATATACACTTATGGCGCAAAAGTATGGAAACACTTACATAAACATGGCAGTTCATTGTAGGGACTGGGCCTAGGCCAAAAAATTTGTTTGTTTATTTTCTACCTTTGCAAATAATGCAATAAACAATAATATCTTGAAAATCATATGAAGAATTAATGACAGTACCCAAAAATGTTTTATAACTGTAAATGAAATTAAACCTTTTTTTACTTCTTTACTTCTTTAAAACTTCTTTTACGAATCAGAATGTCAAGACGGTTTGTAAACAGAGAAATTTGAGAATGTGATGGAGTACTCCTAAACATGATTCTGCTTGGTTTTTTGTGTGGATAGGTGTTTCATAGTACTGACTGACGTTTTTGAAGAATTGAGTCGACATGAAAGACTACAGTAGCTGTGGAAGATGAAGAAAATCTTCTGAAGCGTTTTATCATCGTATCTGTAGACGAATTTTCAAAACGATTGTGAACAATTAAAAGTGACAATATTAAAATCAAAACTGTACAGTAGCCCACCTCTTTCGTTGTAATGTTTTCCTCTGTGTCGGGTATTGATTTTGTGCTTGAGAAAGACGGTTTCTTCTTGTTTGAAGTAGTTTGTTGGTATGACCTGAAAACAGCTCCTGGAATGTAAACAAAACCTTAAAGAAAATTGAAGTAGATACCATTATCTCGCTCTTTATTCATGATATACAGTAAAAACCTGCAACTAAGGAACCTACATTTTTAGGAGTTAGTAGGTTCTTGAATAAATTGTAGTTAACAGCAGTAATAATCATGGTTAATGGTTGTAGGTCTTTAGACACTCCTTAAATACCATCATTATTGTTGGTAAGAATTAACAACCTATAAAAACCTGAAATTTGAAATTTTTGCCCTTAAAATACAGTCAAAATTCAAAATCATAGGCTATAAGGTTGTTAATTTTTATGTTCTCAGTTGCAAGATTTTCCTGTGCAGCAAATAAACTCACAAATACCCTAACTACACTCAAACACTCTTTAGAAAATGAAGTTGAAATTGAGCCACTTCCTTCTTCATGTATGACTGAGTCGAGGATCTGTTTCTGGTCAACACACTAGCATTACCAAGACTGGGCCTCGTTCCCAAAATAGGCATTGTCCGAGGCATTGTTGCAATTAAGTTGATTATGTGTTCACTGAGCAATGTCTCGATTTCAAGTACGATTGAGATTGATTTGAAACCCACACTACGCAAGAATCTCTTGCTCCAACCATCTTCAAAAAACGGACAAGGTTTCTCTCATGGGTTTCATAGTTAGAGTTTTGTTACAGAAATTCGAACTTCTATCGGAAAGGTGTTAACAAAGCAAGCACCGGATTATCAGATAGAGTTTTGAGTGATGGAAGAGCAAATGAAGATTCGATCAGAAATAAAGATAATAGCTACTATAGAAATAAGTATAAGGCCCCTACAAACAAATTACATTTCAAAAACCAAATATGATCTAATAATAGAAACCTGTCTCGTTTCCAACTTCCGTATAGAAAACTTGATGGTTAGCCTTGATTTGGGTTTTCAATTGCTTTGAAGAAGCTGCTGGCTGCTGTTCCTCGGCAGAAATTACTAAAACACAAAACAAAAAGATAAAAAATAAACACCGGGTGCGTCAAGAAAAGCACTGTACGTTTATTTATCAAGGATAATAACTATTCTCATTTTGAGGACTCCCTGACTTTGTGCCCTTTTCCTCACATGTGTGGCACAGTGTAGTTGTATTTGATTGTAGTAGATTTATTTCATGAATATATAAAAATTACTACTATTTAAAACAGTGTTGAATGACTACTAAACCTTAAAATCAAATCAAATTGTGAGTGAAAGGCCCGGTCAGGATTCGTAATAGGAAACCTAACTTGGAACCACTACTACTTACTAGGTGGAATTAGATTCGTTGAACTCAAGGCAGTGCTCGGTTTCCAAACCAATGCTCCGGTGTTTTCTTTTGCTGCAGAAGCACTGTGCGGTCGGTTCTTCATCTTTGCTGTACCCGCAGATGCTGGCTTTGCAGAGTTAGGTCGAATACCATTCTGAGCGACAACAAGAAAAAAACAATGATATTACTGAAAGAAATGGAAACACAAGCTGCAAACTTTATGTATTTTTGGCAACTGCATATTGGTACAATGACTTTTGATATTCTCGCATGATGACTTAATGTTTCTCAGTCCAAAATATTTTGATTATATCCTAGCTACAAGACCCCATCAGATACTGTGGCACCCGTCTATAAATCCAACTGTTAGGTGCAAGAGAATCTAAAAGGCATTGGTTCTAAACCAACATGTGCTGAACTAATTGAGGCTGCCTAATGGGCAGGAATTTTCAATTTGAAAAATACTATAGCGAAATGGGTGAAATTAAGATATTAAAACCTCACCCCAACGGTGGTTTTAGTGACTGCAGGGCCCGGGGCAGAACACCTTGATTTGACCCAATTTGATGTTTTCTACAATCCCCGCCAAAAGTCTTGGAACACTTGTAATATTTTTACAGTTTTCTACATATTGCCCTCTCCCCTCCCCCCTTTACAATGCTGTTTCTGATAACAAAAACTAGCCCAATAACATTCAGCTAGTGTTTGGTGTGGTCTCATAAAGTTCATTTTGTAAACAACATTGTTTTGAGGGGGAAGTGGGGGTCGGATTGGAAATAGACGGATAGGAAAGCTAAAAATTTAGTTGTTTGGTAAAAACATCAAGGGTGTTCCAACTACTTTTCGCGGGGATTGTATATGGTATTTTGCAATTTTCGTTACTATGCGGGGTCCCTGTTGCCTATACAAAGCATGGGGCTTTGGGCCATGGTCCTCCTTTCCTCCCTACAACTGCCACTGCTCACACCTCTATATTAGTGATGTATTATATTTTACCCTGCTGCTGCTGCTGGAAATAAGTCCTTAGCTAGTCTTGCACGTTAAACAGAAACTCACTCATCCACGATACCCTTAATCTGATTCACACAATTCATACCTTTAACGGCATTCATTCCATGCTTACCCTTAATTGCCTCATCTAACCTCTGACGGCTAAACTCTTTTTTCCCAGAATTCATTGCAAATGTTCCATTCGGATAAGCGACGAGGGATAAACAATGAAGCTCAAGTTTTACGAACATTTGAATAGAACAACAAGACTGGAATTAAGGTAACTCTTTAATCAGCTATGGTCTGTCAAAACAACTTACAATTCTTGCTTGACTCAAAGCTGTCTGTCTTGGGGGTCCAATCCGTTTCTTTCCACTTGTAGGAGGTCTGGGAACCAGCTCTGATGATTCCAATAACTCAGTCTGAAATAAGTGAATATGTTGGTTCGGGCAAATAACTTGATAAGAAAGAGGAAAACAAGAAGATTCATGATTTTTATCTATATATCGACCTTAATCTAAAATTTATCATCAGAGATATGATGTGATAAATGTTATTACTCGAGAGAAACAGTGTATAGGTAAACCTAAGGTTTTTCTCAAGTAATAACATTCCTTTATGTCATATCTCTAATGATGACCTTTGGATTTCGATGGAATTTATAGATGAAAAATCATGAAGCTCCTTATTTTTCCCTTTTATTATCAATCTAAAATGAAATGAAATATTTCTTTGATAAATCATCTTAACAAGTTAACATGAAAGTCACAGTTCATAATGACAAGCCTTTAATATTTAGTGTTAGGTGATATTTAGTAATAGGGAAGAAGCCACATTTTTCATCTTCTAGAATGGGAGATGGATCTCTTCCAAAACGGTTTCCTAAAATATCAATGGGTAGTCATGATAAGTGGTGACTTTCAGGTCAAATATTGTGCCAGAAACATCCTTGATTAGACCAAATGTATTTACATCATTATCCTACTAAAAATCAAAGGCTATTTATGATATATGGTGTTGTCAGAAAAAGCCTAGATAAGACGGATTTTCTAAACTTTGATTAAGTTTAGTTAGATTTCATCCATTGTCATTATTCATGCATTATTGTTTTTTGTATGATTGCGTTTAGTTAGATACGAGAAACTGTGTCCGAATAGTCCGAATAGTCCGAATAGAATGGTGACCTTGCTCTGTGACATACAAAAGACTTGAACAGCTTTTTCGGAAAGAATCTCTTAGAATTCCCTACCACTTCTCCTTTCGAATATCGCTGCTTCAGTGTTTCCAATAAAACTTCAGCCTGAAATAAACAAAATATAGTTCTAAATATACTTCTAGTTGTAAGTGTTTCTCTGTCTGTATATTTTTTTAAACTGATTAATGTATAATATGATATAAGTTGTGTTGGCCAGTTCTTCATGGATTGTAAAAAAACAGCCTAATTGGCACATGTAACCTATTCTTGCTCCTCAATGAAAAGCTTATACCTGGGCAAGTAGACCTTTTTAGTTAACGAAGATAGAACAGGATATGTGCCTTAGCTGGAGAAACCTTTTTTTAGGGGGGAGGGGCACCAGTTGTCCACAAACAAAAGAATGAATAGGTACTATGTTAAAATGGAGATTTAGGATCATTTCGCGGAAATTTGAAATTATTGCCCCCCCCCCTGCTTCATATAGGCTGGGGGATGTTATATGATATTCTGCATTCATAACATTACAAACCTTTTTCTTGTAATTATGAGTTTTATCAACCTCGTCTGAAACCAGACGTAAATCATCACTCTCTATAACATCTGCAGAAATGAAATGAAAACAACATAAAAGTTTGGCATATACATAGTACAGTGAATGGAGCAATAGCAGTCAGTAGAAGATGGCCATGTTTGATGACGTAAAACCATAAGTTCTGTCTGTTATCGAAGGAGTATAAAGATGATATTTAGACATCACAAACCGTTTCCCTTGATCCAGTGGAATCTGCCACGAGCTCCATGCGCAAGTTCCTTCAAATAGGAGACAGTCTCGTTTTGATCTGCGTATCTACCAGCCACTGGAACGAGGTCAATCTCATCTGGTTCGTAATAAATGCAATGGAAAGAGGCATGTCGACCAGAGAAGGCCTCTTGGACGAATGAACATGTCGCATCCTGCCAGCAAGAAAGAGAAATTACTGTGAACATTAAAGGGAATATCAATCATAGGATTGATTGGATATATAGCGCTATAGAAGTGGCTTTATTATTATCATTATTTTGAAACAAGGTTTCTTTCATCTTACTCAACTCCCAAGGGTTGGGTTCGGTTAAGTAATAAATATGAATTTCAAAAATAGGGTTCTCTCTAGCTGTGAACATTAAAGGGAATATCAATCGATAGCATTGATTTTGAAATAATGTTTCTTAAACATTTCTGAACTGCCTTGGGTCGTGTTTTTGTTAAGTTAGATATCAATTCTAGAAATAAGACTCACTGTCTTTTTACGATATTGGTTTATGCCTTTAACACCAAGAGCCCACTGAAAAGCTAATACCAATCGAACAGTGTATTGATAGTCGATAAGCAAATACTGTTAATGTCTTTGTAGGTTATTAGCCTTAAATAGAAAGGACCCACTGAATAAGAGAACTAGTTGAAATGATATGACCCTGGTCTTTTTTCCAATTCCTTTTCCGATGTTTTTTTCGTCACTCTTGATTCCTTTTTCAATTTAGCCTGTACAGTACATCCTCGATTATCCGAACAGGTTGAACTCAAATTTTTGTTGGGCCGTTCGGATACGCAAAAAATTCGGATAATCGAGGAAGAACATTTTACCTACTAAACTTGCTATAAAGGTTATTATCATCGTCCTGAACAGTCACAGGATGCTCAAACTGAATGCAAATTGAAAAGCTTGGCAAACGGAAAGACCAACAACATAACTAAGGCAACAGTTGTTTGTGAATCTCAACAACGATTTGTAATAATAACAACGTTAACAACGATTTGTAATTTTTTAATGAAAACTTTTGGCGTTCGGATAATCGAGGTTCGGATAATCGAGGTTCGGATAATCGAGGATGTACTGTACTTATAGAGAGCTTGGAAGCCTCTACCAAAACCTAATATCATGATATATCTAAACAGGTCTTATGTCCACAGAAAATATTTGCTCAACAATGCTTATTATCTAGGCCCACTGTTTAAAAAGTAGAATCTTTAGACCGAGTTTACCTAGAGTATATTGTGATAAAACTTACCTTAGGTTCGTCGGGTATTCCAGTCGTTACAAGATAAACACCGTCAACTTCTGAATAACAGAAAATCGTATTTTTAGATAAAGAATGTCCGCAAGCCAAACAAAAAGGATCACCTGGCTTATTGTTCTGAGATGGAATGCTTATTGTTCTTAGAAGAAATAATGTAGTAGGCCAATATCATGTAGAATTGAATAATGAAATGGATATGGCTCAAGATACACATTAAGATTGCCCAAGAAGTACCCAACTGAGTGATAAAAACAATGATCCAACTATAAGTATGTTATCAAGAGACCTAATGATATGCCCTCCTCGTCATCAACACACTGGCTGCGTATCATCTTTGTAAACTTGCTCATAAGATGCAGAGCTAGAATTGTCTGGTAGAGTTGGTTGTTTCTTCTTGTTAAATGCTGCTTACCTATTCCAAGTTTTCGTTCCTCTTCATTTTCCAAAGCAATACGAAACGCATCCATTATTTTTCTACTTCCAGAACAAGTTTGCCGAATTATCCACCTGAAAATGTTGATTTCATATTCCAGTAATGCTCGATAAAACAAATGACATTGTCAGTCTTTAGACTTGCTTTCTCTTATGACTATTTTAAATACATTAAAAGAAATAAACTTATGCATGTGAAACATTGCATTTCATACACATTTAAGAAAACAGTAAACCCTGCATATAAGAAACTCAAACTACCAAATCAGAGTGTTATACAAAATGATTCCTTTTATGATCAAATGTGTATCATTACCAGAGGGAACAGAAGGGAATGTCATACATCTATCATAGATTAAAGTGGCTATTTTTTGAGAGTCTCTACAGTTTTGATCATAGCAAAAATAATCGTAATGAAGGAAATTCTTTTTGAGGTGACAGACGCTGTTTCTTGTATGTTCATTTCTTGTTATACTGTGCCGCAACTAGTTATAAACATATAGGATATAACCATATTCGCAACTGGATATAAACATATTTGCAACTGGATTTAAACATATTGTATCAAGAAAGGTTTACCTGAAAGCCGCTTCTAGATTCTCAGGCGAGGGCTCAATCATTCTAGGCTGGAATGGTATTGCCTGAGCACCAAAACTAAAATCGATGAATATATTTCAATAAAAGACATGGAAATCTTTCCAAAACTCCAGGTCCTCTAAGTTGTACCAAGGAATATCTTATTTGTGTGCTATATTCTGTTTTTATCACAGTCAGTATATTTTGGCAGGAGCGAAGTCTAAGGTAACACAATAAGGACAACACCAGTAACAACAATAACATAGCAAATAAATTCGGTCGTATCAAGGCTGTTTCTGACACAATATTTGACATAATAGTCACCACTTATCATGACAACCCTTTGATATTTAGTAGGACAACGTAAATATATTCGGTCTTATCAAAGCTGTTTCTAATACAATATTTGATATGATAGTCACCAAATATCACGACAAGCCTTTGAGATCCGTCTCCAATCATCGGGCTCGATCAACGTTGCCTTTCTTAATGTCGAAGGATTGTCATGATAAGTGGTCACAACCATATCACAGACCTGTCAACCCTCCCGGTTTTGACTGCTTTCTCCCGGTCTCCCGGTTTTTATAATTTTTCTCCCGGTTTTAAAGACGTCTAGCAGAAACCAATATATCTCTCGGGTTGCTATTTTCTTCTTGATTTTGTGACATCTCGTATAGCTTTTGCGCGATTCATTTGAATTTTCTAAAGGATCATGCTCGAAATGTACCGGTTTATTTTCGAATCCATGCACTAAGGGATCTAAGGGAAGATTTTTCATTCAATATTCTAATTGAACTGTCCATGTTTGTTATGTATCGTTCAAATAGTGTCGTAACGAAAATTTTTAACAAATTTTTTTAACGAACAAAATTTTTTTAAACAAATTTCTATGATCTCCCAGTTTTTGACCAAATCTCCCTGTTTTTTATAAGAAAAATCTAAAATCTCCAGGTTTTAAAATTTTTAGGTTGACAGGTCTGATATCAAATATGAAGAGCTAAGGTATTTGCAACGTTCCCTACTTAATATTAAAGGCTTATCATCGTAAGTGGTGACTATCATGTCAAATATAATAACATAGCAATAATAACACAAACAAGTGAAGTACTGTGATATCATTTGTCTATAACTTACCATATGATATTATGTAGGTCCGTACTTGGTAACTGCTGCTCGAGAAGTTGTCTGATATCACCATGAATCCGCATCATGTCACCAGCCATAGCGAGAGACATATCAACCAAAACAACGACTCTGAAAGTAAACAATTTATCTCTAACATAAGATAATATGATAATATGAGAGCCCCATTTCCTAAGTTTATAAATTCTAATAGAAACAAGCAAACAAAGAAACAAAATCGCTAACAATTTGTTAGAATAGTTTACAGTTTCCTGATGAAGATAATATCGAAATGTTTAAAAAGCATAGTTTATTTTTGAATTACTTTGTTTACCACAAGGGTATTTGAACCTATGATGATACAGGTAGATCACGGGATTTCTACGCGCTAAAATTGATGATTGTCATTCAGGCAAGAAAGTGCCTAGCGGGCAGTCGTTATGAATTGAAAGTTTCTGAAGCAGAAATGAAGGCATTCAAACACAATAGTACTTCAAAGACAACTATGATGTAAGGGGATAAAAGTATGGAAACGATAGCACTAAATTCACGGTAGCAAAAACGCAAAACGAGGCTATGCAATTTTCTAAAAACATTTCTGCGCGAAAAATAAAAGTTGACGAGACCAAAACAAGAAAATGTAAACAAACGTGCTTTTCTAAAGATTGTCAAGCCTCGTTTTGGGTTTTCGCTGTCGTGAATTTATGCAAATCGTTTTCAAACTTCCACCCCCCTACAAAACATACTAATGTAGTGTATAGTGCACCGTACTAGAAATTTTGCAAAGCCATGTTATCAAGCTAAACATAAAGACTCTCTCAGGGAATGGATCAAATCAAGAATTTCTCTCGAAAGAAAACGATAGTTTTTATGCAATTAACCTTTTCTCGATGATAGTCCCGAAGGTATTCCTACTTCCATTAGTAAGCCATTCCATGCGTCTTCTGTAGTGTTGTAGCATACAATCTAAATGATGCTATAAGGAAATAAGATATGAGAATATCAACAATAAGTTGGTGTTCAACAAATTTCTTGTTGCTCTTGATAGCTAAATACCAGCTGAAAAACAGACTAGGGTTAGTACTGCAAAAACCTGCAACTACCGACCTAAATTCCTAGGAGTTAGCCTAAACAGGTTCTTAACTAAATTATAGTTAACAGCAGTAAAATGATGGTTAATAGTTGTTTGTAGGTCTTCAGACACTCCTTAAATACAATTATTATTGCTGGTAAAGATTAAAAACCTTTAAACATAAAATTGGTTATTCTTGCCCTTAAAATACAGTCAACATTTTATAATCTTAGGCTAAGACTTTCTTAATTTTTAAGTTCTTAAATGCGGGTTTTTCCTGTATGCTAGGGCAGGGCATCTAAAGTTAAAACCAATGCAATCAGGAACATTTTACCCGTGCAATCAGGATACTTGATTCATTTTCGGGTACAAACCACTAAAAATAAAGACTGGATCAAGCATCTGTCGTTCTGAAATTAAGTCATTAGTGGCCATATTAGTAGGTCCAATTCAATAAGTTGAGATTCCACTAGGGGCTGCTTTTTTCTTTGATGATTGTTGGAATGTTTCAAATGCTCTGCACTGAATAGTTATGCAGCTATTGTTAGCAAAGAATACAGGTAATGTTATTTCTTTGGCAGCCATATTGCGAGGCCAAACGAAAGCCGAAGCAATTGGCTTCAACATCTGAATACAGAAACAACAGAATGCTCGATCCAGTCTTTATTTTGAGATCAGTAGTAAAAACTGAAAACGAATCCTACCTGATAGTTGAACAGCATGACTGGGTCTACATGGACATTCTTGGTACTACCATCATGCCATTCCAGTTGTACCATACTCTGAATAGGAACAAAACATTGATTATCGAATAAATAAAAACTATTCATTATTCAGCCATCATTTTCAACTTGTTTCTCTTTTGAGAGTCGTATAGGGGATTCGTTGTTACCCTATTCCCCAAGAAAAGTATCACTTGCACTCATGTTCCCCAGAGAAATTCCAAGGTACTCTTTTTGAATATCTATGAAAAATATTTCTGGTACCCTGACCCAATTTTAGAGCTTTCCATGTTGCCCTAAAACCAATCGATCATCCTCATCTCTGCCACTGCATCAATAAGCCTCATCAACTCTTCATTTCTACCAAAGTAAACTCAGTCACTTTTATTGTTGTTATTTTAAAAACAATGTAATTGAAGAATCCTTAACACTAAATCGTATCTAAACAAAGAAAGCTTACAATTGAAGGGCAATGATCTTGTTTATCAATAAGATATGCTACCTAATCGAAACAGTCTCTGATTCTGTTGTCTAAGATGGTGGTTTTAGTTCATTAGGACAATTACTATGATTGCTCTCCATTGCAGAGGTTCTTTTGCACTAGGGATACTGCACAGGAGCATATTTGGAAATCTGGTAAAGAAATAAGAACATTTTCTTCCCTTTCTTCTCACAAGCGCTCCTGTGCAGTTTTTCTGCCCTCAAAGGAACCTCTGCATTGGAGAGTATAATGACATCGATATCATAAATGAAAATGATTTAGATGTTCTTGGGACTAAAAACTCACTCGATGGTGGACTTGAGAAACGACACTCTTGTTTATCGATGAAACGTAGCTGTTGACGTAGTTGAAAGCATTTGGTGCCATCACTTGGTATAGAGTTAAATTCTTTGCTGAGATAAAGAAAAAACAAACAACAATTAAGAAACACGCTCATTTAATCTCTTAGTTGTTTTAGATGTGAAAATATACCTCTAATTTCCTTAGTGGATATCAATGTTCAATTCCATGTCTGTATAATATGCCTCTACAATACATCATATGTACATATATCATATCTCATTTCCTTAGAAATTTGTCAAATGAAGTAATGTAGTTCAAGTCTCTTTCATCTCGTTATTGTTATAGTAGAAGTATGACAATAGATCGATCACTAGGCAATGATATATCATAGTATGTCTGTAAAATATTTCTGTATAATATGTCTGTATAATATATTATATGCACTAGTGTCGTTTTGTCTCGAAGGAACTCCTGTTTCGCATGTTTATTTACTCGAAGATACATGAATCACACGATGACGCCTTACCTTTTAGGCTGTGCTGAGTTAGCCACTCTTTCGACGTTCTGATGGGAAATGATGGCTGCTCCACCGCCAGGGGGTCCACCTTACCTTCATATCTGTTTATGAATACAGAAAGTCAATCAATTCTAAATGGGACTTTAATAAAGAATTGGGGACAATTCAAATCAGATAATATCAGTTTGAATTAGGTTCTGAATCTGAAGAAACATGGAAAGTAAACGCAACTAAAAAACTACAAAACTTTTAAAAAACGTAAAAGAATTCCAGCAGGTAAAGAGGTATTTTTATCAATCTATTTTAGATACTTCGAAAAATGTACTCACATTTGCACACCTTTTTGCTCATCTTGCGCTTTTACTATTTCTAAAGATGGCTGAAAATCAAAGTTATGAATTTTTATAGATTAATGAAATGTATAAAATCTAATTAATAGAATTAAAGTATGATTTAACAAATAACTTTATTAATCAAGAAAGTTTATGTTTATAAATTTGACTTTTGGACGTTTGAATGAAGATGAATTGATAGAATGTAGAAGAATCATAGTTTATAGAGGGGATCATTAAGTTTCCTAAATCATCTACTTTTATAAACTATGATGGAATCCTGATATCTCTTTGTTTTCACAACTTTGAAACTTTTTGTAATAACTAAAAGTAATCTTGACGCACCTCGCGAGGAGTGAGCAACAACAAAGAAGGCTTGTAGAGATGCTTAACTTAAAAGACTTACCTCTGCATCTCAACAAACCCGTTTTAACTCTTCTCTTCTTAGAATGTAAAACGCCCTACATGAACGGATTCAGCACTTTCACAGGGATAACCGAAACAAAGACCTCGAACATATGAATTCGAATTATCTAACTTTTTTCATCGGTGTCTAATTGTTTTTAGGAACAAATTCATGGTATCATATTTGTCGACCTTAAAAGAACCTCTAATATCGATTTTACCACTCTCTATTGCTTTTTGTAAAAATCTAATCTATTTAGATAAAACTTACCTGGTCAGCTATCGAAATGACTTTATTGTCAACAACAACACCATTTTTCATGTCTGTAATCTTTGTTAAGATTTCCAACGCCCTGAAAGTTAAAAACCAAATCTAAATAAAAGATCAATGGCTGGAAAAACGAATGGCTTGATTACATCTTTTGAATGTAATGCGAGTCATTTGATGTTTACAGATTTCAAACTAGCTAACAATTATGTGATAGACTTTAGAAAAATCAAAGTTATAATCTTTAGGCTTTCATGATCTGTTTGAAAATAGAAGTCCGGAAGTATTGAAAAAGATACCAAACGATAGCTTATCCTTTCGAACATTTTATAAGCTGGAAATTAATTGTTATACAGAAATTTCGACATTACCCTTGTCACTCGTACAATTTTTACTGTTTCACCCAGTAGATTAGAGTACAGTCTGCAGAGTTAAGATAGGCAACACATAGGCTGTGTCCCAGATGACACAAATGATTTGTGTGGTATTAGTTTATGTGGTTTTACTTTGTGTGGTCTAACTAAGGCTAGGCAATATACAGTTTTTAAGTTAGCATTATTCTATGTTGATTTTGATGCTAGAAACGTGTAGATATGAGGTTGTTTTAAAGCATAGTCATAAGAATAATCTATAGTGATTATTCTTGTGACTATGTTTAAAGCTAGCATTTCATTATATTGATCTTATTAGTACTTAGATATATGTATTCTAAGTGAAGATATGAGAAGGAAGAAGGGGATTTTCATTAACTGATCCAAAATATTGGAAATACTGTCCTATATACCTTCTTATAGATACATGTGAAATATTTGCAGTATAACTTACATTTGAACCTCTCTTGATAGCATTTTCAAATCTGTGCCAGTCATTATGTCTTCCTGAAAATATGAAAAAACAACCTGTATGTTAAGATATTAGAAAAAGTATGCCTTCTCTTCACTGCTACTTTATCATATAGGGGTAGAATTGCAGCTCATGCAAAAATCTTTTGTATGACTCGACCAGGTATTAAATCAACCAACTTTGACAAAACATGAACAATGTATTCTTTTTCTATTAACTTTATTTTAAGTTGGTATAACAATAGCTAATTGATAGGATACATAAGCTAATTCAAAACAACTAACTAACTGAATAATTCAAGATTACAGTGATTACTGTAGTAATAACAAAACTATAGTATCATAACTAAGTAAATTATATTTTTGATTCTTTACCTCACTAACTGCAGAATAACAATGATACCGTCCCTCAGTTGCATCAGCCAGTTCTTCAAGAAACATCTAATAAAAACAGTGTTGAGCAAATGAATGCACAAAGGATAAAACATGTAGACCAAAAAGCAGGAGAAGAAATAAATATTGCGTAATGCCAATACAACTAATTGATTGCTGGAAATTAACTTCTTTCTGTTACATTTGTCACAGGAAAATAGAGGTTTGATGTCAAGAGAATCGAGAGTGTAGCATCATGACAAATTATCTCAATTGTGATGACAACAGTCCTGGTTAGCTGAATATTAACTCACGTTTGTTGCTGTGATGTTGCAATTATATGCCACTGTATGGAACGGGATATTTTTCCCAGCCAGAGATTCTTTTACATAGTCAATGATTACTTGTGGGTTTTGGTCCGGACTGAAAAGCAATTAATAATATATAATTAGTGTTATGAAATGAAGGATGCATGCATCACGCAAACATAATCTATTTGTTAATTTAATCCTCTATTTGGTCAATAAGCCAGTTTTCGTAAGACGTTTTATCCATCGGCAGAGCATAAGCATCAATTTGGTTAGGCATAGCCTTTTATAGTGATTTTCCTTCCATAGTGACTTTTCCTTCTATAGTGGTTTTTTCTCCACTGAAACAAAATAATGACTGGAAAAATACCAAAGATCGGAAGATAGGAAGTCAAACAGAAGGTCAATTTTTTTTATTTCAGATATAAACAAATTTCATTGGCTAGAAATGTAAGGGGAGATCGATGCAGTTTTTGCCTTTGCCAAATTTCATAATTTCTTTACAAATATTTTTCTATTACTTCAAATAGGAGATTTTAAAGAAACTTACAGCGCTGAATAAGCAATAAAATCCAAGCAAACGAATACAATATTCAAGCTTAGTTTCTTATGGAATATGCAAACATCAGTTTATCTATCATGCTTCCTCCTCACAGCTCAAAATCATCTTGAAACGTGATACGAAAACGTACACATCTGGAATGGGGCAATTAAAAAAGAACAAAGCACAAGGCTCACCAATTGCCAAGAATGAGAACGACTCCATCAATATCATTTCTTTTGACGACTTGACGCAGTACTGACATAACATTGCAGCCACCGTCAGATTGAAGAAACTCAACCCAGTGTTGCATCTCTCCAACCCTAAGAAAAAATTTTACTGTCTAATGAATATTTGTTAAAATAATTTCTAACAATTAATGATAGTAATCTTCAAAAGGCATTGGTTTGCACAAAAAGAGCATAAAACTATTGGAGACGGAAGTAAATTGATTTTGCCTAACGTATTTTTTAAAATTCATTTCATTCTCAATCAAACATGTACATAAAATCGATTTAAAAACTCTTTAACTAAATAAAATCATTTGTATTTACATCAATTCCAATTAAACTAAAACAGCAAAAATGAAAGGAAAAGAAAAAGTAATTAAAATATATAGTCCTTGAATGGTGCAACGTGATTCAAGTTGTGAGAATCCCAACCATTATAATCATTATAATAATTATTTATATTGGTAATAATAAGAATAATCATTATAAATATCTTACACTCGGGAGTTGACATCCCTGATATCACTCCAAAGAGGATGGAGACTGGTACCAAATGAAGACACGTATAACGCTTCTTTCTTTGACAACTGTTCTGAAATCAGAAGCTGGAACATAAAGGAGAAACATGATATAAGAATAGGAATATCAAGTTTTTTTTCTAAGAATACGTAAATACGCACAATACATATACACAAATAATCGTTACGGAGATGATACCCTAGGAAATAAAAGCTCATGACTATCCCAGGGCCATTACATAAAAAACCTTAGATTACAAAAGATTAAAATTACTAAGAAACTACAAATAACTACACACAATAAAAGAATGTAAATAAGTATCAAGTTCCCTACTTAAAGTAGGTAAGCAAAAAAACCGAATATATATTTATGCTAAATATAAAGAGACCTTTTATACTGATGAACTTGGGAAGCAGTTATTTTGAAAACTTTAAAGGGCTGTCTTTATTAGCATAATCATTCCACATAGCAAATTCTCAGAGGTGGGATGAAAAAAGAACAAGTTTTTATGTGAAATTTAGGCCCCGTTTACACGATACCGTTTTCATTTCATATCGGATTGGGTAAGGCAATGCGATATGAAAATTTCTCCTGTTTACACGATGCCGTTTTCATTTCATAGCGGATTGGTTTCATGCCACTTCCAGAGCGTTTTCATTCGAAAACGCGAAAACGGTATGAAGCATATCGGATTGGTGCGTTCTCGTGTAAACAGGAGGCCAATCCGATATGGAATGAAAACGGTATCGTGTAAACAGAAGGCCAATCCGATATGAAACCAATCCGATATGAAACGAAAACGGTATCGTGTAAACGGGGCCTTAATCCAACCTTCCAGCTTAATTAGCGTGTGATAGTTAAGATGATTGTTATAAAAAATTTGGCATGATGAAAATCTTACCCGCAAAGACTCTTGGATTAATTTCAGCCTTCCGAATCCGGTACTTGTCTCTGATACATCCAGTAGGATGCATGGTTGCTGAGCGGTTATCAAGCCAAATGCCTGTCAAACAAATTTATCATGAATATCACAGAATTCCTAAATGCATCACATAAAACAATTATTAAATTGCTTTAAAACCCTTTACCAACTGAATTATGGAATAATTATCCCAAATACAGTTAATTTTTAGATACAATGAAAAATATGAACAATATACCAAAACATCAATTAGCTCATTGTTTTATTCACACCAAGGTATTCAAAATTATCAAGTTTTTGTTAATCCATCTTTCTGATAAGAATGATTAATCACATAAAAGATATACATTATTAACTAACCCTTCTGCTGTCTCTCAACAGCCATCTTATTCTTTCTTGACAAATTGTTAGATGTCTACAAAACAAAAGCCATATTTCATCATCAATATCTATGCAAAATTTATGAAAAATTTACGAATAAACAAAGGCTGAGAATCGAAGCACTTTACCATTGAAAAAATAAGACGACTTGGAGCTATATTTTTTTATGATTTTCAATTGAAATACATCCAGGGATGAAAATATAAATACCTTTTTAACTTGGATTCGAATTCATTTAAAACTGAGGAGTAGAACTTGAGATGCTGACAAACTTGTCTTTCCCCTTGATAATTTGGAGGCCTAAAATACAAATTTAAAATGTAACTGAACTATGAATGTAGAAACGTATTGTAGGATTCTAATATGAAAGCTCAGTATTGAAAGGTAAACTGATGGGATTTCGCTCTCACACTTTTTGTTGGGGTTAATATTTTGAGCCAAAAGTTTAGGAATATACTGATGAGGTAGAAAAGCACAAAAAAATAAACCTAAGATTTTATTACAAAACAAATGGATATGAAATTATTGATTTTGCCTTACTTGACTGGTATTCCTTCTTTCAAGATGTCTTCTAAAGTTAGGCCATTAGCTTTCAAGCTATGACTTTCCAGCCATGAGATTGATGTCTGCCCCTCAGCACGCGCAACTTCAATATCTCGAACAAGCTAAAACAGAAATTTTAAAATGCTCAACTTTATATATTAGCAAGAAGTCACAGCATTGCTCAAAATAGATAGCTTTCATACATTCTCTAGTATTATGTACTTGCTGCTACTTTTCCATAATGCGTCAATTTTCTATCACAGACAGCTTAAAGCAGGGCGCTTGTTTGAGAGGATTCTTATCAAAAATTCACACTGAAAAGGAATGTTATTGGAGGGGGAGGTGCTTAAGTTAAATTATTACTTGAACTTAAACAAACTTATAAATTACAAGTCTTCCTACTGGTTTGTTTACCTCTTTTACGAATTCATCATTTTCCTCATTGAAATTTTCATCTTTTAGTGCTGACAAGTGTTTATGTTTTTCAGCAAGCATATTTGAATTAGATTCTTGAATTCCATCAGACAAAAGTTCATCTTTTCAAGACTTTGACTTAGGCCTGTGTATTCTGTTATTATCATGTACAAGATTATCCATTGTTCTAAGACCGTCATGGAAACAACAGGTGTTATACATAATTAATGCAGTTTTTGTTAAGGCATTAGAAATCAGACCAGGAGGATGACTTGTTAGTCAGGTTAACCGTATTTAAGGAGCTTTCAAAAATTTTACAACGTTTTGGAAAGAGTTTTGCAAAAACCCAGATTTTGCATTTTTGCAAGAAGAATTTCACTTTCGAGTTGCTGCTCGTTAAAGGCTGTGAATTTATCATTACGGAAGTTGAAAGTGAAAATAATTTCAGGAAAAATTGATAAAAAGACAGATTTTGCAATTGGTTAAGGACTGATACTTATGTCTATCAGAACTTATTAACAAAGCAAGTAACAAAGATTGTAGACTTGAGAAGAATTAAAATTCAGAAAATCAATAAAGATAGCTGGTTTGAAAAACACGAACAGTGCTCTCAACACTAAGAAATTGGGGTAGATTGAATACTTTATAACAAACAGAAGATTTCGTAGAATGGTGAAAAATAAACAGAAAAACGCAAGTTTAAAGTTTTGGACAGTGAAAATAGCATATATGCTGTCATTTTGTTCCAAAGCTCTTTGAATAAATAATTCCTTACAACACGGGATTAAGTAAAAAGAAACGAGAGTAAATAAGTACTTAAATAGTGCCATGTTTTACCTGCAATTCACTACTTTGTCTGATTGATGTTACAATCATATCTCCTTGTGGAGCCTTGATGGTATCTAAGGCAGTCTCGCTGCTCCATTTTGGCCTTGCTGATTCCCTATGGAACGATGCTCTGTAAAAACATTTTAAAAAAGCTTTTTATAAAGATCTAAAAGGTATAAAATACTTCTTAGATGATAGGAATATATAACAGCAAGAAGGGATAGATGGTGAAACCATTTACTTTGCTGATCTCAAGTTCCAGCACAACTTCCCATCATTAAAGAATTTTTCAAATTTGATGTGCTGCATAACTCTTTGCTCCCCTTTAGATTCTTAGAAATATCATTTGAATCTTTAGCATTTCATCATCACTGGCATGCTAGTATTATGATTATAATAATATATTTTGTCAATAAGTCTACCTACTATTAGACATATTTTCTTTAGAATTATGAACTGCTTTGAACAATACCAATTATTCTTCTTGTCTTATTTCTGATTGGTCTACTTTGATCCACGTCCAGGTATAATACTCTGTTAGGTTCTTGTTTTGTTCTCTTTCTGACTTATTACAATGTTGAGTGTCAGACGAAAAGCTTAAGTAATCCGTGTTTTTGCTATGCTTCTAATTTTTCTGGCTCTATTGAAGTTTCGTATTGATCAAAGGCTGCACTTAAATTTGCTGATTTCTTATGCCTGCATTTCCATCAATGATTAATCAAGAAATGAAAAATTTATCAAGCACACCTGAGACTCTGCTTGAGTGGTCTTTCAGCTTTTGCCAGGATATCAATATCAGAATGTGTGATTTTCCAGGCAGACTTTTTTGCATGTGCTTTGCTAAAGAGAAAATATTTACTATTCTTAATTTAACAACATATATGTTATACAATACAGAAATACAAATTTTAAAAGCTTTGCAGCAGAGACCTAGATTATCAGAAACCTAGGATATTCTTTCGGCTGATCGCGTTGCTACAAAATAAATGAAGAATCTGATGATAAAAATTTTTAGGATGTTAGATGTTAGGACCAGTTAAGCCCTCGAGGCCTCAGGCTATCTATGAGTGCCTAGGCCAATTCTGATTTTTAACGTAAAATGAGCAATCAACTCTTTTCATACCGTTGCATTTCAGAAATTTATCTTCCCTTGGCCAGATCTATTTGATCATCAACCATAACTTGGATTTGTTGGATCTTCATAGATTTTGAGTTTAGTTAACATGACCTTTAATGAAGATGATCAATGTTTACTTCGTATATTTTCTTGCTGTGGAGTGAATTCGCGGCCTATTCGTCGTCTCCAAGGAGAAGGGTAATCAACATCGCTCAACCTGTGCAGCAGCAACAACATAATTAGAGAGAGAGGTGAAGGGTGAACGACCAGTGGAGCTTTAGCACCCTTTTTTTCAATAAGCAATTTTACTTTGGTCCCAGCACTCAAAGTCGATTTGATATTTTTGATTTTCAGCCCTCAAAGTTGCTTAAGAGTTGGTTAAGTCTTAAAAAACAAACACAATATAGAAACTTCCCTGTACCCCATCCAAACCGTTTGAATTGAAGGTGCACATGTAGAGAAAACCTTTCAAATACAAATATGTTTCTTTTACAATAAAACATAGTGTGATCTATGTATTACAAATATGGTGGATAACAGAACAATATCCTTATTTCCTGTAAAACAGAGCTCATCGATACTTGCATCAAAATTTGGTTGAGTGTATTTAAATCATTGCCTGTAAAAAGCACAGCAATTCAGAAGTAAAAAAACACTCGCTAAAATTTTTTTCCATAAGATCTGAGCCTTGCAATATTCTTAACATATTCTTAGATTTCACTGATTTTGAAACTCTTTATTCATATAAATTTAGTCTTATAAAAAATAAGTGCAGTGACTTGTTGCTTATTTAGAAAAAGGTTTAGGGGGAACGGTATTGGTAGTATCTGTGTCATTAATCTTTATATTTACAATTTATGGAAAAGTGCGTGTATAAAATCTTATTTAAAACATACCAGACGCCTTATTGGAGGAGGGTGAAAAGTTTGTACTGAATCAATCTAAAAATAAAAAAAAATCCTGAGGCAAAAGAGGGCAGAAAGAAAATGTTGGTCTTTTTAAGATTGAAAAACATGACAAATAATGCCTTGGTTTTAGAAATATCGATAAAAAAATTTAAGGGGCATCTGCGATCTGTATGAGAAGATCTTTGCAAAAGCAACCAAAGACGATGGAGCATTGACGCTACGAGGGAGCATGTACAATGAATTATGGGATGCATGGTCACGTGACATGGCGATTTTCGTTGTCGAAGAAATGTGCTCGCCTTTCGAGACTGCAATGGAGTCTTGAAAATAAATGCGAAAAATTCAGGCCCTATCTATGTGAAAATTTATTTTTTGGTTAATAAGGAGTTTGAAAAGATGGTAAAGAGCGTGTAGATCAAGAAAAAGTTGGGAAAAATGCCGCGTATGAGGGGCAGGGGATCTCAGAGAGGTACACCTTCTCGCAAGTTTTTCTTGATAAAAAATGGCGCGAAGGACAGCGCCGGACCGAACAGTCCAGCGTCGAGTGACACTTCTTCCAGGAAGAATCTCAGACAATCACACAGGAAATCGAAGAAGATACACAAGGGGGAAGAATTTGTGTATGATGATCCAATGGATTCAGATGATAGTGTTGATTCTACGGACACGACGATCTCGACTTTCAGCGAAGTTTCGAGTGTAACAAGTGCTGGCACCCCGAGAAGAAATAACTATCCCTACAAGGCCGAAAGCCACGAAGAGCCTGTGATAACAAAACCACTGAAACTACCTCCATCATCTGACGATCTGCTAATTAGCAGCGATCTCCTTATGAGTGCGTTGCAGGTTTACGAAACAGTCAGGCATTTTGGAAGGATGCTTCGAATCTCGCCGTTCGGTTTCGAGGACTTCTGTGCCGCTCTACGTGCAGATGAGCAGCCGTGTATTATTGCAGAGATCCACATCGGCCTACTCAGAGCCTTGCTTGCAGAGGATGAAGGTAACGGCATCGTATTTGGCCCACACGACGAGAAGGACAGTCTCAATATTCATTGGTATCTGCTGGATTCATTCACATGGCCTGAGCTCATCCGCAGCTACATTCACTCAGACAAGGATTTTGAAGATTTGTTTCCAATTGTGGAGGACAGCTCTTATCCGTTTGTCAGCGTTGATGGCAAATTGAAGGTTCTGACGCGACTATGCGATTACTTTCTCACGTCCAACACGGTGAGAGAGGAGATAGCCAATGAAAGAATGTTCATATCTGATGACTACTGCAGGAGCTGTGGAAGAATGGGTGACCTTCTCTGTTGTGAGCTGTGCCCTGCTGTCTACCACTTGGCCTGTCTCAAGCCTCCTCTTGCTGAAGTGCCCCCAGGTGACTGGCTCTGTCCTGTATGTGAGGCTCAGAAAGTAAAGGGGGTCACCGACTTGTTAGCTGAAATTGACAAGCATTCAATATATAGAAACACTCCCCTTGGAACTGATCGGCACAGAAGAAAGTATTGGTTCATGATAAGAAGAATTATTGTGTAAGTATTCTAAATTTCTGCAGAGGTGATTGGGATTTTTCGTTTACACAACAGCATCAAACAAACATGTCAGTTGTGTTGATGTTGTGAAAAGTCTAAAGTTAAAATGATGCAGTAAACCAGATAGTACAGATTGTATTCATGTGGACAGAAATTGCCAATTAGATTAATTTAATTATATTTTCCCAAACATATGTCATCAATGGATGTGTCATCAATTGATGCAAAATTATTTTTGTGTAGAATGAAGAATAAGATAAATTCTTAAATTTCGACTCCCAAATCTCTAAAGAAAAATTATTTCATAACATTATGAAATAATAATTAGGAATATAATCATCAGATTCTGACCTTCTTTCACATAGATGTAGGTTAGTATCGGTCCTGACCCTGCTCATTCTCCTAGCAGGAACTTTACTTAAAATTTTGGTAGCTTTCACACATCCTACTTCCTATTTTTGAGGAGAAACAGAATTTCGAAAATCTAATGAAAAATTCATGAATTCCAGAATATGTAGGTTCCTCTGATAACAGGGCAGATATATAGACATGATTTTGAACCAGCTAATTCAGGGCATTTGACAAAACCAAAGAGGTGGGAGGGATAAACCTCAAAAACAGACAATTCACAAGGGTTTATCTAAAAATGAATTATTTGCAAAATAGAAGGGATATAAAAACCAGCCCTTTGCATTCCTTTGCAAATGCTTGCAACATTCAAAATCCGTCAAGGGAAGACCTTTGATGATAGGCCTGTTTATTCCATGGCGCTCAAAATGTGATATAGGAAAGAGGTAGAGAGTTTTAATAGCATAAATGATCATTTAGAATATGTGGGGCATATGAAGCCAAAAGAAGCTGATATCTGGAGAAAATATGATGGAACTTTCCTCCTTTGTTGAAATACCAAAGACTGATAGTGGAGAAATTGAGAAAGGATTGAGTCATGATGATTTTCAATGTCTTGTTATCAGATGGAACAATGTCCCTTGTAGAGATGTACCAAACTAAGACCTTTGCTTATCTTTTAAAGTACATGCTTTTTTATAAGGAACCTAGCCCATGTAGTTCTTTAAGTTCCTTATGTTGAGACCTCTTTTGACCACTTTGTAGTTCTAAAAGCTCTTTAATAGCTCCTTAATTTTAAGTGCTCATTTATTGGATAAGAATTCGCACCGATGCAAGAAAAACATTTAAATTCAACATTTTGCAATAAACTTGTGATAAAGAAACATCTAATAACACAAAGAAGCTTATGCCAGGCCTATAAAACGTAAAAGTTAACAAGAGTCATTAAAGAAGTTGCATATCTACACCATTGTTTCATCAAGATCAAATAATGAGAACTAGTTCTCCTTAAATTTTATCTTGATATCATCTGACACAATATTCAAATTATAAAGTTCCTTAGTGATTTGACCTTTTGTAGTAGCAGTTCCTTAAGTTTTTGACCTTCTACATGTAGATTCAGCTCCTTATAAAAAAAGTGTGTAGACTGACACATTTTTAACTCTTCATCTCTTATATCTAGACCAAAAAGCAAGTTTTCATGACTGATACCATAAATATTTTATAGCAGAAATCAAGCCTTCTTTATTTTTGAGTTTTCATGCAAGTGGAACTCAAATACAGCTGCTATCTAAGATTATAAAAATAAGTCGTTAGTGCTGAAAGTGTTTTTCAGTTTGCTTGAAGGTCATTTATATACTGGGTGGACCAGAAAAATTTGCAATGATACTGAGAGATTCAGATAAGCTAAAAAGTTGAGAAGGATGTGAAGAATTTCTTTCTTAAAAATATATACAATTTAAGCATACTAAGGCCTTTCTAGATAATGCTATCATCAGAGTGAGATTTCACATTTATCTTTCAGTGTCATCTATTTGTCTTTATTGTACCAATGATACTGATACGTGGTAATATAACATGAAATATGTTGGGCCACTTTACTCCAGATGCAGCCTTGATGATTGTCAAATAATGCAAGGGTCATTCCATTGTTTTGAGATGCTCTGTATATAGATGAGATATTGGTATTTTGGTTCTTTGATTTTTTGCCTTTAGTGACATGTTTTACCACAATATCTGATATTTTTAGCTTTATTGATATGCTAAAATCAAGTTTTTTTAGGCAAATTGTTACTGTCGCAACAAGTTATTAGATACAAGCCAGTGAAAAGCATTTTTAGATTTGGCAGAACCCCCTAGGCCTTTCAAGGTGTTTTCTGGTTCAACTAAACATATTTCTACAGATTTTCAAAATATCATGCCAAGGAGAACGGTTATTGATTTCTTGACTTTTAAGAAAGCCCTAGAAAAGCCACCGTTGGTGTGATTGCCATTATGCAAAAAGGCCTACAGCATAATGCCCAAAGGACGCATACATTAGAATATATGAAAATTAGACTTAAGTTTGCCTTTGATTTTCCTACTTCTTGCAATTGCAATGTTCTACATTTTATTTTTGTTTTTTTCAGGGAAGGACGACATGAGACATTCTTCTACAGCTACCCCTCTCATCTAGATGAGTTGATAGATTGTTTGAAAGAAGATGGTTATGAAAATCCCCTTGTACAAACACTGGAAGAGAAGTACAGCCTAATCGTTCATCACATGAAGTGTACAGAAGATTTGACCAATAATGCAAAAGGTTAGTCAGTATATTCCTCTTGTTGCAGTAATGGCCTTTAAGATCCTTGATATGAAATTGAAGGGAGAAGTATCAAAATCCTAAGGAATTTTGAGGAATGGTGAAGCCTTACAAGGCTTTTTGTTTGACATTCAATGCAGTCAGCTGCCAGAAATAGAATGGCATTCTGAGTTTTCTTGATCTTTTCAGGTGACCTAGTTCCATTCTTGTACAAACCAAGAGAAAAGGGCATCAGGGTAGAAAGCAAAGATGCAATAGAACAAGCAAAAGTTGTTGAGGTTGAAGATACCAAGTCACAAGAAGTGCCAGCCAGTGGGAAAAAAGGTAATTTCTGAATAAACTGTATTTATATCAACACAGTAGAATCCTCCAACCTAGAATAACCTAGAAATATAAAACTAGCAGACTGATGTTGCAGGAAGGACACCCAAAGAAAAGAATATACTTAAAAATTTTAAATTTAGACAAGCACTAGACTACTGCTCTCTCTGTCACAGTTAAATTAGTCTTTGATCAGTACAGAACTTCAGGGTGGCGCAGAAAAATTAAAAACACAGCAGAACATAATAACTAAAGCATAGTTTATCAAAAAGATGGTTTAGAAACGTATGTCTTTATTTCACAATTGATATTGAGCAGTACTTGAATGTGCACAACGTATGTCCTATCCTCTCTCTTTACCGTTAAAATTTTACATGTAAATATTGCCTACATAGATATGATTCTGAATATTATAAAAATATTTTCTAAATAACAAATATTCCTGGCTAGGGAACCAAAAGAAGCGTTTTGGTCTACTCGCTCAACCATGACCCTATTGACTAAAACAATGGCAAAATAATACACTGTGCACTCTCAATTTTGAAAAACTTGCACAAAAAGATACAGCAATAGGTTTCTAAACCATCTTTTTCGAAAAACTATGACTAAAGTCTTTATTTAATTCCGCTATGTTTTCAATTTTTCTCATAGTCATTCTATGGCGGCAAGTATTAATGATTAATTCTATTCAAGCAGCTCAAGGAATAATCATGGTAATATTTTTCCAGCAGCAGAGGCTGATCAAGCGCAGGACATAACAAAGCATTCTGATGTCAGATTTGTTCCTGACAGTGAAGCAACAACTATTCAACCTGTCCATTCTTTACCCCCGGCAGATCCATCAATGGACAATAACCTCACTGAAAGTGCTATCAATGAGGGATATGCTTTCAATAAAAATGATGATTCCGTAATGTTCAAGGAAAAGCTTGCCACGCAGGTAAGACAAATATCAGTAGAGATTGAAAAAGAGTTCAGGGATTTTTTCGGGACTCAGGACCGAGATAAGGAGCAAAAGTCACCACAAGTCCCAAAGCCATCTACGTCCAAAGAAGCTGAATTTATTGAAGATGAAAAAGGGCCTAAGATAATGGAGGAAAATGGGAACTTTGATGTCATCGAAAAAATGCAGGCAGATTCTAATAAAAGTACGACAACAACTCTTGAAGTCAAGGAAGGAGAAGTTGCTGCTACAGTTCTTGGAAGTTCACCGAGCTTGTCAAAAGGAATTGATAAAAGTAGAGAAAATGCCTCTCTGAAGCAGCCTCTTAAAGATGTTGAGAACATCACTAGCGTACCGGCAAATATACCAGATCAGGTTACATCTCAGGATATTGAAAGGAAACAGGATGAACCAAAAGGGAAACAAGACAAACTGGACAGCCAGGAAACACCAATGGAGATTGTTACTAATCACTCTATGCATGATGTTGCCGAGCAATCAACGGATAAAATTGTCAAGCAACCATCAGAGGCTATTGCTAAGCAGCCAAAAGAGATGGAAAAGAAGCAAAGTGGTGAAGTTGTTGCTAAGCAACCTGTTGAAGTATCATCTGCTACTCCAATTGAATGTGCTGCCACACCACCACTTGGTAAGGAAAATAAAGTAGACTCAGCTATTGCAGACTCAAAAAGGCAAAAAGTTGAAATGGCAAAACCAGTCATAGGCCATAGTATCAATGACAGGGCAGAAGCAGAACGAACACAGCAAATGCAGCAATCACAAGTAAATGAATCAAACAATGTACAATCGTCATTATCTTGTAATGAGAAACTAGCTTCAGATATGGAACAAACAGTGCCAGCAGATGAGTCTAAATCAACCGCTGAGAAGCCTGTAGAGCCGAGTGCTGCAGAAGTGCAGCAAACAGCTGAAGAACAAAAGCCTGCAGAAGTGAAAAGCTACTTCAAACTGGGCATGGAAGGCTCTTACGTCATGTACGAGAACCAATACTACTCAAACTCACTAGCAAGCAGCAAACATGACCATCAATCAGAACGTGATAAACGAAGAGCTCTTGGCAATAAATTTCGTCTCTATGACTTCAAGTGGCTTGGAGAAGTCTATCAAGGCCCAGCTCTAGCTATCAGTACCCTAAGGAGTTCTTTGCTGTCGTTTGAAAGCTCAATCCCAACCGCTTTTTTGCACCCAATGTGGCACAAGCAACTGCCAACGTGGATAAAGGCAGTGCGTATGTGTAAGGAAGTCCATGAGTTTTCCGCTTTGTTGATGACTCTGCATAGAGCAATTAAGCCGCTGATTGTGTTGGGTGTGTGGAGAGAAGCTCTCGGTCATATGCTGCTGAAAAGGATGCAGTCAGAAGGAAAGAATAAGAAACCACAGACGAGTCGAATTCTCAGGGACAGAGATCCTTACGAGGAGGACGTTGAAGAGGAAGTGGAAGGATTTGTGCGTGAAAAGGGTATGTTTGTGACCCCAACTTGGGATTCCATTTTTTTTAATAAGAGACTGTTCTTGAATTGTCTTTGTGGATTGAGATGATTAAGGAATGATTCTATGACGATTTGGAGAGGATTTTGCAATGGTTTCGGGGTCTGCCAGACACTAGAGGTTTCTGTAAAAGATGGCGACCGTTTCTGTAGGTCCTTTGTTTTTATTAAGGACGTTTAATGGCAATTGTGGGAATAATTTCCTTAGTTACAAATTCAACGTCTGGAACTATGTGAAGTACGTAACTGAGGAAATTATTCCCAGAATTCCCTTTCAAAATCCGCAGTAAAAGAAAGGGCAGAGAAGCCGCCATCTTTTGCGGAAAGGTCTATTGGCAATAGCTGAGTAACAATTTACAACAATTTTGAAATTTGATGCAATTTGCAGCAAATATAAAACAATCATGAATCAAAGATTTTGTTACGATTTTGGAGTGGTGGCCCTAACTTTTGCCTTTCAGGCTATCAGCTGTTATTTCAAGATATTTTGTTTTGGATGTTCAATTCTTTGTTTGTCAATTTATGACAGCCATTTTCCACCAGGTCCAGCTTTTGAAATTTTCCCTATTTCCGTTATTAGCTGCTCCAGTTAAATTCAGTTGGATCCCACGTCATAAAATTTGGGAACAGAAAGGAGAGGAGTATCGATTGGCTGGAGGTGGTGGGTTTTCCTGGAATGGTGGTGCTGGGGTTCTGAGAACTAGAAAGCGGAAGAGAGATATCACGTGGCCTAACGAGGAACAAAAGAAGACAAAGATCCAAAAGCTTGAAGAGGTGGTTGATGTTGTTAAAAAGCGCAAAGAGGAAATGAAGAGGAAGTTAATTGAACCAAAGGAAGCAAAGGTCAAAGCTGAGATTTCTGGAGGTTAGTTTATGTTGGGTTCTGTTATACGATAATGGTAAAAGCGGTAGGGAAATCTCGACCTGTCAACACACGTTTAAGAAAAGTGTTACTTTAATTGCTCAATACTTAACCTGCTATTGCTACTGCAAAAAGCATCTTATTTGCTTAATGGTGTTAAGACAGAATCGGAGATAGTTTGAGTAAGTTGTCTTCATGGATCTATGGATATGTCTGGCATATTTTCTCATCTCTTTTTCTTAATTTTTTTAAGTTCTATTTTCTTGATCAACAGTGAAGCCCCATCTCGTGGCCATCTCTTTAATGAGGGCAATTCACCATGATTAAAAGTTCTTATGGTCCGGAATATAGATAGAAGTGAAGATGACCTTGTGAAAAAGAACCCATTGATGGGGCCACCTTGTTAGATAACCAACTTGCTGAGCTATTGGGGGTTGTTTAAATACTTTATTTCCATATTATTGATTTTCCTTAAGCTCATTTAAGCAACACACATTTTCTGTCAACCCTTCATTTTAAAAAGTTTGAGAATGATGCTAAGACAGAGATTTGACATGAACTCTTTCTTGAATTATACTACTTGTACTGTTTGTAATCTTTTTCCAAACCAAATTGTTTTATTCTTATAACAGATATACCTATGAAGACGGAATCAATGACTACTTCTCAAGCTGAAAGTGAAATCAAAATTGAAAATTTAACATCAACCGCCACCACATCCCAGTTACCGACTACGTCCTCTATAGCAACAGAATTGGCAACCACTGTAACAGGAACAGCCGTAAGTGGGGCTCGAAACATCACAACTGTGCCAACTGCTTCAGGTGAGAAAGTAGTTGCCATCCTCAATAAGTCAGGAAACAGTGACATGGATGAAGAAATCGATGTTGTCTCTGTCACTGCTATAGGAGCTGGTTCCTCAAATGAGAAGGATGCGGTCGTTAGTGTTCTACCTACAGCAGAGAATCACGCCCCTAGCTCTGTTTCTGTGGCAGGAAATGACTCCGCTCGTCTTGTTTCTACACATATCGACCCTATGTCGAATACCGTTTCTACAACAGGGAGCACCTTCTCTGCTGCAGAGAATACTGTTTCATCAACAGATAACACTGTTTCATCATCAGACAATATAACTTCTGCTACAGATAACACATTTTCAACAAAAAATACTGTCACTGCTCTTGCCAACGATAGCTGTGCTCAGTCCAACATTGATTTGACGATTACAACAGAGAACTCAGTCCAAGCTTCCACAGTTGGTAATTCTCTCTCAAATGTTGCTTCTACCATTGCTGCAGATCATACCGGCCAAAACGACAATCCTGCAGTGGAAAGTGCCTTTAATGTCTCTTCTTCTTCGACCAATAACAAGGTCGCAAGCCAGGTTTCTACAGCAGATAGTGTTACTCTTACGACTACTAACACGCTCATAACTCACTCAACATCCCAATCAATGCCTAACTCGTCTCTAAATGAATCTACAGAATCCCTTGTCGACCCACTTACTCGAAGGGCTGAAATTACCAGCGCTGGCTCTTGTGAATATACAGGCACTCCAAGCATTATACCTAAGGAGGAAAGTCATGCTGCAGATGTGAGTCAAATGCAGAATAAAGATTTTTCTGGTAATGCTGATATTTGTAATACACCTCAAACTGATCCTTCTAATGCTAAAGATTTGTTAGACAGCACCCCTCTGTCAGTTTCAGAAGGAGCCACAGGACTTGATAAATTAGGAGTACAGTCAAACAAGAATACCATTCAAGAAGTGGTATCAGGTATTGAAATTGATAAACCTACAGATTTACAGAAAGATACGGCTGCATCTTCGCAAACTGCTCTTGATGTTGTTGATATGCAAGTAAGAGACGCGGATTTTGACATTGATTTGTTTACGGGTGATCTTCAGTCAAAAGGCACGCCTTCTAAGGTCGCTAGAGTGAGTACTAGCAGTGAGGACGCCCTTGTTACGTCAGTTTCCAATGCCCAAAGTAATCCAGTCTTGTCTTCACCGTCTGGAGACTCATTAATGGTTGTAAAGCCAGAAAACAGAAAGGATACTGGATTTAATGTTGCTTTGTCTAATGTATCAAATTCTAACACACCCGAGATCTCCAAAAACAATGTTAGTCTCACAAGTGAGCCAAATCAGCCAGTTTCTCTTGTCCAAAACAGCACAACATCTGAAGCCCCATTGGCTGTTGAAGGGCCTAAATCCACCTCTTTGCTTGCTAACCGTAATGATATAGACGTAAACAATAGTTCAAAAGTGATTGTCCAATCAATTATAGGAGGTGAAAATTATGTGTTGGGCCAAGACGCTTTCATGGATATGGATAAATCAGAAACAGACCATAAACCAGAATTATCAGAAAACCTAGCTGTGTTGCCTAGTAGTATCGAAGCTACAGGAAACACAGACCTGACTGTGATTAATACTAATTCAGCATTTCCTGTAGGTAGCCAAAAAGTGCCTGTTAGCGTAGATAATGCAACTGAGAGCTGTGTATCTACATCTAATGAAACTTGTATGAATACTGAAACAAGTTCAGTAACAGATGTGATTTCCAAACTTAGACAAAATGACTTCGAAGCAACCAGTTCTAAGCCTGATATTATAGCTGGAGTAAATGTTTCACAAAGTGGAATGTTGTCGTTGCAAACATCAGAAGAAGGACAAAATGTTGACTCGCTAACTGGATCTAAGCCCTCAGAGGATAACGTCATAGAACCGAAATCATTAGCGGCAGAAACCCAAAGACTACTTGATAAGCTGCTTGGGAAAGCTGATAGTGAGTCATCTAAACAGATGTTAAAGTCATTGGGGAAAAGTGATGCTGATATGGGGAAATTAAAGGCAACAACAACAACAACTCTAAGCTCTGCAGTAACGATAGCAACAAGCGACAATTCACCAAATGTAAATGCGGGGAGCTCTATTGCTGATTGTACAGCTGACAATAACCTATCAAACAATGTTATACACCAATCATCAAACGTGATGAGCCAGCCACAGGCGATGCCAGCTAATGTTATGACCCAGTCGCAGACCATACCAGCTTATGTCATCCCACAGCCCCAGGCTATTCTGCAGCCACAAGTGATTCAAACCAAGACTTTGATGTCTTCTAATGCTGCTACAAGTGTATTCCGAAAGGTGACACCCATGCCCCCTCTCGCGCTCTCCCAACCTGCAAAAATTGCCATTCCTGCATCAGTTAGACCTATGCCGATACCTGTAGCGCAGAGCTCTTTAGCATCAGCTGGCTCCCAGATGCCAGCACTTACCACTGTCCAGACAAGTGCTTTCTCCCCAGCTACGATATTACAGCCGCAGGCCTCGACTATCAGGCTACCCTTGTTACCCCAATCGTCATCCATGCTGCAGATGCCGAATTTAGCGCAGCTTAATGCCAAAACACCCCTGCAACCTTTAGCGCCCAAAACTGCACTTCAACCCAGGGTCACCAATAAACCAGTCCGACCTCTTGTTGCCAAAACACCAGCAAACCGGCCTGTGGCTATTGCTCCAGTGCCAAATTCCAGCCAAACCCAACAAGTGGGCCTTACTGGCTCGCAAATCTCGATTGCCGCATTCCGGAAAGCGCTTGCAAGTGGAAATGCGTTTCAAGCTGGAGGTATCCAAATAATGCAGGGACAGCCCGGACAGTTTATCATCAGGTCGAGTGTGCCAAATGCAGCCAACCGGAAAGGAAGCAATAAGGAGCTGATGCTAAGCAATGCGGCATTGATGCTGTCGAAGCTTGTGGCCGCAGCAAGTCAAAGTCAAGTTGTTATTGAGAATGTGCAAGCTTTGCCAAAAACAAACCAAGGTAAGACATATCTACAATACAGTTTTTTTGATTTAATTTATCAGAAGAATACCAGAAAACTGCAGCTACAATGTATAATGTAAAAAGTAGTACTCTACACGACCCACGACCCTTTATATGAAACATATGCATTAAGGGTCACTGAATCAGGATCCAAGATGGACCACCTGGAATTTGGATGGAAAGTGGTCCTTATTAGCATCTAATTAAGTTAAACCGAGGGTTATGGATTTATGTGATCTTAAACGTATTTCATACATAGTTTGATTGAATGACTAACCTTGAGATGTAAGAATACAAGTTGAATAATATGAAAAGGCCAGGTAGAGGCTATTTTTTTCCATTTTTTTTCCAGGATTTCCATTCAGGTTTGAATATTTCGCTTCAAAATCTGGAAGATTTTATCCAAATTTTTGCTTTGATGCCTTAAAAGAATCAAATAGACCCTATATTGTGAAATAGCTTTCTAATGTATTGAACTTCTGTCTGAGCGAAATTACAAATAACAGAATCAAGCCAAAGCTTATTCACAATCTGGTTCACTTAAAAAAAGTGAAAATAAATCTAAATGAATAAGTAAACAAAGATAGTGAATAAATTAATTGATGAATAAGAGAGTAAATAAAAAATCTTAAATTGAGTTTATTTATCAATAAAAAGTCCAACTACTAAAATATCCATTCTTTTAGTGTTTCAATATTTTAGAGACGAAATATGGTTATCTTTTTTCTGGAACGGTTTCTTCACTAAACATGGTGAAATTTTATTCATTATGCCACATTGGTGACTATCTCTTCATTTTACTTGGTGAAATTTTCTATAAAAGCACAAATTCCTACTCTAGGTTCGAAAATGAACTCTCCAATCCCTTCTTTGAACCAAACACCTGACAGCAAATCGAAGTCGAGTGGGAAGAATGCCCAGGCTGGATTAAAACCTCAGCCGCCATCTGCTCAAGCCAAAGCCATTGCAAATAAAGCTGAACTCTATTTAAAAAACATTAAATCCAACAATGACAAAAAGGCCGCGTCCTCGTCGAACGCAGAGCTGTACGAAAAAGCTGAGCGCGCCATGTGCTCCATACATGAGGTAATTGAAGACCCCGCCAAACTCATCAAACATGAGCTGCGTCCCTGGAAACAGCGCAAGAAGCACTTGAAAGGGATTTTTCTCCTGGACAAGCATAAACTGAAAAAACTAGCGAGGAACGCTGGCATGAAGGAAGTCAGTAGTTTCATTTATAACTATAAACAGACGTCTGGCACGTTTGCCTTCCCCAGGCCGAACTTTGAGACTGCCTGGAAGTTCCGAGTTCTGAGTTCAGGGTCCTTTGCGACTGTTGGTCATTTGTTGAGGATTCTGCATTGCTGCCTCCGATGGGACGTCATCAACATCCGACCACCGAAAGGGGTTAATCACTCTACAACGACCAGCAAAGGTAATCTGCTTTTTATGATAATAGGATGGGGAAAAAACAGTTAAGTGCCAAAAATAGCATAGTTTAAATTTTCAAAACGTTTCGAGATTATATCCGTTATCAAGTGGTTATAACCTCGAAGAGCTGTGAAAATTTAATCTACAGTATGCTATTTTCGGTACTAATCTGTTTTTCATCGTATTGTTATTAAGTATCAACAAAGTACCACACGAGCAAGCAAACGCTTTTATTGCTTTTCTTTAGTTGACAATATTTAAAGGTACCTTTACGAATTGATGAAAACTCAAACAAGCTGTAGGTTGTATGAAAAAAGAGAAAAATAAAGGAAATTAGATGATTTATCCCTCTGAGTAGGAAATTGGTTAACAGGGAATACAAAACTCCCCTTTCTATCTAGGAGGGATTAACAATGTTTGTTTTTTATCAATTAGGGTACCATTTCCTTGTTAATAGGTTTCACTCTTTTTCTATGAGCCGTGTTTAAGTGTTGAACCTAGTTGAGTTATAGTGAAAGCCTGCATATAAGAACCTACCTTATTTAAACAGGCTGTTTTGGTTCCCATCTCCTCATAAAGCATATACAGTAGAATCCCCATAACTCGAACAAGCAAGGGACGATCAAAATACAGTTCGAGTCAACGAATGTTCGAGTTATCGAGGCTCTTTATAACAAGAATAAGGCTCAAGGGGACTCCCAAATCTGTTCGAGTTAGCGAGAGTTCGAGTTATCGCATGTTCGAGTTATCGGGATTCAACTGTATTTCACAAAACTAGTCGGAGAAGTTCCAAATCTTTTTATGGCGTGGGTTCTAAACCACCAGTTTCAGTTATATATATTTCATATATTCTAGAATTCGAAAACATACGATAAATAAAGAGACAAACAATTCAAATAAACAAGTTCCAGTTGACATGCAATGAAATTAGTTCAAGCTACATACATGATGATACAAATATTACACAAAAGAAAACATTTTTGTATGTAGGGAAATCTCTTGAGGAGGAACTCTCTCAGTAGCTGGGTTAATCGAACAAGCAACCATGCATAAAATTGGAATCGATCAAGGGGCTAGCTAGGGAGGGAGCAGTAATGATTGATATGAAGATATCTGTAAGACAAATTAGTGCCATGAACACACTAGGACATCGCACTATTATATATAGCTACCATGTCTTTGTTGGAAACACGGCCTGTCCTTAGTCAGACTGAGGCCTTAAACAGAAACTAATTCACTCTACTATCAAACCTCTCTATCCTTTAGGGATTATCACTGTAGAAATCCTAGACGGTAAGCCTCGAACTCCGGATGGCCTCTTGTACAACTATTTAGTCAAGAAAACAATGCAGCCATTCAAAATACAGCCTCCACCAGTGAAAGGCAGAGTTTTGATGCCTGCAAAACCATCTCGCCCCTCCACGCCTGTTGCCAAGACGACGGGTACTGGGATCAAGCTACGGGAGAGGACAGCACCGCTGAAGTACACCGTTGATGACGATTATATAATGGAAGAGGATGACGATGATGATGTGCCCTTCCCCACTACCAGACAGGTCATTGAGGAATGGCTTCCTGAGGTAAGCTCAGTTCTTAAACAGGTTACTTTATATTTTCGAATTGTCTTACCCTAGAGTAATCCCCCACCTGCACTAAGGGGTTTGTAAGCCCCCTCATTCATTGTTAGCTTTAAAACTTTGCTAAATAACCCCCTCTTGCTTGGGTGTCGTTCATGTGAAGCAGAAAAGTGCAGAGGCTTCGCTTGATATTCTATTATTATCAACATTGATGTTTGCCTTGCAGGAATCTCTGGATCTCTGGGAAATCAGGCAGTATTGGGACAAAGTCGAATTGGAACGTAACCAAAGACGCGAGAGACGGTTAGTCGAAGAAGAAGCCCGCAAAAACGTTGAAGCGAAACGTGCGGCATTGTTACGGCGGCAGGCGGAGCAAATGATCAAACAGCAGCAACAACAGAATCGTAAAGCACAGAAAGCCAGAGGTAATTAAACGTGGCTTGGCATTAGTAATTATCAACAATTACAATTTGATGAGAAATATTTAATGGTTTTTCCCTAGATCTGGTACAGTTAATCTCTTTTAAAAGTTGTCGGGCTTTGAAACTCAGTTTCTGCCATGAAAGTGCAGAAAAATAAATTTTAAATATTGAAATTATCAGAATTTTTAGAGGATCGTCATGACCAACCATCGACATCAGGGACGTAGAAAATATCTCAAACTTTGGGGGCTCGATGCTGCAAGGTGGTTTTTTCATACACGAAGAGAGGCAATTACTGAAAGTAAAAAGGTCCCTTGTAAGAGGAGGAATCAATCCTTACAATTCTGCTTCTATGTTACGTGTGAAGGTATGAAGATACGGAGCCAAGAATAGAGATGCTCTTGTGACATTTACATATTAGTGACTGAAGATAATTACAAATACTACCAATTAAATGCTGTTATTAACAATAGAGAGGAAAGAAAGTGTTCATACATTTGATAACGAGGCTATGACGTACGTGATGGTTACGAGACTACTTATGACGTCAAGAGTCGAAAAGGAGGCTGCTAAAAAGTGAAGTGACAAGTTATACAGTTACACCCTGGTCGCAATGACAAACTGTCGCGAATCTGCACTTTAGCATCAGAATTTTACTGCAAATTAGAAATCGAACTGAATTAAAACCAGAGGAAGTGTCGAGTTGAATTCACCTCCTATTTTGAAAATGAATCATTACTTCAAAAATCAGTGTATTTAGATCATAAAGACTTAAATCTTATAGTTTCTTGAAAAATGAACATAGGCTATACTACACTGATGTGAGTCAACTACAGGTTTCTTATCAATCATAATGGTATTTTCAGGTTCAGTCACTAACTCGCCAAATCCCAAAGGATATACAATTCAAGGCCGAAACCAAGACTCGAAACTCACAATTCGCCCTGTGTTGCCAAACGCCCAGGGCTACGCAAACGTTTCGCAATCTCCTGGATCTTACGTCTCTGTACCTGGGAAGCCGGGAATTATGGTACATGGTATTGCGCAATCAAATCAGAATTTCGCGTCTCCTTACCAACAAAATTCAAGTCCATCACAGCGGAATTTGGCCTCAAAGATTCACCGGCAAACGATTCCTGTTCAAGTTCCAGTATCTGTTGCTAAGCCACTGCCGTTAGGTAGGTTATGTCATCATGAGTTTGGTTTCATTTTTTGATTTTAAACACTTTTATGTCATTATCAACTGTCATATATACATACAATCATCATTAAGACGAACATGAAAAAGATGAATATTAACTTGCCTTCTTTGGATGTAATTTGTTAAGGGAGACTGATCCAATAGCAGAGTTGGCCACTTAGCTTTACAAACTTAAGTTGGGCTGTATTCGAAATTGTAGCTGATGTCCCTTCAAATGTTCATGGAAGATTATTCATATCTATCGCCAGACATTGACCTAAACAGAAAAATTATATTTTCGACCTTCTGTCTATGAACTCGTTGTCCATTTTCAAACCTTTACCCGTTGCTTATTACTTAAACTGGAACTAATAGAAAATTCTGCAAGAGATGGCGTCTCTCATTTCACTCAATGCAAGATAGGAATATGCTCCTCCGCAACGCATAGCCAACAAAGATGGAACGGTCTAGATCTTTGGTAACGGCTGTCCAGCTGCAGTTGTTAGTTATGGTAGTTAAATGTTTTAATGTGCATATTCCTATCATGTATTTATTGCGTGAAATGATAAGAAAAAACTTTTGCAGAATCATCTTTTGTTGAAACGTTGCGAAGAAGGTAGGTCCAGGGTAGTTGTTAAAGAGCCTGGACAGGTTCTTCTCTGCATTTGCTGTGTAGTTTTGCAATTCGTAAAATCAATGTGTGTTGTGTTGGCTTAAATCAACTACACTGATAGCTCAGTTGGTAAGGCATTGTTGTGCCAAATCAGTGGTCGTGGCGTTGAATCCTGATCGGGTGATTTTGCCTTTAATTTCCATTTATTCAAAATACTCAGCTTATGTTGGCATTCCCGTCTTTTCCCAGCATCGTCAATCAAGACAAGTATGACGACATCTAATTTCATCAATCGGGGTGCACAGCATCCGAAGATGATCGCAGTTACCAAACCACAGCAAGAAAAGAAAAGCAAGCGAAAGTCCTTCATTCGAAAAACTGACTAGTAAGTTAGCAGTATACACTATTTACAATATCGGCTATCCACTTTGCTGGATTTAGTGCTAGTTCGATAAGTTGGCTAAGATTGAGCTCAGTGACACTTTTCTGTCTTCGTTCTCAAATGAACTTTAGTCAAGCCGTCTATAAGATAAGTGATTTTAGAATAAACTGTGAAAGATAGATTTGTTGAGGGTCATATTTCCATTCAAGCTACAGGCTTCATCTTTTTGGTGGAGGGAGTACCTTTATAACGTGTTAGCCCGACTTAAGCAAGGTCATGTATCTTGCAGGGGTACGTCATCTCTATGTAAAGTGTAAGGAAGCCCCTAGCATCTTGCCATCATTTTCTCAGTAGAAATTTCTGCCAACTAGACAACCCGAGGGACACTTAGCAGTACTTACTTTATATATGCACGCCATTGGAAGCTAATCTTTTCTGAATGAAATTTTTGGAAGCGATAATGATCTACTGGTTATACATCCTTTCTTACTTAATCTAAGATGTTTAGAAACTTGTCGTTATTTTGCAGTGAAACTGTCTGCAGAACTGTGTTGAATAATCTGGTTACTAAAGTCGAGAAACTAGAGCAGAAGGGGAAAACAAGGAGACAGTCTCAGGCGGATCATACAGGAACCCCAAAGGGTGGAAGAAAGAACCAACGACAGCCTGCTCTCTCTGAAAGAGCTCGTAAACTTAGGAAGATGCTCAAGGAAAGGAAGGAGAGGTGAGTTTTTATTTCGTTTGACTTTAAAATCAACTCAAGGGGCTTTTGCTAATACGGAGTGAGGACGGAATTGGCATTGATTTTAAATCACTTGAATTTTTACACAAACGCCGGGTTACCTATTTACCTATTGTGGTGGATGCGAACGTTGGAAGTGGGGTATTATTATCTTCCATTACGAAGTCAATCTCCCATCATCAGGCAATGAGAAATGTGATGTCCTTCCTATCCATACACAACCAGATCGACCTCTTGAAACGTTTCTCTACTGAATATAAAAGACTTGTCATCATGTTGGGTCACTATCATGTCAAATGTTGTGTCAGAAACAGCCTAGATAAGACCGAATGTATTTTTAGTGTTATATTACTATATATCAAAGGGGTGTCGTGATAAGTGGTGATTATCATGTCAAATGTTGTGTCAGAAACAGCCTTGATAAGACTGAATGTATTTATAGTGTTATTCAACTAAATATCAAAGGGTTGTCGTGATAAGTGGTGACTATCATGTCTAATATTGTGTCAGAAACATCCTTGATAAGATCGAATGTTTTTAGAGTGTTATATTACTATATATCAAAGGGTTGTTGTGATAAGCTGTGACTATCATGTCTAATATTGGGTCGGAAACGGCCTCGATAAGACCGAATGTATTTACAACGTTGTCCTACTAAATATCAAAGGCTTCTCATGATAAGCGGTGACTATCATGTCAAATATTGTGTAAGAAAAAGCCTTGATAAGACCGAATGTATTTACTCTAATTTCCAAATAATTTCAAATTCTGTTTTGCAGGCTGAAGAACCAGATTTTGAAAAAAAGACAGTTGCTGGAAAGAAACCTTTTGATTGAAATCGGCGATGAGATATCTAACGAAGAAGAGGGTAAGGGAGGAAAGCGGAAGCTTGAAAGCGAGGCTAAGGAAGGGGAAGTGAAGAAACTAAAGACTACTGATGAGAAACTTTACTGTTTGTGTAAAACTCTTTACGACCCAAGCAGGCAAGTTGTTTTTTCCTCATTTCAATGGATACAATCGTAATTCTACTAAGGATTGCTAAACTTCTAAGTAACCCAAAGTCCCCTTTCCCTCGCTACTGTCTTTTCAGATCAGTTTGGGCACGACTCCCTAGCTTGAGAGCTACTTAACCCTCAATCTTTTTCTTTATGCTGAGGCATTGATTACCATATTTAAAGTGTTTGGTATAACTCGGCGACATTCCTGGATTTCATTAAATTTCCAATGATGGGCAACGCCAAGTCCTCCAAAATAAATATTTGTTAATCACTTTGCAACTAAACTTGTTGCATAGATGTCTGGCTATCATTCTTAAGCAATATTTTTTTAGGGGAGGATGGGATAGGGTTTTGGCAGTCTTTGTCCATCAGATCAGATCAATTATTTATAAGCATTTCGGAAAGTTTTGATGAGTATTGTCAAATGTGTAGAAGATCAGTGACACCTTGGACCATCTCGCAGGCGCAACTAGAGATTCCAATGGCATGTTTTGTGTCTTGGTTTTCATCAGTTTTTTGTTGCTTTGATTTCTATTCAGATTTCAGTTCAAAGAAATTGCTTATTTCTAAAATGCTTGATGGATATTAATCTAAATTGCCCACTGATATCAAAATTAGGACAGGATCGAGCAATCTGTTGTTTCAGGAACCAAGTATTTGAAACCAATATTATGGCCTGCGTTTGGCCTCCCAATTATGGCTGCCAAATAAATTATCTTTTATTGATTCTAAACGATTAATCAGCCTCATGTTGATTATTCATAATATTAAAACAATAATGAAGGAAAAAAGCACGCCACAGTGGAATTTCAATGTATTGAGTTGGACCTTCCAATATGGCCGCAAATGCCTTCATTCCAATCGAGCATTGCTCGATCAAGTCTTAATTTTGAGATCAGTGACATTGTCCCATAAGTAGTGTTTACGAAATCCTTGCTACTAGGAATCATTGACATCTTTGCTTCAATTACAGGTTTTACGTTGGTTGTGACTTGTGCAACAATTGGTTCCATGGGGATTGCGTCGGGATTTCTGAATCTCAGGCCGTTTCTATGGATGAATTCATCTGCGACGATTGCCTGCGCCAGCAGAAAGATGTGGAACAAGAAGAACTCTATTGTTTGTGCAAACAACCTTACGACGAAAGCAGGTTTGTGCCGGGTCGATTATTATTCAGGGGCCGTCCGATGCGATTGCTACATATCGCTTGTTGGGAATCGTTTATTTGAAAAGATTCTATGTCTGTAGCAAACCCCACTGGTCGGGCTATTGAATAACTTCTAGAACTGCAACACAAGTAAACACTAGTGCTTAGAATGCTGATATAACTCTTAGAATCTCAGACTCTATTATTTAAATGTATCTGCGAGATATCTCTGTTAAGAATCGAAATCTACCAACTTTCTCAGAATAATCTTGAATCGAATTGGAATTTTCATATTTGAAAAGATTCAAGCTGAAAATTAACAATAAGGTCAAAATGTGCAATAGCTTTTTATATTACAGGTGGATAAGCAATGTTATATTCATGATTACAGAAAAATTTCACTAAAAATTCATGATGAGGCCATATGAAGGAATTGATCAACTTCCTGTTAGAGGGAACAAATAAAAAAATATTCATGCAAGTATTATTCCTTCGATGCCTTGCACATTAGATTTAGTCTGAGATTTTCAAGATTTGGCCTACCAGACCCTACTCATAATCAAACTGATCTTTTGGTCCCTTACGTATACGCCCTGTTAAGGCTGAATTTTGAAAATTTCAAACTAGATCTGATTTGCAGTGCGTCAAAGAATTATACTCGCGTGATCTTTTTGATTCCTTTTCTCTAACATTGAAATAAATAAGCAAAGATTTCAATGACTTTCCATCAGTGTTCCAACACTCCACCGTCCTTCGTAAGGAACGTTGAACTAGTGCCCCTGCTAGAAATAAGACCTCTGGCTTATTACAGGCTAACACGTTAGACATATGGGTACCTCCTGTCAGGTTTGCCCATATCCATAGCTGTTTGGGTACATAGATGCCGCAGTCCTTCTCTGCCAACTCATCCTGTCCATAGCATCCCCTATAGCTTCAGTTAGGGAAAGGAAACTACTTGAAGTAGTTTTGATAAACTGGGCTTCTTAATAATGAACATGGACTTTTTACGTGATGATTCTTCTTAGCTATAAAATTGTAAAATAGGTTTTTAACATTTCCTTTCTTTTCTTTCAAGAAGGACTGGCATCGAAACCAGCAATATTTTTGTTGAAGTCTCTATCCTGTAAATATATTATTGTTATCATTATTATAACTACTCACCTTCTTGAGTGATAACCTTTGAATATTTTCAGGTTTTACATTGGCTGTGACATGTGTCAGGATTGGTTCCACGGTACCTGTGTAGGAATAACACAAGGAGAAGCCGATTATATCGACAATTACGTCTGTCCCAAGTGTTCAGCAAGCACGAACCAAGAAAGAGTGGAGAACAAAACACTGTCACACAAAGATATCGAGGGTCTTAAGCGGTTACTCCGATCTTTACAGGTATGCCACATAATATACGCATTATGTTGACATTGTTCAGAGGGACTATAATGAAAATAAGAACCAAATTTTGGGCCTGTATTATTCCATTCCTTCCACGTCTACAACATCCTTGTTATATTGTAACTTCTGCTCTTCTACATCGCCTTATGTTCGCCTTTTCTTTTGTATAGTGTATTCCATTTTTCATGTATTTAGATTTTTAATTTTGTAAGAACTCTTACTTACTTGTTTAATAGAAAGGTTGCAATTAAACATTATGCTACAATATTCCTAAAAGATTTGGTGACTATTTGAAAGGGCTTAGCAACGATTTAGTCGAAATTTTAGTCCAGTCGGGAATGGTGAGAAATATTGGAAACATAGGGAAACATAAGAACTAGTGAATACGTCTGAAACTCAACAGACCAACATCTCATAAAGAGAACAAAAATGAAGACCAAGTGGTGGGTCAAAGGTGCCCAATTAGAAACGATTTGAGCAGTTCTTATGTTTTGGTTTGTTTACGATTTTCTCGTCATCCTCAAGTTCTGTGCGGAACAGAGATTGTTTCAATGGAGTAGTCTCTCATCCAACCGATTTTCTTTCATTTCAGAGTCATAAAATGGCGTGGCCGTTCCTCGAGCCTGTTGATGATAATGACGTTACTGACTATTACGAAATTGTTAAAGAACCAATGGGTAAGAAATATCGATACTTCCACTTTGTATCAATTATTACTATTTATCTCTACCCTAGCAGAAACAAAAGAGCATTAGTGCATAACTCCCAACTGCCTACAGGTGAGGCTCTTGACGGTTGGTTAGTTGGCCTTGGAATAGAATTTCTGCAGAACAAATAAATGGTAAAAACAATAAATAAGAAATGAAGCTGGAAGAAAGGGGATAGGAGGAATTGATATAAATGATTAGTAAGAAACAACTTTCGATAAACAACTTGCAAAGGTGGACATGCAATAACTAAACAGAGGTCAAATTACATATGTGATAACGGAAAAGCGAAACCTAATCCTATGTAAACCCCATGCTGCGAGACTGACAATCTGACGGAAGCAGGGTTCCCTAGATGTTTAATAACCCCAGTTAAAATCCTTCTAGCTGTGTATTAAACTGAAATTGTAAGCAACAAGCCTACCATGTTAATCCGGGTGTTGTTTTGTATATTTTGTATTTTAAACTTGTAACTTTGAAATGATAATATGGGTTGATATTTTGATTTTCAACTCATTTCCATGATGATTTATTCTAATCAGATTCATGTCATTTTAAATGGCTTTCTTATGTGGCAAATAGATACGCACATGCAAATGCCTAATGAGATTGGTCTTCATACACTATACCAATTATTCACCTCTTCTGATTAGCCTATTTCGATCTGCGTCTGGGTATAATGATTTGTTAGGTTTTTGTTTCGTTCTCTTTACTTTCTGAGGTATTACTCTTGGTCAGTGTCAGATGAAGAGCTTATTTAGCTATTTTCTTAAGTAGCTATTTTTCAATATGCTCTCATTTTTATGGCTATATCAAATGTATTATTAGTGTTCTTATAATTGTTAATTCTTTCTCAGACTTCCAAACAATGGAGGAGAAGGTTCGAGGAAACAAGTACAAGACACTAAAAGACTTTGTTGCTGACGCATCACGTGTTTTCGACAACTGTCGTTATTACAATCCCTCAGAGTCGCCCTTCTACCGCTGTGCAGAGGTACTGGAAAACTTTTTTGTACAGAAATTAAAAGCTTTTAAAAATACGTTGCAGAAAGTCTCGAAATAACAACCTAAGGTTGAGTTGTATTTAGTATCCTACAGTGAAAACCCGTATAAAGGAGCTGCAAACGTTTACAGGAAAGTCCCGAGGTTTATAGGTTTTTTATTTGAAGGAATATTGGATCTTTTGATCCTTCAAGTTTATGGTGATAATATGATGCAAAAATATGATACTTGCAACTTTTTGAGCACTCTTTGGTTATACAGATATTAGAGTTAACCAATGTGACCACAGATTTTCCTAGTTGAAAACTGTTGCTCGCCATCTAAAGCATTTTGGGGTGATTTTCGTTCTCATGCTCTTGTATACGGGATTTAACTGTAATTCTTGTTAGCTTGAACGAGTTTAGGCCCTGTTTGATATGTTAACGAACAATTACGTATTGCCTTCGCTGTGCAGTCATTTCACCAACTAACCACCTAGTTGGGGGATTACTAATTCTCCAATTAACTCCTTTGCATTAATTGGCATGGTCTATCCGTGGTTTATAGAAGTAGATAGTTAGGAAACCTATTGTGGTATACGTCTTTGTTTCACATTTGATTGAACAGTACATGAGAGTGCACAACGTATGCCTTATCCCTTCCTGGGCTGTTAAAACTGTTCATGTACACATTGCCTACATTAATATGATGGTAAAACTTTTAGGATAAGGATCCACCAGAAGCGTTTTGGTCTATTTGTTCAACCGTAACGTTGTTGACTAAAACAATGGTGATAAAATACACTGTGCACTTTCATCATTGCATAAAAAGATACAACAATTGGCTTTCAAGCCATCTCCTTGTATGAACTAAGGTCTGCCATGGGCAAATTAATCTTCACCAAGCTATCACAATAGAGTTTATTAGTGATGACGTCACAAAAATCCATTTTTAGAATTCTGGAAGTTTGGGTCCATAATCTGAAAGAGCTTCAAAACTAACATTGCATGGGTGCAAAATCACCTCCCTCTGTGTATTGAATATTGACTGAGATATCACCATTTGAAAAATTGACTTTCAATTGGAAATCCCTGTATTTTTCGACTGGTTCTAAAAATTTTAGTTACAAGGATTTCCTTTTGAAAGTCAATTTTTCAAATGGTCATATCTCAGTCAATATTCAATATACAGAGGAGATTTTGCACCCATACAATATTATTTTTGAAGCTTTTTCAGATTATGGACCCAAACTTCCAGAATTCTAAAAATAGATTTTTGTGACGTCATCACTTCGGAACCCTTTTCTGATATGCCTCAACCAGGGCTCGAACCTAGGATCTTGCTAATCAAAGGCGAGCACGCTAGCCTTCGTCCTAAATCAGGACAAGAAGTTAATGCAGTAGCCTTCATGTGTACGGACAAGGCCTAAACTCCAATTTCTGCAAGAACCTGTATAGCTTTCTAATTTAGTTATATTTTATTTGTTGAGGAATGTTGTTAGATTCCCTTCTAAACTGTATAAGTCATGATATGCGGTTATAAACTTCAGATAATCGTCTTCTTAATGGTGATAAACGGAGATTTGCTTTCTGTTATAAACGCGCAAGATCGCAAGATGGTATGTCATCCCCTCGACCAAACCACGACCTATTTTAGTATCCAGTATTACATACTCTGTGTTGTTGTGAACTAAAAACGTGTTTATTCATTTTTAAAATGTGCAGTCTGATTGTTCAGTATTGGAAGTATCTTAGAATAGGCCTTGGGAAACCATCAGGTGGAAGATGATATACCACCAAATACAATATTATCTAACCAAACCACCCCTCCAAAACCTCTCAACTGCTTCAACCGTATTTGTAAATGCATACGTTTGCTAGAGTTTCGTGAGTGTCATTAAGGTAAATTCGGAACTGAGATTTGCCTTTTTATTAACTTGGAAAATGGGATTGGACTTCTTGGGACTGGGATTTGGAAATGAAAAAGTAAATTGTGAAACGCGATTTCCACATTCGGATCTGGATCTTTGATTATTCAGTAACATGATTAGGATCAGTACCACTTCATTTCAGGGCCCTCTTTCATCTAATGCGAAACGCTTGGCAATATTCAGGTATAATATAAAGCTGCCGTGTTATTAGCCGTGCCACTAGCCGTGTTACTACTGAGTAGGGTATGCCATGATTTTATTATGAATGACATAGTTGAAGAAATCATAAAAGCTGACATGAGATTGTGTATTGTTTATTTGGGACCACTACTCTTACCTTTTAGTGTTAGAAGTCCAACGTAAGACTCGAGGGGGGGTAACTCCTATATGTGACCTAGCATAGAAGTGCAGAAGACAATTCAAAATATGAACCCATTAGAGCAATGATTTGGAAAAGCTATCCCATAGCTAGGGCAAAAATTTAGAGATTCAGCCGGAGATTCTGTTTACTTGACTTGAAAGCTTTGCCAAAGCCCGAGTTTATTATAAGAATGCCTTTACTGACACACCCATCACAGGAACCGAACGTGTTCACCCGCGAGAGAACCGCAGAAAGCGAAGTATTGTTTTTTCTGCAAACACGATTTCCTGGTTTTCACACCAGTCCCCTGTGTCCCTGTGTTTAGCAAGGGTAAACGAGGAAAATGGCGGATGTGAAAGCATCGATTCTGTCTTTTCCTGATACTAGGCTTCTCGCTTCAGCGATTTGAACGGAAAAGAATCAAGGAAGAAATGAGTATATGATAAGGATCTAAAGAACTAGGATGAAGAAACAACTCTACCGTGTCAAACAGCTTGCTGACCAAAAAGTGGGAAGGTGAGACAGTTTTTTGCATGCGGACATGCTTTGAATGAATATAGGCCCATCGCTTCCTAAAAAGTTTCTCCCGAGGTCCATGGTAATGAAGGAATGTTTTTGTTTGCCTGAGTAGATTTAGCTTTGGTAGATGAACAGATAATGCGTAGTACTTTCGTCACTGGGAGTACTAATAAAAAAGTATGGACACTTAGATCAAGAAGTCTATTATGATATTTTTAATTTTTTTAACAATTTTTATAAACAAAATTAGCAACTGTTATGACGCCCCAGTGTGAACGTCTAGCTGGTCTGTCCAACGCAGTGTGTTATTATTGGGGATTATCTCAGGAATGTTGGTAAACTGTGGCCAAAATTAAGAATTTATCTGCTTTTCTCTGACACTGTTGGAGTTTTGGTTTACTCTGAATATTGCAAATAAAAAGTGGTTTCAGTTTCTGTTAATATTTCTCATGTTCGAAACTTGGTTTCAATTTAGGAAACTTACTTATTCGATGATTTCTCAAGCTTAAACAGTATTGACATCTATTAAAATTTATGAATCAAGCTGTTCTTGATAAAAAATTTAAACCTTAGAGATTTTTATCCTTTAGAGCAGAGAAAACTGTGCTCCTTACTGAAGACCTGCAACATGTAAGTTTTAAAGAAATTGTTCACCTTTATCAAAGTTTCTCATATTGCTTATATAACTGTGATGAAATAATATTGTTGCTTATCTCTTCAGAGTAACAGAGCCTTCATTATTGAAGTAGTTGATTAAATACGTAGAAGTATCTCTAACATATCATTTATTTCAAGGTTGAGAAAACAGTTGATAAAATCAAAGTAGCATGCCAGAACACAACAAAGAAACTTATTCCCTGCATCCAGAGCAATGGTGCCGATTTAGAAAGACGCAAAGTAAGTTATACCATATCCATCCGTTTTCAAAGTTAAGTAAAAAATTATTTCTGTTAAACTTGATTCTCTTTATAAATTGCTAAAGAGATACCCTTTGATATCGCATAGGATGGTAAGAATTTTCAAAACTAAAATGCTTATTTAGGAACTTAATGCATTGCAATTTGATCACATGTTTTTGAACTTCACTCATTTAAACAATTATGGATAGGCAAATTTCAAGTAATCGCCTCGGACAACCCCTTTTAACCAATCAAATCCTGTATAAAGGTATTTTTCTATATTATATTATCATGTGTTTTGTGCTAATTATCATTTTCCCTTGTAGAAAAAACTTCCACAAATGGCTTTAGGACAGTCAATGATAGAAAGTGCAAACCTCCTTGGCATAAATTCATTGCTTGGGTATGTAGCTCCCAAAAAATGTATTCTTATTTGTGTTGTAATGTTCAGATTAGATAAGTCCGTCTAGCATTTTACATGCTAGCATATCAAAGATAAACTTACTAACAATAACAATGGTACCAAAATACTCCCACCAATAATGAAAGGAAATGTAAATACTATTTGATACAAGTATATCATATTTCTTGATCAGATCTATGAGCAACATTCCCTGATTGAAAATATGGAAAAGGCTCTTCCAACTATGTGCTATTACCAACGTCTAGATAATTGTTTTGACTTTCAAATTACTGTAAGCTTAGAAAAATATACTAATTGTTTTTGGGACAAATTGAAGATGAAAATATTTGTGTCAGTGTCCTTATAAAGTTTTTGATGATTGCCTCCGCCCTCACCAACGCCTCTGGCAAAATCAGTTACCAGGGCTTTTCACTACCCTTGCAAAATCCTGTTTTGTCTTCTAAAAATTCTTGATGGAAAATTTAATGAGCGCAGTTCTTTACACACTTCTGGCATTCTCCTTTTCTTTAAATCACGTAGTTAGTTAATTCTTGTAGCCTGTCCCTAAGGTCTTCCCACGAAAGATTTTGATTGTCCGAAAGAATTGGTTTTGAGTTTGGTGTAACCACAAACCCAAACAAATACGTTGTTCCAAAACAACTTAAAACCTAACTTCAATCTTTTAAAACCCAACTTAAATCATTCAAGATTAGAAAATCATCCTTCTGCCCATTTGGTAAATATCTTTATGCTGTATAGGAAGCCATTGAATGGGAAAAAACGTTTGAGAGGTGATTGCCCTCCCAATATCATTTACCAGGATGATTTTCCACCTCTGTGCTATATGTTTCTATGTTTCACGGAAAGGCCTGCTATTGACACAGGACGACTTATTCAAGAAGCAAAGGCATGGACTCATCACTTAAATAGATTCTGGATTGGATTTTGGAGACATATTTTGGTTCAATAGACTTTGAAATGTCACATGATACAATTTTCTAATTCTTGAATGATAGGATTGTTCTTCTTCAATGCGGTGAGACCCAGGCTGCCCTTGCTGGAGAACTTGCAAATTGTGACATGGAAATCGATGAGAAAGTTATATCTCCACTTTCAAAACTCTTAGAGGTATTTAGATTTCGTTACTTTATTCTTCTGTCCAGAATATGTTTTTGTTCTTCTGTGAATTTCTATCATCCTCCGCAAAATTTCATTTCAAGCGCTCTTTTTTAGAATGATGTTCCCAGCATTCAAACAGCAAGGAAAAAACTTTCAAAAGCTGGTCTAGATATGGATTCTCTTAGAAACAGGTATGATTTGACCCCCTTTAAGATTTCTTCATCTTCATATGATTAGATATCCATTACTTTTAGTATTAGAACTATTCCCAAAAAGCTTAGCAGTTCTACATTCTTTCTTGCTCATCCCCCAATTGAATACTTGTCTTTCAGATATTTGAGTGCAGTGAAAGCTTCTCATGGTGCACGTGGTGACATGGTCTCAGCTGCCGTAAAAGTAGAAACATTAAAAGATGATTTGGAATCGGAGACAGCCTCGTTTCAGACATTTCAAGACACCCTAGCAACTGAGATGCTGTGTTTTGTTTCTAAGGAGCATGAGATGTCTGAGTGGATGATCAAGGTGTGTTGTTGTTGTTGTTCATCAAGTAAATCATTTTGTCTGCTCAACATCTTGTCATCACTGTTGATTAAGCCAAAACAATACCATCATTGGCAAAGAGGCACCGCAAATTTAGGGGGCTTCCCTACTAAAAGCCCACTGTTTACTAAGGTTTTTGCCCAATTAAAGGTAAAATTTTGCCTTGATGGGCCTCATTTTCAGGAAAAATTTCAAAGCTTGGGGGCTGTCCCCCTTCTCCCCTACCTCCTACGCCTATGAAAACCATTCAGTATTTCAGCCTTTGATTGACACTTGAGCCTCACCCTACCAGGGGTGTTTCCTAAAACGTCAATATATAACTGCGTTGATTAAGTACTTTTTTCGGGCTTCGAAAAGCCGGAATTTCTGTCCTCGATAAAAAACAATGTCATTTGACTTAAGATCTTTTGAATCAAAGGGAAATTTCTTGTTCAATTTTGCTCTATTGCTAATACAATTTATTCCTTCAGCTATTAGAAGCGCAGCAGACATACCACTACGAAGCGTTAATGATGATTCAAAAGGCTTTACCAAACCTCAAGATGCAAGTGGGTAGGTCATGTATAAAGCCGTGATTCTTAAACGCCCCTGTCCTTAAGACAATTGATATTTCACCCCTTAATTCATCACTGCCAGTGACATAACATAATCATTGCAGTTCATTACTTAAGTGCCCTAGTGTCCCTTTATTTTGAACTTGGAAGAAATTCTCAATCACCCATGAATTGACTGAATTAATCGTTTTTTGTTTAACATGCAAGCCAGTATCGTGTCCAACCAGGCCACAGTAGCATGCACTTCATCACTTCTTACAGTTTATTTATTCATCTGCGTAGGAGCTTCTAAAATTTAGAGGGGCTGCTTGATTAAAAGCATTTTGTTCAATATGCTTTGTGTCCGACCGACAGGGAAATTTTGCCCGACAGACCCCTTTTTCAAAGAAACTTTCAAAGTTAGGGGAATGATGCCCCCCAGCTCCTTGCCTCCTACGCTTGTGTATGTGGTAATTATGTGGTTTGCATTTGTTTAGTGTGCCCATTTGCTGACATGCTCCAATTGAAAATGACTGCCTAATAGACAGCATCTTATTCATAAGTTGATGCAAAGTGGTTTCGAAACCACGCCACTCAGAATCTCTTTCACCAACTACTAGGTTCCAATGCATCCCACCTAGCACGCACTGGTCATTTTTAACTCTAGTCTCATGCTTGCCTATTTAACAGAAAGCCAGTACTAATCCATATATTAATGTATTAAACTATTTTCTATAGAACAATCGATGTTCAGGCCAGTATTTGGGTGTTCATTGGATGAACATCTATCAGTGAACGACCGAGAAATAGCTTTTGTCATCGAAGAGTGTGTCTTATATTTACTTGATCAAGCAGTGGATATCGAGGTACGTAAAGGGGTTTTTCGTTTTGGTTATAGGGTAATATGGGCAATACCTCCTCCAATTTAAGAACATTTATTGGTTTCCCTTTTAAACCATCTTCTCTACTGTTATCCCTATATTTTACTAAACGCACATACTTTTGATCTCAATAAGTCGGTGGTCCGGTTTTAGAGAGACGGTGCTCGATACATTTATAGTAGAGCGGTGAATACACTAATTAGCTGAAAAGAGATTGGTAAATCTCCTGATCAATGAGCAATCACGAATCAGGCTTGCAGAGATGAAGTAGTAATTTCTTGTCTCTTTTCTGCTAATATGTGTACTTTAGTCTCATGTATCCTTAAAGCAGCAAAATATATTGACGCATGATTTTTTTATTTCAGGGTTTATTCAGAATTGCTGGAAGTGCTGCAAAGATAAAAAAGCTGCGGGTAAGAACTGAACACTATTTCAAACTTTACTTCAAAGTTAAAGATCTTTTTCTGTGTTTTTTTAGTGTTAATTGAGAAATTCGCTCTTCTTTCTTTCTTCTCCGTAGCTTATCAATTCCTATGGTGCACCCATCGACGCACATTGTACCCCCACTCCTCTCTGTTCGCCGCCAACTTTCTGAGTTCTCCCAAACCTCTCCCAGTCTATTGCTTGAGTTCATCCTTCCACTGTCTCCGTGGTTTTTCTCTGCCCCTGTCTCCTTCAACGATTTCCTCCATCAATGCTCTTGACTTTCACAAAGTATTTCAACTTCGTCCTCATTAACATACCCATTACTGGTTCTGGCCCCTCTCCCAGGATTTCTTTCACTTTGCCGTATACGTATTCATTCATTCCTCCTCTCCTTCCACTTGATTTTCAATATCCTCCTATATAATCTTATTACATAAGCCTTCAGCTCGTCTACCTACTTCTGACCCAGTGTCCAGCTTTCACAGGCATATAGTAAGGTTTTCTCATCCGATTGTCTTGGTGTTTTAAGTAAATTGAGTTGTTCTAGCTACTTCAAAATCGTTTTTCAGGCTGCTTTTGATGCTGGCATCGTCGACTTGAACGAGTTCGAGAATGATGTGCATGCTGTGACCGGTATGATCAAATATTTGCTAAATCTCCAATTAAAAGTTGCTCCACTTTTTTCAAGAAATTCTATAGAACACAAAGGTCCCTTTTTGATGTGCTATTCTGTTCGGGATAGTCTATAATCTAATCTAAACTCTCATGAAGCTTGAAGATATTGCCAGAGTAACGACAAGAGTTAGCAATATCAATGGGAAACCGAAATTGAGAAAACAAACATTTTGAAATAATCATATTTTGTGTAAACATGGGATGTAGTGGCAGAGAATCTCTGAACACGGAACTTCTATAGATAAAAAGTTTTCTTTCGTGGTGAAACCGAAGTTTAGGGCAGTACTTGCCTTGTGTGAAATCTTTCATCATAGTTACTCATTTTGTTTGCAAGGTGTTCTGAAGCAGTATTTGAGGGAGCTTCCAGATCCATTATTAACCCACGAGCTGTACGAAGACTGGATCACTGCAAGCAGGTAAAAAAGGATAGTACTCCAGTGAATCGCATTTATATACAGTTTTAGAATTCCCAGGATTAGATTCCATAATCCGAAAGACTGTCATATCTAGCTCTAGATACTTGTTAGCTATATGTTAGGAAATTTTCCGTTTGAAGTTTCATCTTCAGCAAAGAAAATGTTTGTCTGAGGGCCTTTAAAAGTAGGCCAGATGATAACTGTTGCAATTTAGAAATTAGAAACATGGTAAATTGTAAAGCTTTTTGTCTGACACTCACCAGAGTAGTACGTCAGAATCGGAGCAGAAAGCTAGTTTTCTTTTTATCCAACTCAAAAGACTTGAAACTCAAAAATGACAATGTTTAGTTTCAGATTTTAATTACTTAATATCTGTTATTGTTTAATTTCATCATTGCCTTTCAGTATATCAGACAGAGATGCAAGGTTGCAGGCCTTATGGACAGTCTGTGATCGACTTCCTCCTGCTCACAAAGCTAACTTAAGGTAAAGGAAATGGTCATTTTCATTTCGAATCAGAAAACTGGGTTCGTTTCCACAAGAAAAACGGTAGAATTCGAGCCAAAATAGCTCTGCAATAGCAACTAATAAAGAGTAAAAACATTGGGTCTTACCAAGGCTGTTTCTGTCACATTATTTGACATTTTAGTCACCACTTATCATGACGAGCCTTTGATATTAAGTAGGGCAACTAATAAAGAGCAACTATCTGAACAAGCAGACAAATATCAACTGATGCATACTAAAAGCAGAGCCCGAGTACCCCAAGTCTCAGGGCATGAATCTGAAATTGAATAGGACACAGGAAAATATACTCAGCTCGTTTCACAATCGCGCAATGCAAATTGTCGCAAAAAATCAAAGGCTTCAAGTTATATCGCCAATAAATGCAGTCAAAAAGAGAGCCTGCGTGCTGGTATACAATGTCCTACAGATCAATGTCTGTCATGCTTTAAACCAATACTTTATGTATCAAGAAAATTGCAAGAACACAAGGAACAATCAATGCAGTGTATGTCTTCCACGGATAAAAAATTAATACGCGAGGAAAGGCTTCTTCTACATGGGTGCAAAGACTTTTAATGAACTACCACTGAGTGCAAGGACGTCTGACAATGCATCTGATTTTATGAAGATTATGGACACCATTTTTACATAGCATTTTAATTTGTTATACTATAAAACTAATTTTTATGACCTGCAATTGTAACATGTTTATAAATTTTATTTTTTAAACACCTTTCTTTTTACAGGACAAACATTGATAACAGCAATATCGCAATTGTTGAAGTTTTTATCCTGTTAAATAATTCGATATTATTATTATTATGCCAACAAATCAAACACGTACTTTGATTAAGAAGTATTTTTTCAGTCCTCTTCAATGCGGCCTTCTCTTTTGCTCCCCCAACCACAACAACAAGTGCAACAACAACCACAATCAAAAACAAACATGGCGGTCACAACACCCCTATCCTAAAGACATTTGACTAAATCTTGTGAATAAAACAAATACTCAATGATTTTTTAACCCATTGGATCGAAATGGACTAATCAGCTAATATATATTTGTATTGCAGACCAATCTTTACTATATGTCTTGCCAGAGACCCTATAAGGTTGATAAAAGAGTCCTTATGGCAAAACAAAGTTTCTGTCTGCACACTATGAGATCCCTTATGTTTATGATTACTGTTTAGTTAGTTGTTATACACCCGGTATACACTCGCTCGATAGTTAGTTAGTAAGTGTATACCATTCATAAATTCATTATGATGTTAACTTTTGAATATGAAATAGGTCTAGATTATATATAATAACTTTTGAATGCAAAATACATAGATTACTTTGTACACCAAGAAGAAAAAGACTCAAAAGACAAAACTCTCCATCTCGACAAGCCTGTTTCGTGGTTACCCACTCATCAGGAGATGTACAGATAAATAAATTTATATTTACAATCCCCTCCAGCATATAAATCAGTTGTAAATAGGAATATATTTATCTGTACATCTCCTGATGAGTGGGAAACCACGAAAACAGGCTTGTCGAGATGGAGAGTTTGGCTTTTTGAGTCTTTTTCTTCTTAGTGTTTCTAGCTCTACTCTATGTATCGAGCACCTTCATGGTAAAGCGACCCAATGACTTCGTAGATTACTTGGTAGATTTTTAGACTTAAACCATGAAAACGGGCTTTTCGAGATGAAGGTGCTAGTTTTTTGAGTCTTGTATTCTTAGTATTTAAAATACGTCTTAACATTTGGTTTTATTGATATGTTTAATAAATGTGTAGAGCATCAGCCGTTGTGATTCAATATATCTTCATTATTTGTCCACGATTGATGATTTCAGCCTTGAATGAATTTATTTTGTAGGTATCTGATATGTTTCCTTGCGAAGATTGCTGAAAACTCAGAAGTGAATAAAATGTCCACTAGTAACATTGCAATTGTCATATCTCCAAATGTACTATGGGATAGCAATGACAACTCCGGGTAAGTTTTGCTTGATTTGACTTGCAATTTGTATCTTAAGGTTTACACTCCCTATTGGCTATTAACAAAATATGCTCATTACGGTAATACTCTGCTGGTTCACGCTTTCAATTTTATCAGGAACCTACCTCTCAGTAAAAACCCTGGTCCAAAAAAGTTATTGATTTTTCTATATTATTCTATTGTGAAAGGAGACAATATAATTAAATAATCATTAGTATTTTACCAGATACCCTAGTTCTAGGTACCTTCTAAACTAGATCCTTTCATTTTGATATATTTATGAAAGCGTGTATAAGATCAAAAACTACCTTGTGGTTGTGCTCAAATTTTGTGTATGCACAAAGAAGCTGAGTTTACTTTTTACGAGTATAGAATGATCTACATAGAATCGCGATATAAGTCCTAGTTGTCACAAACCTTTATCTTTTGAATTCCTAGCTACATTTTGTTGTTGCTGTTGTTTCGTCATTTGCTGCTATGGTGCCAGGAAGATTGTCTTAAGTAAACATGCAACTATGTTATAAGAAAATGATGTACGCTCGTTAGTTCGTCTATACCATTCATGAATTCACTGTGATGTTAACTTTTGAATATAAAATAGGGACAGATTCTCTCTATGGCATTGTGTTACCTATAACAGTGTCGAAGTGTTCGATATACGAAGGTACAGAGCGATATAGAAAGATAGATGTCATCTAATTATCGTACCTATCTTTATAGTATTGCATTGCCTATAACAGCATCATAATGCTCGATGTACGAAGGTACAGAGCGATTTAGATGAGGGACGAGAAAGGGTACTGGCTCTCTGTAACTTAAAGCTCCAAGCTTTAAATAATCATCAGACAGACTTGGTCTAAATCATATATAATAACTTTTGAATGCAAAACTACATGGATAACATCTGTTGAGTGGGAAACCACGAAAACAGGCTTTTCGAGATGAGGAGTCAAGTCTTTTGAATATTGTCGTCTTCGCATATGAAATACGATTTGGTTTTATTAACATTTTTTGTTTTTATATTTTTGTTATTTTATTTTGATTTGATATTTTACACAGCTAACAATATATACAATATATACAAAGTTAACTGATCTAAATCGAATGGAATTGAATATCTAAAATTAACTAAAATATGCGAAAGTGATTGTTTTTAGAAAATGTTTTTGATAGTGCAAGCACTACGTTTGCATTCTGGGCCATTCCATTGATTTATTAAGGATTATTAAGAATCTTACAAAATGAGTAGTTATCAGATCAGAATGATTCGTTGATGTAAAATTTGTGTAGTGAATGTTTAGACCATAATTTGATTCTATATACCTTTATGCAGGTTGAATGTGCTTCATACTGGAAACTCTTCGACAATTATAGATTCAATGATCCAACATCATCAATGGTTCTTCCCGGAGGGTAAGCAGAAAGAGAGCAGTCTACTCCATTAGCTTAGCTCAAGCACAGGTTTTACCCATCAAATGTGAGCAAAACGAATAACTGTTGAAAAGCCTATACCTGGATATACCGAGAGTAGAATCCGTAAACGGTCGGAAGGACATTTGATGGTCGGGAGCATCTCTGGGCATGCGTATATCAAATATTGCATACTTTGAAGATATTTCTGTCCTTGCGTATGAATAAATAATTCCTACAAGGAGCCTGTACTATCCTCTCCTTAATGAGTGGATCTGTGATTCTATGGATTGGTAATATCTCTGCATGGTCAAACCAGACACTTGATTTCTAAGTTTTTTAATATGGTACATTTATGGGTAGATATTCAGTCACTGCGTATGTCAAAATGCTTTCGACCATCTACGGTTTTTAAATAAGAGAAGGCTGCTGCTCTTACTTATTGCCATGGTTTGGACACTGGTTGACATGCTCGCCTTTGACCGGTAAAGCCCGGATTGGAAACCTGGTGGTGGCTTATTAGAATTTGGGTTGCCCAGTTTTGTGAAATAGAATTACCAGTGTTAGACTATGCCTTACGTGGATCGTAGTACACACAGAAGCTCCAATAACATTCTAAGTATTACGTCTCCTGTTTTAAACTAGTTGACTTTAGGGTTATATCTTTTACCTATCTTTTGGAAATGGGTTGATTCAAGTGACTTGACGATATCTGCAGCTTGAGAATGATCGGAAGTAGCAATTTTGCAAGATGAGTCATATCTAGGCTAAGACTTCTGACAATTCAATTTACCATTTACAATTTAATAATTTTTGCTTCAAAATTCCTTTTTGGTTGGTGCCAAGTTCCATCAGTGATAGTTGTCTTGTAAACAACTGACAAAGTAAGATCCCTTCTCAAATTTCAACTATAATGCTATCAACTCAATATCCTCTTGATTTCAGGAGTTATATTCTCAAGACGGGAGACAGAAAATAGCCCAACATTTCTAGGTAACTCTTCAAAAGACTCCAATGATGACTCTGCACTGGCTGAAGAACCCTCGCTGTCTGGAAACCTTTTGAGTGAGGTCTCAGAGTTACTCGATTTACCCCAAAGTGCATCTACCGGGTGAGTTAATCATTGTGATTGGTTACTTTCAAATGTCACATGACTTTAACATCATCTGATTTCTTGTTGACTTGTTTGATTATTGTGATTGGCTACTTTCAAATGTCACATGACTATTACATAGTCTCATTTCTCGTTGACTCGTTCAAATTTTGGATTTTATAAATTGATGGAAGAATTATACAGCCTACTACGAGCTCCAACTTTGTTTCACTGGTTTAGGCAGAGGAAAAACATGAATTAAGGGAACGTCGAACAAATATAACTCCAATAGAAACAGCTGGAAGAAGACTATAGAATCTACCAGGGCTGGTTTTAGTGGGTACCTTCAACAAAGCCTTTAATGAAATGATGTGATTATACAATAGCTCTGAACAATGATTTAACCCGAAACACGGATTAATGCCTCACTGGAGGCTGAACTGCTGGGGCTTCAGTTTCATTTCATTTTCAGTTTCATCATTATTTAAATTCACCACATATGTTTCAAAGTTCCTAACAATACATCTTTGCGAGGTAACACAACATAGGACTAACGACAATGATAAAGAAAAGTAATATGATATACAAATGCAAAAAGGAACTAAATCAATTGTATGGAGGTTATTGTTTAGAGAAAGGGCCCTCTAAAAAGATAAACTAATCTATGAGAGAGCCCCCCCCCCCAATCTCTAGATTTATCAAGTAAATTTATGCGAGATTTATAAAATCTGTTTACGTGATTTCAATAAAAAACTTGCTTATATTCATCTACTAGGGCTGGATGCACCTGAAAACTAGACAACTGATTTGTTATTGTGATTAGGGAAATGGCTCGAGCGTGCTGGCCTATGATGGGTTTGGTCCCGGGTTCAATACCTGCTTGCGGCAAATCACAATTATAGTAGCCTATGTCCATATTTCCACGTGTTAGAATACGCTGTGATTCCATCCCGAATCAATGAATGATATTTTTTGTAGGTTACTTATCGACATCAATCCACAGAATGAGCACAAGGAGCCAAAAGTATCAAAAGAGCCGATTCCTGAGCCAGTTGCAACTGATGTAAAAAGAATAACCGTGCCCTCACTCCCCACTCGGCCCGCCCCTTCATTACCTCCAAGAGGGGAACCGCTTTCAAAACCCTACGCTGGACATAGAGGATCTTCGAGTCATCCTTTGCCAAGCTCTCCCCCTCCCCCCATACCTTCGAAACCTAAAATTTCGTAATTTTTAATCTACTATCTTCTAACTTGATAAAAAGTATCTCCGTTTGCATGAGAAACATAGGCAGAAGGGCAAGGGGTTATCGTCGAAACAACGTATTCATATTAATTTCGCTCTTACTTTTTCATAAACCCATTTGCAAAATCTCAATTTAATACAATGATAGCTTAAAATCCTGGAGAAAACAATTGGAATTTATATGCTATCAGCCTGCTATCTTCTTCCTTAAAGAGAATTTTGCTTTCTGTAAACAAACTGGCTGAGCCAACTTTTTTGAGGGGGCAAGGTGTTGTTAAATCATTTTATTTTTAAGGGAAAAATTCAATTTATGTTGGTCCAGGGTTATGGTTACAATAAAATAGATTTAACCTTGTTTCAATGAAACTAGATAAAGGGGAATGGTTTGGAAGCCTTTTGTGTTGAAGCCCTTCAAAATTTTCTTTGAATGCCTTGGATTCATTACCTGCCAGTCTTAATCATCGCCATGCAAACCGGGTTACTTTTCAGGGAGTCAAAGCCTTGTATTCAGATATAAGTGTTATTTTGGTAAATTGCTAAATTCTTTGATGTTTTATTTTTGATAAGTAAACGCCGAAATCATAGTGAAATTTTTGTGAAGTATTTAACTATTGAAATTAGAAAAAATGGAAGATTCGTCAAACGTACATCGTTGTCTGGTTTCTTAAAGTCCTCAGTAAAAGCTTCAATATTGGTCATGATATAACAAGAAGATTCTCGACAATCTTACGACCCAATTCTTTGTGCTGTTTTTTATATTCGGCTATGCAGGAAATGACTTGACTGTATATGTTAGGCACTGAACTCTAACACCAATATGTAAATAATGCCCTCAAAAACCTCATTCTCATAATAACGAAGCTTTTTGAAACCGAGGTTATGTCCTAAGTAGCAAAATTTCAGAAATTTGCAAACAGTAGGCCTAAACACGGGCTGCTGATGTTTTGTACTTAGCATTCTGTCTGTGGCGTTGTCTAATAGGATTCAAATTGATCATTTGAGAACTGTTTAATTTAAAGACTAAGAGAAGAATCCAATGATGAATTATGTGACGACAGCAGAAGAAGTACCGATAGCTTTCGACTTTTAGGCCCCAGCCAACACAAGAAACACCCTCGACCAGCACCACTAAGACCATCTTGTAAAGATATAGAACTTGCAGGGCATATTTTTAGGTCCACCTCCAATACAGCTATTATGTTAGCTGCAGTCCAGGCTAATGCTAAGCTACTATTATCACATTTAATTGAAAAATGAACCCAAAAGTAATTGGTAAACAGAGTTCTCGAGAGTCTTTGCATTCACAATCATCTGCCAAGTTACGACGTTCTCCTGCAACAAATTCAAGGCATCAAAATGTTCGCGAGCGCAGTGGGGGATCAAGAGTGAATTCCGCTTCAAAGGCAGCCAAGAAATGTGATGGTGATGATGTTGGGAATGATGAGGTTGCCGTAAGTATTGCTTGACAGTCCACAAGGTACAGAACAGGTATCAGATACCTGACCGGGTAACAGAACTCCTTCAGGTAACAGTTACCTGATCGGTTATCTAAAATGTTACCCAATCAAGTACACTCTTCATTCTATAAGAACCAGTAGAATTGGTTTGAAGCTGGCTGTTCTTGAATATTGCGGTATTTTCAACCTGAAATGTTCTTCAATTGTTCTTACTTTCATAATGCTTTGCAAGCTTGTTTTTGCTGTCAGTTGTGGTAATTGTTGCAAATTTTGACTTTCATGACCATCTGATATATCAGTGTGCTGTCAATCTGCTTCTTTTGTGATTATTTCTCAGTTTCATGGTTATTTTTTAAAATTCCTATATTTAGCAAGATATGGTCAGCCTACACTTATATTAAAAGAATTCAAACAAGGACGATGAAATGGCTACTGAAGCGTCCCAAACTCACACTTGACCCAGATTTACAAAGCAATTTTAGACCACTTTACATGATACAGGAGTTAATTTTTCTGTATGAAATAAAAGCAATGGATGTTAACTTTCTTTAAACAACAATTAAAATGAGATTATCACGTATTTAATTCATTTCAGGCCAATATTTTCAGCAACTTTTGATAAGTTAAAAAACTAAAATAGGAAAGGGGGTACATGAGTAAAAAGTTTCCTTATTGGAGGGAATTTTAGGCTTTTTTGTTTTAATTTGCAATTCATGATATGCAGTAAAAATAAGTTTCAAAATGATGTCATTTCATAATAATTTGAGTATTAAAAACTATAAACAAACTTTTGGGCCTAAGGGATGGGGAAGACTTTAAGCCGCCATTTTCTCATCCTGGTTCGAATACTTTTTATACGTCAGTGTAGGTTTGTTGTTAGCCTTCAGTTTAATTCTTCAGTTTTGGCAAAATTTGAGGCTGGTGTTGTTATATGATTACTTCTTTATGAAAAAGATTGTAACAGGGATAATACTCATCTAACTTGCTAACTCAGCCAACAGAAGTATAGAAACTCTCTCAGTACTTCTTCCCTCAAACTTGAGAAACCGCTAGAGTTTGACAAAGAACTAAACAATGGGAATGAAATTCAAAGTAGCTTCCAGTAAGTTTTTTTGGATAATTGCAACATTTGCTAGGACCAAAGCAACCACTTTAATGGGGCTAAAAGCTGAGGTTTTGGGTTTATGCAATTTTCCTCAAATCGGTTACCAGATAGAGTAAAAGTTGCCAAAACAAGTAACCAATTTTGTTACCCGATCATTCAAATAACTGACTACCCAAACAGGTAACAGTTACCCGATCGGATATCCATTTTCCATTTGGTACCTGGGACTGGACTACTTGAGCAATAGATAAGGTGTTTTCTTTAGTTTTCCTGCATGGGATGCGAATTAGAATGGAGAAATCAGTAAAAAATGACCTAATAATAGCCCAAATATGATATTTTCTATTTGCTTAATCTGATTCTTGTTTGGTTCTGGCTGGTTCTTGCTAATTGTTGTGACAAACAATGTACTGAAAAGTTTGTCTTCATGTGATGCCATTTTTTTCAGTACTTCAATGTTGAAAATCCTCAAGAGCCCTCAAAAGTCTACTGTATTGATCTGAGCTCAAAAAAGTTGGGAAAAATTGCTGGGTTAGAGAAGGTTAGTTGGTTAATATCCTGTGTCATACGTTTTAGCCCATCTAACATTAGGCCTTTTTTTGGTACAGTATAGTATTTGAGGGCATGCAATGTTTTGTGTTAGCACCTTCAATAAAATAGTGTGCATGAACCGGAGTGTAAAGATATGTTGGAAAAATCTCTCTTGGTGTTACCAGTGCTCAGTGGAGGCGCCATGGGTGGGGGGGGGGATGTCGTATTTTTCCCCCGATCTCCTAAAAGGGCATACCTTTATTAGATGGAAAATTATGTCAAAATCACCCCTCCCCCACTTCTTTCAAATTTTTTAGAGCTGGGGCCGCCACAGCTCCTGCTGAAAACCTTATAGAGTAATATCATTTTGTCTGGTTAGTATAAATATTCTGTTTTCAGTACAAGAACTGCAAATCAGTAGATCTATCCTGCAACAACATCAGAGAGATACAAAATCTTGACAAGAATCAAGTAAGTTTTTTATTTTCTACAATTTGAAATTAGTAACCGAGCTGTTCTGCAACATCTCCACACTATTGTCTAGATAAGTTAATGTTTAACTTGCCAACCTGTAAAAGGCTAGAAGTCTTATTTCAAGTAGAGCCTCAGGACCCCTGGTTTAACATCCCTTCCAATGGACGGAAGTGATTTGTTTATTCAACACTTCAAAAGTCACACATCTAGATGTTGACCTCATATGACCAAGCTTACCTTCTCAAGGCCCTCGACTACTCACCCCATTTTACCTACATTTATAAGGTATCATCTGACACATTGTTTGCATTTCATTGTTAGTTATTCAGTCTCCATTCATTTGCAGGAAATATGTGAGCTGAAGCTGTACTCAAATGAAATATCCACATTGCAAGGGCTTGAGAAGTAATTTAATTTTTCTTTCATGATAATTCTACTTGGCTAGAGATCTATCTTGGGAAGTGAAGGCATCGACACCATTTGCTTCATGTACACTGTGTAGGCTGATCAACTTAACTCTTTGTTAAACTTGAACATATTGAAATGATAAGCAATCAGGAATGTAATGAGAGGATCACTTTTCACGTGTTATTGTTCGACATTATAAGTGGTGGATGGCTTCCCCACTTCCAGAGCTTTTGGCTACGTCCCTGAAAGTAGTCTTGCTTCACCAGATGTGGTTTCCCTTTGATCTCTCCGGATCGACGTCATCACATCAGAGAAACGAGGAAGCATGGAGAAATCTGATGAATTGATTTGTGAGAACGAAAAAATTAAGATTGATTTGGCTCGCGTTGTTTGAATAAAAATCAACTGCTCCAATCATTCAATTGGTACAGCACTGATGTGGCAAATCAGTGGCTTTGAGTTTGAATCCTTATCTGGTCATTTTTTATTCTCTCAATTACTTCCATTGATTTTCCAAGTCCTACTTCTTCTCTAGAACTCCAATGATAGGCTAAAGTTTCTTCTGGATGTATAAAGGTTAAAACCAGTAAATTAAAATGAATCATTTATGATTGATCATTTTCTTGTGTTTGACTGTTTCTTGTGAGATACATTTTTGTTTTTATTCAGATTCCTATTTGGTTATGTATGATAATGACTTCAAATGCTTCATCAAACTTTCCCCAGGTTTTTTTAATAAATATTGTACAAATAATTCCTATTTTTCACCAGATTAAAAAAGTTGCAAAGTTTGCAGTTACAGCATAACAAAATAAACAATGTTGGTGAGTGAAAATGACTTTAAAGAGAGTAAATATTTTTGGGATTTAGACATTTAAGTTAATTTTTCATATCAGGTTTTTATACGGTTATAACTAGTCTAGGATGCAAACAAACATTTTTCATTAAATTATAGAAAAGCGTTCTATGTTAGAAATCAGGGGTCAATGGGATTAGAACTGAAACTAGTCTAAGCTAGAAAACATTTGGGAGGGTACTGGCTTGCATTTCAGCCGCGTTTTAGCAGTGAATTAATGTCAGAATTTAACGAGGTAACCGTTAAATGATTCTTCTTAATTGTTTAATTTCAGGAGAAGGATTGAAAGACTTGAAATGTCTGAAGTTACTGCGCTTAGGCTCCAATCAACTAAGTTGTTTACAAGCTCAAGAAATGAAGCAGTGTTCAAGTCTCACCTACCTTGATTTGAGTCATAACAAGCTGAAAACACTCAATGTAAGTTACTACAGTGGAACCTCCATCTATGGACACCTCTGTAGAACAAATACCTCCATACAACGGACAGATACTTGAATTCCAAAATTCATATAGTTGTTAAAAGCAACCTCTTTACTGCGGACAAATCTCTACAACGGACTAAAAAATTGTTTCCAATGGTGTCCGCTATATGAAGGTTCTACTGTATGTGAATCTTGGGACTCAAGTTTCTGTCCATTGTATTAAGGTGTCTCTTGTATAGAGGTGTCTGTTGATGGAAGTTTCGCTGTAGTCATTAAAAGCAACCTCTTTACTGTAGACAACTCTCTACAACGGAAAATAAAATTGCTCCCAATGGTGTCCGTTATATGGAGTTTCTACTGTTTGTATATTTTGGGACTCAAATATCTGTCCGTTGTATGAAGGTGTCTGTTGATGGAGATTTCAATGTAGTCATTAAAAGCGACCTCTTTACAGCAGACACATCTCTACAAGAAACAATGAAATTGGTCCCAATGGTGTCCATATATGGAGGTTGTATTTCTTTGTCAGATGTTGTATTTCTGAAAAACATATGCAGAGTTTTTTTTTATCAACATTCCTTTATCAAATTCTCAAAGTTTTGGAATTCTCCTTGAAAAATACAAATATATGGCAGGTATAAAAAAGACCAAATAATTCCATCTCAATTCAAGAGTCAAAAAATTTCTTTTTTTTTAATAATTGATATCATATAATTTTCTGCAGTGTTTGAAGGTGTTACCTTGCCTTGAAGAATTGTATGCTGCTTATAATCAACTGGAAATCTGTCCTGACGCTTCGTTCTGCAAAAGGGTAACGTTCTAATAGTATTCGGTTTTTCATTTCATTCTACCAGTGTATACAAAAGAAGTTACTTTTAGCATATGAATACGGGTAAGGGGCTCTCTGATTTTGGTTGTCCTTTTCCCAGCATTCTGGAGTTTTTCTTAGGATGGCTACCTCCTTGTTGTTTTTAATTTTGAAATTATTAGGTATGGATTTTATTTCTCATTCTATCCTCTTACTCCAATGAGTGTAGGATGTCTTGCTATGCTCTCGACATTTCTTGCTATTCTTTAAAGTTCTTTGTGGATTCCAATTCTAGTAACTGAGTCATTATATGTACAAAGTGTTTATACACCATGCTGCTATTTTGATGGTAGGCCCTAATCATATTGAACATGAGGACATGGCATCATGGTGTTGTGTAATACTTATCTCTAAATTCTATTTTAAGACCTTTCTTAACCAAAAATCTTAGAACGGACCATAATTGTTCTTTTTTGAACTGTTTAAAACACAGGTTTAATGTTCTTTCTTAGATTTTGGGCTCAGAAAGGTCTCCAAGTTAGAATGATGGAACCAGTATTGCACAACACTATGAGGTCATGTCTTCAAGTTCAATATGATTTAGTTTCTACCTTATTATAATTATGAACTTTAGAAGGTAAGAAGGACCTGATAGTAGATCTAAACCTCTGAACTTTGCCTCCTGGCTGTCGACAGAGAGCTTTTGCTACTTGAAAAAACGACATCATTTCGATTTCTTTTTTAGCTACAAGAAGTGGATCTATCTCACAACATGCTTTCAAATCTAAACGGGTTGAAGAGTTTACCAAAACTGACGGTAAGATATCCTGCATCTATCAAAAATAGAATATACTGCGTTCTAAATCGCTCTATTGTTTTTCATAAGGCTGTTTGTTCAAGTCCAAGTGTAGATAAATATTATGATGAAAGTATTTTTGAGCTTTCTTTACTCTCAAGTACGTCCTCTCGTAAACCACTCCCCACTCACTGATTCTCTATATCATGAAATGTATTGTTGCTCATAAGGTTGACACCTTTTTCAGATGAAAACATTTCCCTTATGAACCGTTTGATTGGTTATTTTAAGTTTCTTCTCCATTTTAGATTTTGAACATCAGCAACAACCGCATTGTTGACCTTCGGTCGTTAGGATCAGTAAAGTAAGTTATACAAAAGTTTACTCTTGCAGGTTAACAATTTCATGTTGGATTCCTAGTTTATAAGATGAAGTTTAACCTCTTTTTGGTCCCGGGGGATCCTTGGCCCAATTTTTGGTGGAGATGTGACGCCCAAGAATCAAAATGTATGCCCATCTTTATAACAAATCTTTGAAAAATCTACCCAAATGTACGCCAAAACCTTGAAAATTGATACCCAAACCCACATTCGAAACAATGTTTGAGACCGATCTTTATACAAGAATCGTCAAGAAGTATTTGAAAATTTGGGCAGCACGTCCCCCTGTACCCAAAATATACCTAAGAACCCAAAAAAGTGTCCCTTAGTTCTTTTTTGTACAGTACAGACCCACAATTAGGACTGCTAAGAACCTCTGGAAATTTAGAATCTGTTTGCCTTAGAATGAATTTCTAACGAAAGTTTTTGGAAGACTTTATTAGACTTTCCTTATTTCAACTTGATTTATCTTGATTATAGATCCCTCCAGCAATTGGATGTTTCAGAAAATGCATTCACAGATTTACTGGTATGTTATAGTTATATTTTGTTCTATTTTATTTCGCTATCCCACAAAGTATCAGATGCTCAAAAGGAAATTCTCAGAATGAACCAGAGAGTCAATATTCTGCAAAGTCAGCAAGGAACAAAAATTGTCTAGCCACTTTGCCAAGCATCAAATTAGAATATCCACGAGAAGGTTTGCACTACATGGGGGAAAATATACAACGATCTAACGATGGATGTCAGACTTGCTAAAAATAAAAGGGATATTAAGGGAAAGCTGGATTTGTTTTTAAAATGAACTAATTCATGAAAAACGAACTAAAAAATGATTTTTCACAAACTACTTTTAAAACATCACCATGGATGATTGTTAAAAAAAATCGAATTTAGACTTTAAGCATTTTTTCCATTTCTTTGAGGCAGGATAGGTATTAAAGACAGCAATATTGTTGAAGCTTTTATCTTGTTAGGATATACGCATAATTGTTATATATTATATAACCCTCATGGTCTAGAATCTCTAGCAGCAAAAACAGCTGCTTTTCAGGTGCATGCCACAGCATCCGCTTTTTAGAGACATTTGTCTAGCTTACGATGCCTGTGATACCTGAGTGCTATTTTGTGAATTTTGTTGATGGCCAGGAAACTGAAAACAATTTTCTTGCCCTGGAAAAAACTTTCTTTTGAGCATGAACTTCTCACTCAAGAATCATGTTGTTTTATCTTTTTGAACTTTTTCGCTTTCAGCATATATCTCAACAGTTTCCGAATCTAGAAATCCTGTCTGTTGCAAGAAATAGGATAGCTGGGTGGAAAGATCTGGTATGTTCATAGTTTTTTACTCGTTAAAATCATTTGGTATCTCAGACTTTGATTGGTTCAGAACTCGAGGATAGCGAGGAAAGTCTGAAATCCCCTATTGTTGTTAGAACTCGTTTCAGGTCATATGGTTCAGCTCTTGAGGAAGGATTGATTTAGACGAAGGCTTGCTGTTTTTGTTCATAGGCAAATACATTTTACTATCTTCTTAAGGTATTGGTTTATGTGCTAAACACAAAGGGCCCACTGAATAGGTAAACTAATCGAAGCAGTGCATTGATAGTTGATAGGCAAATACGCTTACTATCTTCGTAAGGAATTGGTTTATGTGCAAAGCATAAAAGACCCACTGAATAGGTAAACTTATCGAAACAGTGCATTGATAGTTGATAGGCAGGTACACTTACTATCTTGGTAAGGTATAGGTTTATGTTCAAAAGCACGAAGGGTCCACTGAATGGGTAGACTAATCCAGCAGTGCGACCCTGGTCCTTCCTCTCGATGTGACCACAACTCGTGATTCCTTTTGCCTTTTAGCCCGGAAAGAGAGTTCGCAATTTCTCTCTTTCAGACCTCGCACTTTGTGACAGGTCTGGAGGTGGTTTCGAACAAAGTTCGAGTGATCTAACCACTCGGCCCTTTCAACAAGGAACAAGTGATTTAGCCACTTGGTCATCCCCGCTACTGGCACAGGAAAAAAGGGAAAACAAGGGCACAGTAGTATCCAATACATCACTATATGAATTCATTATGTATGGGCTAACGAAAATGTATTCTCAACAATGAACATTGTCATAAGCCTAAACCAGTCTTGAATACCAGACCTGGCCCATCATAGGCTAGTGTGCTGATCATATCACCTACATCATTCTGAATTACACCTTTAGAATTGCCCCATTCTTGCAGGCGCACTTGAGCTGTTTAAAAGATTTAAAAGAATTATATCTTGATGGTGAGTAGGAAATTCAAATTTCTATGCTATATTCATCCACCGAAGTGGATATCTCGAAATCTTACCACTGCCAAAAGTTTTGTCTGACACCTAACAGCGTAATGCGTCAAAGAAACATGAAAAACTGACCCATTCTCGCACCCACGTGACACATGGATCGATATATGCCTCTCAAGCATATGATGCTTCACTGTGTCTCTTATTTGTGCCAGTTTCCCTGAAGGTCTGTACTCATTCATTATTATTTCATTATTACAGGTAACAAAGTGAAGAGTGATTTTGAAGTAGTTGGGTAGGTTTCAAGCATTCTTTTATCCTTGGGTTTATTTGTGTTGAGGCGAGGGTAATTTGAACTCGCTCATGAGGCATTCTTTTGAAGTTTCTACCCTTCCCGTCTATCATATACCCCTGTTGATTAGAACTCGGGAAACTTCGACTGATCTGAAAATGACTGATCGAGCATTCTATTGTTTCTAGACCCAGATGTCGAATCAAATTGCTTCGGTTTGCATTTGGCCCCCAATATGGCTACCAAAGACTTTATATCGACTTGATTCTTTGTTAAGAATAACTGCAAGATTATCAAGTGCTGATCATTCATATCATTTCAACAATCATCAAAGAAAAAAGTACGCCCCGGTGGAATTTCGACGTATTGAAATGAACCAATGACTTCATTTCAGAACGACAAATGCTCCAACTAGTTTTTTTTTATCTCAGTGCAAACTTCCCACTCAGCGTTTTTATATCAGACTCTTGTATTTTTCAAACTCAAGACTGATTGGGGGAAATCTAGAAAACCTGCTGGTTGATTAAAACTGTCTTCGATAGTCTTTACATTATCTGCCCCCTTGTTGATTCTGTCCAAGCAAATCACTGCTGATTTTCGTTTTCCCTTTTTAGCAACTGGCATCGTAAAGTTTTGGATACGATACCACAACTGGAAGTTCTTGACGGGGTAAGTATTAATACTCATCTACCCGTTACCCATGAACTGTGAAACTGTCAATGAAAATGACTCAAAAACTTATCATATCTTAACTGGTCTATTTGGTATCAATTCAATTTTCTTCTGTCTGTTCAAGATATTTGATTCCTAGTGTCGACATTATGTGTTTCCTTTTTCTGATGGGTACAGTAGAAAGTAAAATATCTGTAATCGGCATGAAATATCACAAATAAACGCATTCCGTTTTAATGTTTCATAGTTCTTTCACCTATTCTATCCCATCTTCAAGCTTTAACCCCCTCCAGTCTGTTCTCTCGCCAAAAATTTATTTATTTCTTTCACAGATAAGTTTAACTCGACCGCAATCGAGATCTGGAGAGCAGCGCCCGATGAGACCAATGTCTGCGTCACAAGGTAAGGCCCCGTCCACACGTATACGGATATCAGGAAAACGCATATTTATTTCTCCGTTTGGCCTTCCGTTCACACGCAGCCGAAGTTATCGATGATGAAAACGGAGCTTCTTGAAAACGCTGTCGAGGGAGTAGATTTTTGAAAACTTCGTTTTCACGTTGTTGTTTGGACGAAATCATTTCGAAAACGATGACGTCCTTAGATCAGTTTTGCGCGCTCAATTTTGCAAAAAAAAGTTTTATTTGTGATTTCTCGGTGGACGTGTGGATGCGTTTTCCAAAATATCCGGATACGTATGGATAAGGCCTAAATATAACGGACGAAAGAGCTTTAGCCTACAGCGATCAATCGTTTTGCTTAATAGAACTGTCAGGGCCAGATAAATCAACAGCAATCTACAAAATTAACATTCGAAAGCTACTGATTGAAATGTTCTTAACAGTAAAAGAACTTGAATCAAGTTTTTATGAAATAAATGTTTTTCGCACTCATGAATCTTCTCAAAATTTGAGGTCATCCCAAGTCGAGATGAGTAGGTCCAATACAAAGAAATAGGCGAAAGATACAATAACTTTCAAAGGCAGCTCTATATGAAGGATTTCTATTCTGTTTGAGGAATTCAGCAATCGTTGAATGTAATCTCTGCTATTGCAGGCTTAGTACTTGTCATTTGTGGTGGAAGTAGTCAGGTTTTACTTACCAATGCAACCTAATAACTTCTTTACAGGAATATCTACGAAACTGGTTCATGCTCAGATGAATGTGATGGAGAACGAACTCGAGTTTTACAAAGACCTCATCAACTCAAAGTGAGCCGATGCTTTTAATCATTTACGTCGGATTTCTTGTTATTCAGCATCTTCCTGTTCAACTCGGCTCCTTATTTCAATCCCAAGTGATCTCCCATGGCATTTTAATGAAAACGGAACAAGACCCATCTGTTTCGACCTTGTGTCCACACTTTTCTGTGCTATAGCTTAAATAGCTTGTGGCAAGGCTCGACAAAGTAGTGGTAGACTTGGATCAGTCGTTGATTAGTCGCGGGCATGGTCGAGTGGTTAGATTACTTGACCCTTACTCAAAGGGTCCCAGGTTCGAAATCACCTTAAGACTTGTCATAAAATGTGAGGATAAAATTAGCCAGCTCTCTGTAATTCAAGGCAAAAAGACAGAAGCAATCATGAGGTTTGTTCACATCGAGAGGAAGGACCAGGGTCGCACTGCTCGATTAGTCTACCTATTCAGTGGGCCCTTTGTGCTTTGCACATAAATCAGTAACTTACGAAGATAGATATCGCATTTGCCTATCAAAAGTGGTTGCAGGAACAAAATTTTCTTGCAGGCTCATTTTGACATGTTTTTTTATTTACCTTAAGCTAATAAACCCCCCCTCCCCAAAGAATCAGATTTACAGGACACTTTAGAGGCAATTTGGATGGCAGGTGTACACAAATGATCTAGATCCCTGGTAGGCGATCGTTACGGATATTTTATCGTGATGTTTTTATAATGAATGTCATGTCATAGTTAAACCGTTCTTTTCATTAGATTGTTTTATTTCTGTCCAGGTTCGCAACTGTGCAAGACTTACTCGTGTCTTTACCGCAGAAGCCCTCCGAATCAAAGTTGGTCTGTCGAGATGCCTCTGGTGTGTAAATTCAATTCTCTTAGGCTTCCGTTTTAACCACATCTGGATGTTCAGTACCGTGGAGGGATTCCATCAATACTGTTGGGGGCTTCCATCAGTACAAGGAGGGATACCATCAGTTCTGTAGAGGGCTGCCATCAGTACAGTGGAGGAATACCATCAGTTCTGTAGAGGGCTGCCATCAGTACAGTGGAGGAATACCATCAGTTCTGTAGAGGGCTTCCATCAGTACAGTGGAGGAATACCATCAGTTCTGTAGAGGGCTTCCATCAGTACAGTGGAGGAATACCATCAGTTCTGTAGAGGGCTGCCATCAGTACAGTGGAGGAATACCATCAGTTCTGTAGAGGGCTGCCATCAGTACAGTGGAGGAATACCATCAGTTCTGTCGAGTGTTCAGTAATGTGGGGTGATAGCATCAGTAATGCCTAAAATGCTTGTGGTTTCTCTCCACAGTACTGTATATCCTTCATAATACCGATGGAATCTCCCTTAGTACTGAACATCCTCTACAGTACTGTACACCTTCCAACTTATGGTATCCCCCACACTACTAATAACATTCAATACATTACTATTCACTTTAGCATACCATTAGTTTATCGTGCCTCTTTCCTTACTCTCTATCGTTAGCGTTGTTTAAAGGAGGGTGATTAAAGAGGGTCCGGATGCTAGATAAGCTTAGTTTTTCCTGGCTAGTGTTGCGTCATTCTCGTAACTGTTTCATTCCTAATTATAATTGAATTGAATTGAACTGATTATTAAACCCCTTTTAATTCGACGTTACTGATTTATCATAGGGGATGCACTGCAGAATGAACAGGAGCTAGATAGACCTTCGACATCTGGATTGAATTATCGACCTACTAGCCGAAGTGGAAGGTGAGTTTAAATCGTAGTATACGATACCCAAAAGATCTAAGTTATGACCCGTGCAGGACTCGAACCAAAGACCCTCTAGATTAGTAATCTCACCATTATTTAAATCTTTCAGCCGTGCTAGAATACAAGAAGCGTTGGCTTTTGCATCCCAACACTCCGAAAACGCTGAAGTTAGTGGAGGCAGCGCCGGGAAAACAACACGGAATTAAGCAGGTGAGCAAGTTTGTTTGTTGTCAATGCAGCTTTGCTTCCAATCTCAGAAAGTCAGGAAAAAATACTTGGAAGTTGGTTGCATTCTACTGAAATCCAAACTGTCTACACCAAGATATGCACGAGGCATGAGCGAATCAAAGTCATTGTATCCCTGTGACTTTGTTGATATCGAGAAAAGAACACTCTTCTTCGTAGAGGTGGTTTTCGTCAGTTATGGAAAGCCGTTACCTCTGATAAAAAACAACAAGGGAGTTGACGAGAAATCACATCAAAGGTCGGACATTCTTCTTTCAAAACGCTATTATTCACCATAGTTTATTGAAGTAAGTTTATAGAAGTAGATGGTTAGGAAACCTATTGTTGTACGTCGTTGTTTAACATTTGATGTTGAACAGTACCTGAAAGTGCACAACGTATGCCCATAGTTTATAGAAGTAGATGGTTAGGAAACTTATTGTTGTACGTCGTTGTTTAACATTTGATGTTGAACAGTACCCGAGAGTGCACAACGTATGCCCATAGTTTATAGAAGTAGATGGTTAGGAAACCTATTGTTGTACGTCGTTGTTTAACATTTGATGTTGAACAGTACCTGAAAGCGCACAGCGTATGCCTTATTCTCTCTCTGTGCTGTTAAAATTGTACATGTACACATTGCCTGCATATGAATGGTGGTGAATATTTATAAAACTTTCCATTGATTGAGACATTTTTTTTGGATTTGGAGCCAAAGAAGCATTTTGGTATATTTGTTCAACCATGACCTGGATGGCTGAAACAAAGACCTTGTTGGCTGAAACAATACTCTGTACTCTAGATAAGAGACAAGAAAGGAGACTGGCTCTCTGTAACTTAAAGTTTCATGCTCGCGCAATCATCAGACAGACTATAATCAATATAGTCGTATGCAGAGAGCCAGTCTCCTGTCTAGTTTCTCTTCTATATCGCTCTGTACTTTTGTGCATCGAGCACTACGATGCGGCGTTAGACAACGCAATCGCTATAGAGATACCCTGTGCACTATAAATTTTGAAAACGTTGCAAAAATATACAACAATAGGTTTCTAATCCACCAGTAACCAATGATATCTTACCTACCAAATTCAAATTATTTTACTTAACCGTTCATTTCTCGATCACATTTAACCATTCTCTGAGGAAGCCTTGCCTAGCAGGGCGAAATATTAGAAACAACAATTATTTAATCAAACTTATTTGTGTGTTTTTTGCGTCGCGGTGTTTCTCAACCAACTTCTTATTAATTTCTTCGCCGTATTCAACGCAGCAGTTAGTGTAAGTGGTTTTTTCTTTCCTAATAATAGGTTTCTAGACTACTAAACCACCCCCTCTATAAACTATGCATTCACCTTGCAATTATCTTACACTAAGCTGCTTCAAATGGACGAGAAATACTCTGTGACAAAATGACTCGACTCTTGCAAAGCTTGTGTGGGTGGAAATATCTTTTAATTAGATTTCGATATTGTTTGCAGAACTCCCCCGCAAGACAATTAGTATTATAAAAGTTTTATCGTCTATGATTACTCATTTTTATGTATATATTATTCATAAGTATTTCAGTTATCATAGCTTGAATCTTTTAAGTAATTTATTAATTGCGATTCTTATCAAGCTCTGCAATTTCGTTTGAGTAATAAAGACACACCGAACGCGCCAAAAAACGAATCGTATTTGACGGGCTACTGTATACTGGATTCTTTGTTAAGCTTATCAAGGAGATTGGTTTTATACTATTTATTGCAGATTACACTCTTTTTATCTTTTAAGAACAATTTCATAGGAATACGAGCCTCATATTTGCCAAAATTTGAGAAAAAGCTGAGAACAAACAGAGGCTACCAATATATAGCTCAATGCAAGAATTTTAAGAGATTGCCTCAAGACTGAGAAATAATTACAAAACATTGACAGCACGCAGTTATGTCAGATGGTCAAGAGAGTCAAAATTAGGAACAATTAACACAACTGATAGCAAAGATACTGAAATACAGAAAGCAATAGACTGGAAGCAATGAAAATAAACCGATTATAATTATTTGTTTTTACCGTTCTTAATCGTTCTTTGATCTTTGATCGCATATTGTTTTGAGATCAACATTTATGATTGTAATTTTGGTTTCCATATCAACAGCCTCGGTTTCAAGTTCTGTTTGCTTTACAACTGTGCTCCCACACGTAGGTAGGTTTCCCTCCGGAAGTGGTAAATGTTGCTCCTTTTTTTGGTTTGCTCTTTGTAGCTTTATTTTTTTGTATTTTTCCATTTCTCTTGGTAAAGTAAGCAAACAAGCAAATTCACTACCTGTTTTACAAGGTATGGTTGCAAATGAAAAGGTAAACATAAACAAATAAATACTTCTACTACCAAGAGGTGGACCAAGTTAAACTTCAAGGTAAAAATACAAATGAGACCTAATGTGTGGAATTTCAGTTGCCTTGTTCTTCAGATCTAGTGTATTGTAGAAAGTTGCAGAAACCTTGGATAACAAATGTTTCTTTGCTTGAAAGGAATTTTTTAAAGACGAATTCAGTTGAGTAAACTGTGTTCATTTACCTTCTCCAAGTTACACTTTTTATATTGACGGCCATTCACTAAACCGTTGTGTCGACCAATTTCTATTTGTAGGTTTGGGTCATTGCATCTTGATTTTAACATTATTTTCCTGTCTCGAAATAAAAGCCAAATTTTCAGGTATTTTTCATACAAGTAGGGGAGAACTCTAGATTGAAACTTAATGCGCAGTAGGTGTAGGAATTGCGTAGGAGCAAACAAATGCGTTGGTTTGACTTTTGACTTTTATCACGATCGTGACGTCGTGTTGCAATTTAATGATCGAAAGTATCGAAATAAACTTTGCTCAGCACATTACAAATTATCATTTATAATTCATTGAAAAAACTGGAGGATTATTGTCGATGCGCTGGTGAGAAAGGCAACAAATCAACACAAACATGGCACGGCTGTTTTCGTTGTTTTTGAGAGCTCTTCTGCCGAGATTTCTTTTCGTTGGGCACGGAATGGTCGGGATCCTAGTGCTTGCCCTCACGGAAAGTAACAACAACTACTGGGCTTTGAGCACGTTTCTCATCCTCATCGTCTTTGAGGGGATTTACAACGTGCTGGTCAGAAAAGGCAAAGAGTTTGACTGGTAAGTTACGTGCATTTGTTTTTGAGATCGGGATGTTCTTTCTTTGAATATTTAAATCATTCCTGCTGTGTTTCAAACTTTGTTGACACAAGGAAGGTGTTGGGAAAGAAGAATGTCTGTTGTCGTTTTTTAAAGAGAAAACACCTGGAATGATGGAGAATTGATGAATGATGACTTTAAGGTACCACTCGCTTCCATATTAGTCCTTCAGGTGGATCTTCAGTTAAATTATTCTAGCTGATGCCAAAGCAGGGAGATAAAACAATAGGCGGGGGTCATGGCCCTCAAAGCAAAATTTAACCTTGATGATCAAGACGATCAGAAAACCCAAATAATTTTTATCATGTGGTTGTACATTACAAAAAGGATAACCACACTCTTTTTTCATCAGAAAACTTCGCATTACTTTCAGCCTGTCTTTCTTTGCTCAGAAAGAATTTTTAACCAATCAATCAACCCCTTCCCTTCACAAAGTTTCGTCAAAAATTTCTTTTTAGGGCAGGATTTTCAAATTGGTGAAATGCTTGACTGTGTTTATTGATATAGTTCTGGAGAAACTCAAAAATTCTGACCGAAATCTCAGCCCAACGCTTTAATAAAGGCTATTCCTTTTAGATCATTTTCTCATATAACTTTTTAATAGCAAGCACCGAACCCTACCCTAACAAATAAGGGCGTTCTTATAAGATAGGTAATTAATGTTACTATAACTTTTTGATAGTAATTACTGAACCCAGCCCAAACAAATAGTAAAACCCGGTTGAGTTTTATAACCTGAAAACCTCCATGAACTGATGCCTAAAACTGGCAAAATCAATAACCTGTTGAAACCCCAAGACCCCCCTCATTAAAGTTCTTACTTTTTCATTATTTTAGCGTTTACACTCTTCCAATGAAAAATCTAGCTTTGTTGAGACTTAAGATATTCTCATCTCAACTTTTTCAACTGTGAAAAGTAATCTCAACATGAATATTTAATGCATAAGATTATGATCTCGTAAAAAAGGCAGTTTGTTGCACAGGTTCTCGGAAGATATTGTTCTAGTATCATTTCTAAACATTAGATCACATCAGTTTTCGCTTTCAGCTGTTTTAATCTTTAATAAAGCACCTGTATCCTATTACTTCACAATCAACTGTTTGACACAATGAGAGAGTTTCTGCAGTGGCTGTCTTTGCCGGAATCTAGAATTACAGAGTCTGAGATCCAGAATCAAGGGTTGCGTGATTACAGAATTCTGAATTGCAGAACTTTATTAATCACAAAGCAGATATTGCTATCACATGTTTCACTATACCTTGCAGTATAGTTGTCATCAGGGCAGTAAGAGACTGGCAGGGCCCCCGAGTAAAAGGTCATTCAATGGGCCTAAATTTCCCTGAAAGCGACCTTATAAGGAATAAACAAAGATGACTTATATTTTACAGTTCCCTAAGAGCCACAAGTTCCCTGGTCACTACCCTGGTTTCTCTCTCCTCTTGACGGTACTGGTCGTAATCATTTCTCTGGGAATTTGTTTCACAATTCACTATTTTTTTTTAAATTTTTATTTCAGGTTTTGCCCGAGTGCATTTTTCTACAGCATTGTGTTACTGACTGTCTTGACCTATTTGCGGAGCTCCTTGGTGGAATGTATCATAGATGAAACCCTCGATGAAATATGTAGAGTTAAGACTTCTGTGGCTAGCAATTCTGTTGAAAAGGTAACTCATCTTGATTGATTAACTCTATTGTAACCATGCCATCTGAAATAAATGTGGATGAGATAGATACTTTCTGTGATCTTTTTTAGATATAAGTTTTTAACCAAATCACCCCGGCACTAGCTTAATCACCGAAAAAACTAACTAAATCCTCCAAGAATCAGCCAAATCACCTTGAATTAGCAAAAGCACCAAATATCAGCCAAAGCACCCAAAATTTTTGTGACTATATAGCAAAGGAAATGCATGAATGACTCTTCTTTTTTTGCAATTCTCTGAAAGTAATTTGTATAAAGCAATGCCCTCAGTGTAGTAGCGGATAGTGTAGTTTCTGTTAAACCCATTTTAAAGAATAGAAATAAATTGAAAAAAAATTCAAAACTCATTTTTTGTAGCTCATATTTGAAAATGGAGTGGGTGGAAGAGCAGCTGTTATCGAACAAACAGGCGTTTTCATCCTGATTATTGGGCGCTGGACCTTACCAAAAGGTTCCATATCAAGAGATCAGTTCTCCCAGATACTCCTCATTTACGTTGGCACTGCAGCAGACATCGTCGAGTTTTCCGAGCTCTATTCAGACGAGCAAGTCAGAGCGGTAGAACCCAAGGCAACACAGAATACCATCTATACCGGGATCATGGTGGTGTGGGGCTGGAGTATTCTTCAGTTCTCACTGACAATTGCCTTGCCTGAGGACGGCCTGAAGCAAGAAGAGGAGGAAGACATTGAACCAGATGAGGCAAATGTAAAATGGCGGCAAACCAACCGTGTCGCACCAATGTCATATTTGCATTATAAACACATGCTGACCAAGGGTTGGGACAGCGAGGCGCAGAAAACCGCATCTTCTGAGAAAGACAATGTACAGTGGCGTGGGAAGTTCGAAGGCGCTCATGCAAGACAAGAACAAATGGGAGAAGAGCAAGGTCCAGAAGAAGAAGATTCCGGTTGTGGTATTAAACGAGGAGAGCTGAAAACTTGTATATTAAATCATCTAGAGCTTATAACGTGCTTGGTGCCGGTGTTGATGCAGGATGGACCGTTCTTTGTGTATCGAATGATCCTTATGATCCAGTATAAAATATCAAACCAAATGATCATACTTCTAACTGTGAAAAACGCTCTAGTCATCATTGTCCAAATATACCGCATCATGATCCTGTATTGTTGCGAACCGAGGAACGATTCTGAAATGGAACTCAATGATCCATCTATAAGAGTGCGGACTGCACTAAAGGCATCACAAGGCTTATCTAAGAGATCAATAAAGAATGTGAGAGGCAGCGCAGCGATCCAAGCTATCTCAAGAATGCAACATTATTATTTGAGCAGCAAAAATGCAGCAAGTACTGCGAAGACATAGTTGGATAATTACTAAAAATCATTTGGTCTTTTTCTTTTTTATGAGACACATAGTTCATATACATATTCAGAGTTACATCTAGTGAGCCGCCTAAGATATATTTACTAAAGATATATTTGAAATTAGCTATTTTATTGTTATGTATCATATTGACTTTTATGATATTTGGGTTCCACTGTGTATATTCTCCTTTGCAAGGTCCAAGCATATTTCAAAGAGGAATATGTTTCAGAAACTTAATGTTATATCTTTTGTGCAGGTTTTTCTCGATTGAGAGTGCACTGTGTAATGTTTTGCCATTTTTAGCAGGAAAATCGAGGTTTAAAAACACTTCTTTTGATTTTTGGTCATAATGGGCTACATTGGTAAGGTACCATGATGATGGAAGGGGTTTCGGTAATTTTATGCGGTTTTTAAGGCTATCATAGCCTATTATTGCTCACTGGATCGTCCTGGTTGGATTTAAAGCCTATTTCGAGCCATTTTATTTTGGGCAAATTTTGACCAAAAACCATGGGGCAATTTTTGGCCGATTTAGAAGGAAATATTTTGACAATTTGATGCGGTTCCTAAGGCTATTATAGGCTGATGTTGCCCCATGAACTGTTCTAGGTGGGTTTAAAGCCTATTTGGAAGGATTCATGCTGGGCAAATTTTGACCAATACCATGGGCTAACCATCAGTGTTTTCGCAATTTTCGGCTGATTTGGAAGGAAATATTTTGACAATTTGATGCGGTTTCTAAGGCTATTACAGGCTGACATTGTCCCATGAACTGTTCTAGGTGGGTTTAAAGCCTATTTGGAAGGATTCATGTTGGGCAAATTTTGACCAAAACCATAGGCTAACCATCAGTGTTTTCGCAATTTTCGGCTGATTTGGAAGGAACTATTTTGACAATTTGATGCGGTTTCTAAGGCTATTACAGGCTGATATTGTCCCATGAACTGTTCTAGGTGGGTTTAAAGCCTATTTGGAAGGATTCATGTTGGGCAAATTTTGACCAAAACCATGGGCTAACCATCAGGGTTTTCGCAATTTTCGGCTGATTTGGAAGGAAATATTTTGACAATTTGATGCGGTTCCTAAGGCTATTATAGGCTGATATCGCCCCATGAACTGTTCTAGGTGGGTTTAAAGCCTATTTGGAAGGATTCATGTTGGGCAAATTTTGACCAAAACCATGGGCTAACCATCAGTGTTTTCGCAATTTTCGGCTGATTTGGAAGGAAATATTTTGACAATTTGATGCGGTTTCTAAGGCTATTACAGGCTGATATTGTCCCATGAACTGTTCTAGGTGGGTTTAAAGCCTATTTGGAAGGATTCATGTTGGGCAAATTTTGACCAAAACCATGGGCTAACCATCAGGGTTTTCGCAATTTTCGGCTGATTTGGAAGGAAATATTTTGACAATTTGATGCGGTTCCTAAGGCTATTATAGGCTGATGTTGCCCCATGAACTGTTCTAGGTGGGTTTAAAGCCTATTTGGAAGGATTCATGTTCGGCAAATTTTGACCAAAACCATGGGCTAACCATCAGTGTTTTCGCAATTTTCGGCTGATTTGGAAGGAAATATTTTGACAATTTGATGCGGTTCCTAAGGCTATTACAGGCTGATATCGCCCCATGAACAGTTCTAGGTGGGTTTAAAGCCTATTTGGAAGGATTCATGTTGGGCAAATTTTGACCAAAACCATGGGCTAACCATCAGTGTTTTCGCAATTTTCGGCTGATTTGGAAGGAAATATTTTGACAATTTGATGCGGTTTCTAAGGCTATTACAGGCTGATATCGCCCCATGAACAGTCCTAGGTGGGTTTAAAGCCTATTTGGAAGGATTCATGTTGGGCAAATTTTGACAAAAACCATGGGCTAACCATCAGTGTTTTCGCAATTTTCGGCTGATTTGGAAGGAAATATTTTGACAATTTGATGCGGTTTCTAAGGCTATTACAGGCTGATATTGTCCCATGAACTGTTCTAGGTGGGTTTAAAGCCTATTTGGAAGGATTCATGTTGGGCAAATTTTGACCAAAACCATGGGCTAACCATCAGTGTTTTCGCAATTCTCGGCTGATTTGGAAGGAAATATTTTGACAATTTGATGCAGTTTCTAAGGCTATTATAGGCTGATGTTGCCCCATGAACTTTTCTAGGTGGGTTTAAAGCCTATTTGGAAGGATTCATGTTGGGCAAATTTTGACCAAAACCATGGGCTAACCATCAGTATTTTCGCAATTTTCGGCTGATTTGGAAGGAAATATTTTGACAATTTGATGCGGTTTCTAAGGCTATTACAGGCTGATATCGCCCCATTAACAGTTCTAGGTGGGTTTAAAGCCTATTTGGAAGGATTCATGTTGGGCAAATTTTGACCAAAACCATGGGCTAACCATCAGTGTTTTTGCAATTTTCGGCTGATTTGGAAGGAAATATTTTGACAATTTGATGCGGTTTCTAAGGCTATTACAGGCTGATATCGCCCCATGAACAGTCCTAGGTGGGTTTAAAGCCTATTTGGAAGGATTCATGTTGGGCAAATTTTGACCAAAACCATGGGCTAACCATCAGTGTTTTCGCAATTTTCGGCTGATTTGGAAGGAAATATTTTGACAATTTGATGCGGTTCCTAAGGCTATTACAGGCTGATATCGCCCCATGAACAGTTCAAGGTGGGTTTAAAGCCTATTTGGAAGGATTCATGTTGGGCAAATTTTGACCAAAACCATGGGCTAACCATCAGTGTTTTCGCAATTTTCGGCTGATTTTGAAGGAAATATTTTGACAATTTGATGCGGTTTCTAAGGCTATTACAGGCTGATATCGCCCCATGAACAGTCCTAGGTGGGTTTAAAGCCTATTTGGAAGGATTCATGTTGGGCAAATTTTGACAAAAACCATGGGCTAACCATCAGGGTTTTCGCAATTTTCGGCTGATTTGGAAGGAAATATTTTGACAATTTGATGCGGTTTCTAAGGCTATTACAGGCTGATATTGTCCCATGAACTGTTCTAGGTGGGTTTAAAGCCTATTTGGAAGGATTCATGTTGGGCAAATTTTGACCAAAACCATGGGCTAACCATCAGGGTTTTCGCAATTTTCGGCTGATTTGGAAGGAAATATTTTGACAATTTGATGCGGTTCCTAAGGCTATTATAGGCTGATGTTGCCCCATGAACCTTTCAAGGTGGGTTTAAAGCCTATTTGGAAGGATTCATGTTGGGCAAATTTTGACCAAAACCATGGGCTAACCATCAGTGTTTTCGCAATTTTCGGCTGATTTGGAAGGAAATATTTTGACAATTTGATGCGGTTCCTAAGGCTATTATAGGCTGATGTTGCCCCATGAACTGTTCTAGGTGGGTTTAAAGCCTATTTGGAAGGATTCATGTTGGGCAAATTTTGACCAAAACCATGGGCTAACCATCAGGGTTTTCGCAATTTTCGGCTGATTTGGAAGGAAATATTTTGACAATTTGATGCGGCTTCTAAGGTTATTATAGCCTGTTATTATAGCCTAGCATTGCTCCTGTACAATCCCAAGAGGATCAAAAGCCTACTTAGAACCATTCATGTTGGGCAAATTTTGACCAAAACCATGGGCTAACCATCAGTGTTTTCGCAATTTTCGGCTGATTTGGAAGGAAATATTTTGACAATTTGATGCGGTTTCTAAGGCTATTACAGGCTGATATCGCCCCATGAACAGTTCTAGGTGGGTTTAAAGCCTATTTGGAAGGATTCATGTTGGGCAAATTTTGACCAAAACCATGGGCTAACCATCAGTGTTTTCGCAATTTTCGGCTGATTTGGAAGGAAATATTTTGACAATTTGATGCGGTTTCTAAGGCTATTACAGGCTGATATCGCCCCATGAACAGTCCTAGGTGGGTTTAAAGCCTATTTGGAAGGATTCATGTTGGGCAAATTTTGACCAAAACCATGGGCTAACCATCAGGGTTTTCGCAATTTTCGGCTGATTTGGAAGGAAATATTTTGACAATTTGATGCGGCTTCTAAGGTTATTATAGCCTGTTATTATAGCCTAGCATTGCTCCTGTACAATCCCAAGAGGATCAAAAGCCTACTTAGAACCATTCATGTTGGGCAAATTTTGACCAAAACCATGGGCTAACCATCAGTGTTTTCGCAATTTTCGGCTGATTTGGAAGGAAATATTTTGACAATTTGATGCGGTTTCTAAGGCTATTACAGGCTGATATCGCCCCATGAACAGTTCTAGGTGGGTTTAAAGCCTATTTGGAAGGATTCATGTTGGGCAAATTTTGACCAAAACCATGGGCTAACCATCAGTGTTTTCGCAATTTTCGGCTGATTTGGAAGGAAATATTTTGACAATTTGATGCGGTTTCTAAGGCTATTACAGGCTGATATCGCCCCATGAACAGTCCTAGGTGGGTTTAAAGCCTATTTGGAAGGATTCATGTTGGGCAAATTTTGACCAAAACCATGGGCTAACCATCAGGGTTTTCGCAATTTTCGGCTGATTTGGAAGGAAATATTTTGACAATTTGATGCGGTTCCTAAGGCTATTACAGGCTGATATCGCCCCATGAACAGTTCTAGGTGGGTTTAAAGCCTATTTGGAAGGATGCATGTTGGGCAAATTTTGACTAAAACCATGGGCTAACCATCAGGGTTTTTGAAATTTTCGGCTGATTTGGAAGGAAATATTTTGACAATTTGATGCGGTTTCTAAGGCTATTACAGGCTGATATCGCCCCATGAACAGTTCTAGGTGGGTTTAAAGCCTATTTGGAAGGATTCATGTTGGGCAAATTTTGACCAAAACCATGGGCTAACCATCAGGGTTTTCGCAATTTTCGGCTGATTTGGAAGGAAATATTTTGACAATTTGATGCGGTTTCTAAGGCTATTATAGTCTAATATTGCCCCCTGGACAGTCCTAGGTGGGTTTAAAGCTTATTTGGAAGGATTCATGTTGTGCAAATTTTTACCAAAAACCATGGGCTAACCATCAGGGTTTCTTCCAATTTAGGGCTGATTTGGAAGGAAATATTTTGACAATTCGATGCGGTTTCTCAGGCTATTATAGCCTAATATTGCCTTCTGAACAGTTCTAGGTGGGTTTAAAGCCTATTTGGAAGGATTTATCTTGGGCCATTTTTGACCGAGAAGCGTGGGCTAACCATCAGGTCTTTTTTCAAATTTTTTGCTGATTTTGAAGGAAAAAATCTTGATGATTTTATACGTTTTCTTAGGCTATTATAGCCTAGCATTGCTTGCTCTACAATCCTACTTATAACAATTTATTTTGGGAAAAACTTTGACCAAAAACCCTGGGCTAACCATCAGAGTTTTTTCAATTCTCGGCTGATTTGGAAGGAAATATTTTGACAATTTGATGCGGCTTCTAAGGTTATTATAGCCTGTTATTATAGCCTAGCATTGCTCCTGTACAATCCCAAGAGGATCAAAAGCCTACTTAGAACCATTCATGTTGGGCAAATTTTGACCAAAACCATGGGCTAACCATCAGTGTTTTCGCAATTTTCGGCTGATTTGGAAGGAAATATTTTGACAATTTGATGCGGTTTCTAAGGCTATTACAGGCTGATATTGTCCCATGAACTGTTCTAGGTGGGTTTAAAGCCTATTTGGAAGGATTCATGTTGGGCAAATTTTGACCAAAACCATGGGCTAACCATCAGTGTTTTCGCAATTTTCGGCTGATTTGGAAGGAAATATTTTGACAATTTGATGCGGTTTCTAAGGCTATTACAGGCTGATATCGCCCCATGAACAGTCCTAGGTGGGTTTAAAGCCTATTTGGAAGGATTCATGTTGGGCAAATTTTGACCAAAACCATGGGCTAACCATCAGGGTTTTCGCAATTTTCGGCTGATTTGGAAGGAAATATTTTGACAATTTGATGCGGTTTCTAAGGCTATTACAGGCTGATATTGTCCCATGAACTGTTCTAGGTGGGTTTAAAGCCTATTTGGAAGGATTCATGTTGGGTAAATTTTGACCAAAACCATGGGCTAACCATCAGGGTTTTCGCAATTTTCGGCTGATTTGGAAGGAAATATTTTGACAATTTGATGCGGTTTCTAAGGCTATTACAGGCTGATATTGTCCCATGAACTGTTCTAGGTGGGTTTAAAGCCTATTTGGAAGGATTCATGTTGGGTAAATTTTGACCAAAACCATGGGCTAACCATCAGGGTTTTCGCAATTTTCGGCTGATTTGGAAGGAAATATTTTGACAATTTGATGCGGTTCCTAAGGCTATTACAGGCTGATATCGCCCCATGAACTGTTCTAGGTGGGTTTAAAGCCTATTTGGAAGGATTCATGTTGGGCAAATTTTGACCAAAACCATGGGCTAACCATCAGGGTTTTCGCAATTTTCGGCTGATTTGGAAGGAAATATTTTGACAATTTGATGCGGTTCCTAAGGCTATTATAGGCTGATGTTGCCCCATGAACTGTTTTAGGTGGGTTTAAAGCCTATTTGGAAGGATTCATGTTGGGCAAATTTTGACCAAAACCATGGGCTAACCATCAGTGTTTTCGCAATTTTCGGCTGATTTGGAAGGAAATATTTTGACAATTTGATGCGGTTTCTAAGGCTATTACAGGCTGATATCGCCCCATGAACTGTTCTAGGTGGGTTTAAAGCCTATTTGGAAGGATTCATGTTGGGCAAATTTTGACCAAAACCATGGGCTAACCATCAGGGTTTTCGCAATTTTCGGCTGATTTGGAAGGAAATATTTTGACAATTTGATGCGGTTTCTAAGGCTATTATAGGCTGATATCGCCCCATGAACTGTTCTAGGTGGGTTTAAAGCCTATTTGGAAGGATTCATGTTGGGCAAATTTTGACCAAAACCATGGGCTAACCATCAGGGTTTTCGCAATTTTCGGCTGATTTGGAAGGAAATATTTTGACAATTTGATGCGGTTTCTAAGGCTATTATAGTCTAATATTGCCCCCTGGACAGTCCAAGGTGGGTTTAAAGCTTATTTGGAAGGATTCATGTTGTGTAAATTTTGACCAAAAACCATGGGCTAACCATCAGGGTTTCTTCCAATTTAGGGCTGATTTGGAAGGAAATATTTTGACAATTCGATGCGGTTTCTCAGGCTATTATAGCCTAATATTGCCTTCTGAACAGTTCTAGGTGGGTTTAAAGCCTATTTGAAAGGATTTATCTTGGGCCATTTTTGACCGAGAAGCGTGGGCTAACCATCAGGTCTTTTTTTCAAATTTTTTGCTGATTTTGAAGGAAAAAATCTTGATGATTTTATACGTTTTCTTAGGCTATTATAGCCTAGCATTGCTTGCTCTACAATCCTACTTATAACAATTTATTTTGGGAAAAACTTTGACCAAAAACCCTGGGCTAACCATCAGAGTTTTTTCAATTCTCGGCTGATTTGGAAGGAAATATTTTGACAATTTGATGCGGCTTCTAAGGTTATTATAGCCTGTTATTATAGCCTAGCCTTGCTCCTGTACAATCCCAAGAGGATCAAAAGCCTACTTAGAACCATTCATGTTGGGCAAATTTTGACCAAAACCATGGGCTAACCATCAGTGTTTTCGCAATTTTCGGCTGATTTGGAAGGAAATATTTTGACAATTTGATGCGGTTTCTAAGGCTATTACAGGCTGATATCGCCCCATGAACAGTTCTAGGTGGGTTTAAAGCCTATTTGGAAGGATTCATGTTGGGCAAATTTTGACCAAAACCATGGGCTAACCATCAGTGTTTTCGCAATTTTCGGCTGATTTGGAAGGAAATATTTTGACAATTTGATGCGGTTTCTAAGGCTATTACAGGCTGATATCGCCCCATGAACAGTTCTAGGTGGGTTTAAAGCCTATTTGGAAGGATTCATGTTGGGCAAATTTTGACCAAAACCATGGGCTAACCATCAGTGTTTTCGCAATTTTCGGCTGATTTGGAAGGAAATATTTTGACAATTTGATGCGGTTTCTAAGGCTATTACAGGCTGATATCGCCCCTTGAACAGTCCTAGGTGGGTTTAAAGCCTATTTGGAAGGATTCATGTTGGGCAAATTTTGACCAAAACCATGGGCTAACCATCAGTGTTTTCGCAATTTTCGGCTGATTTGGAAGGAAATATTTTGACAATTTGATGCGGTTTCTAAGGCTATTACAGGCTGATATTGTCCCATGAACAGTCCTAGGTGGGTTTAAAGCCTATTTGGAAGGATTCATGTTGGGCAAATTTTGACCAAAACCATGGGCTAACCATCAGTGTTTTCGCAATTTTCGGCTGATTTGGAAGGAAATATTTTGACAATTTGATGCGGTTCCTAAGGCTATTACAGGCTGATATCGCCCCATGAACTGTTCTAGGTGGGTTTAAAGCCTATTTGGAAGGATTCATGTTGGGTAAATTTTGACCAAAACCATGGGCTAACCATCAGGGTTTTCGCAATTTTCGGCTGATTTGGAAGGAAATATTTTGACAATTTGATGCGGTTTCTAAGGCTATTACAGGCTGATATCGCCCCATGAACAGTTCTAGGTGGGTTTAAAGCCTATTTGGAAGGATTCATGTTCGGCAAATTTTGACCAAAACCATGGGCTAACCATCAGTGTTTTCGCAATTTTCGGCTGATTTGGAAGGAAATATTTTGACAATTTGATGCGGTTTCTAAGGCTATTACAGGCTGATATCGCCCCATGAACTGTTCTAGGTGGGTTTAAAGCCTATTTGGAAGGATTCATGTTGGGCAAATTTTGACCAAAACCATGGGCTAACCATCAGTGTTTTCGCAATTTTCGGCTGATTTGGAAGGAAATATTTTGACAATTTGATGCGGTTTCTAAGGCTATTACAGGCTGATATCGCCCCATTAACAGTTCTAGGTGGGTTTAAAGCCTATTTGGAAGGATTCATGTTGTGCAAATTTTTACCAAAAACCATGAGCTAACCATCAGGGTTTCTTCCAATTTAGGGCTGATTTGGAAGGAAATATTTTGACAATTCGATGCGGTTTTTCAGGCTATTATAGCCTAATATTGCCTTCTGAACAGTTCTAGGTGGGTTTAAAGCCTATTTGGAAGGATTTATCTTGGGCCATTTTTGACCGAGAAGCGTGGGCTAACCATCAGGTCTTTTTTCAAATTTTTTGCTGATTTTGAAGGAAAAAATCTTGATGATTTTATACGTTTTCTTAGGCAATTCTAGCCTAGCATTGCTTGCTCTACAATCCTACTTATAACAATTTATTTTGGGAAAAACTTTGACCAAAAACCCTGGGCTAACCATCAGAGTTTTTTCAATTCTCGGCTGATTTGGAAGGAAATATTTTGACAATTTGATGCGGTTTCTAAGGCTATTACAGGCTGATATCGCCCCATGAACAGTCCTAGGTGGGTTTAAAGCCTATTTGGAAGGATTCATGTTGGGCAAATTTTGACCAAAACCATGGGCTAACCATCAGGGTTTTCGCAATTTTCGGCTGATTTGGAAGGAAATATTTTGACAATTTGATGCGGTTCCTAAGGCTATTATAGGCTGATGTTGCCCCATGAACTGTTCTAGGTGGGTTTAAAGCCTATTTGGAAGGATTCATGTTGTGCAAATTTTGACCAAAACCATGGGCTAACCATCAGGGTTTTCGCAATTTTCGGCTGATTTGGAAGGAAATATTTTGACAATTTGATGCGGTTCCTAAGGCTATTACAGGCTGATATCGCCCCATTAACAGTTCTAGGTGGGTTTAAAGCCTATTTGGAAGGATTCATGTTGTGCAAATTTTGACCAAAAACCATGGGCTAACCATCAGGGTTTCTTCCAATTTAGGGCTGATTTGGAAGGAAATATTTTGACAATTCGATGCGGTTTCTAAGGCTATTACAGGCTGATATCGCCCCATTAACAGTTCTAGGTGGGTTTAAAGCCTATTTGGAAGGATTCATGTTGTGCAAATTTTGACCAAAAACCATGGGCTAACCATCAGGGTTTCTTCCAATTTAGGGCTGATTTGGAAGGAAATATTTTGACAATTTGATGCGGTTTCTCAGGCTATTATAGCCTAATATTGCCTTCTGAACAGTTCTAGGTGGGTTTAAAGCCTATTTGGAAGGATTTATCTTGGGCCATTTTTGACCGAGAAGCGTGGGCTAACCATCAGGTTTTTTTTCAAATTTTTTGCTGATTTTGAAGGAAAAAATCTTGATGATGTTATACGTTTTCTTAGGCTATTATAGCCTAGCATTGCTTGCTCTACAATCCTACTTATAACAATTTATTTTGGGAAAAACTTTGACCAAAAACCCTGGGCTAACCATCAGAGTTTTTTCAATTCTCGGCTGATTTGGAAGGAAATATTTTGACAATTTGATGCGGCTTCTAAGGTTATTATAGCCTGTTATTATAGCATAGCATTGCTCCTGTACAATCCCAAGAGGATCAAAAGCCTACTTAGAACCATTCATGTTGGCCAATTTTGACCAAAAACCATGGGCCAACCATCAGGGTTTTCGCAATTTTGGGCTGATTTGGAACGAAATTTCTTCGACAATTTGATGCAGTTTATTAGGCCATTATAGCCTAATATTACCTTCTCAACAGTTCTGGGTGGATTTAATTTCTATTTGAGAGAATTCTTTTTAAGCCAATTTTAATGAAAACCATGGATCAAGATTTTTTCCAATTTTGGCTGATTTTGAAGGAAATTATGTCAGCAATCCCCCTTTCCACCATAGGAAAATTGCTTGAATTCTCGAGTGGAATGTATCAGTGCTTTCTACCTCAAATTAGCTTTCACTGAGTCAGGGGAAAATGTCCTTAGGTTTCCCTCCTTTTCTCCATAATTTCCTTATATCCTATCCCTCAAATTTAACCTTGATAAAAACTTTAATTGCTTTTTAAGAACTTTAATTGCTTGCCTATTCATGTAGCCACAGTTTTATGCTCTAAAACCCAGTTAAATATAAAGCTAAATTAGGCCAAGAATTGGAAACAAGTTTGTTTGTCCTTGGTTTGTGCTCAAATTTTCAACAAAAATAACGTTTCTAAAAAAGCTTTAGATCCAGTAAGGGAGCCGCATTGGGCTGCAAAGTAAAAAGAAATATGCCCTTGTTTTTCCTCCGAAAGAGCTATTTTTCCAGGAGATGTCCTTCTGAGTGAAAGCACTGTGAAGAATTGAATACTTTTGCGGCGTTTTCAGGTAAAATGAATTAATGTAAAAATGGAAAAAAAATTAAAAACATTTATTTCCTTCCAAAAACCATGGCATTTACACTGATTTATGGATATTGTGGAATTCATACGAATTTTAACGGAAATTATGGAGTTTACATTATTTACAGAGTTTAGTGATTGTTCAGTGTTTTCTCTCTCAAATTCCCGTTCACTGCGTCCAGGAAGATGTCCTTAAGATTTCTTTTCTATTTCTTCAAATTTCCTTTTCTTATCCCCTAAACTTCCCTTTTAAATTCTCTTTTTTGATATTTTTCTCAGGAATCCTCGGCTATCCAAGCTATCCTGAAGAGAGAGGTATAACTTTTATCTCATGTTTACCAAACATTATGAACCTTAGAATGAAGTCTCTTACATAATTAAACTTTGATTTCTAAGATTCCTAATGTTTGGTAAAAATAATATTAAAGTGATACCTTTCTTACCAACATAGCTTTGGTGGGCTTAAGTCATTCGCAACATAGTTCGAGTCCTTATAAGGTAAGACTTCAAAATTCTGAAACTTATAATGCTGGGTAAAAATGATACAAAAGTAACACCTTTATTTTCAAGATAGCTTGGATGGCGGAGTCTTCTAAGGCGAGGGATTTTGATGCTGGAACCGTAGTTCGATCCCTTGTAAAGCAAGACTTTTTGTTTATAAGATTCGTTCTATTTGGTAGAAATTATATAAAATTCATAACTTTCCAACAAGATAGCTTAGGTGGGCTATAGTTATTCTGAACGTAGTTGGAGTCCTTGAAAGGTAAGACTTTTGATGTCGATATAAATGTTTGGTAAAAATGATACAAAAGCAATACCTCTCTTATCAAGGAATTTTGGGTGGCCAAGTGGTATAGGACAAGTGCTTCAGATGTCCAGACCGTTGTTCGAGTCCTTGAAGGGTACGACTTTTGATGTCTAAGATATATAATGCTTGGTAAAAATGATACAAAAGCAATACTTCTCTTATCAAGGAATTTTGGGTGGCCAAGTGGTATAGGACAAGTGCTTCAGATGTCCAGATCGTTGTTCGAGTCCTTGAAGGGTACGACTTTTGATGTCTAAGATATATAATGCTTGGTAAAAATGATACAAAAGTAATACCTCTCTTATCAAGGAATTTTGGGTGGCCAAGTGGTATAGGACAAGTGCTTCAGATGTCCAGATCGTTGTTCGAGTCCTTGAAGGGTACGACTTTTGATGTCTAAGATATATAATGCTTGGTAAAAATGATACAAAAGTAATACCTCTCTTATGAAGGAATTTTGGGTGGCCAAGTGGTATAGGACAAGTGCTTCAGATGTCCAGATCGTTGTTCGAGTCCTTGAAGGGTAAGACTTTTGATGTCTAAGATATATAATGTTTGGTAAAAATTATACAAAAGCAATACCTCTCTTATGAAGAAAGCTTGGATAGCCGAGTGGTCCCACCAAAGGGATTAAGATACTCGGACAGTATTTCGACTCCGCGTAAATTAAGACTTTTAATTTCTAAGACTAACAGTGCTTGGTAGAAGTGATATGAAAGTAATTCCCGTCATGCTAAGAAAGCTTGGGTGGATAAGTGGACTAAGCCAAGAGCGTCAGAAGCTTGGACTGTGGTTCGATCACTCGTAAGGTAAGAATTTTGATTTCTAAACTCGCAATCAAAAATGATATCAACTTCAATCGTCTCCTGCCGGCGGACCTAATATTTTTTCTGAAATACTATTTTTCAGCGAATTTGAGTCAAAACTATGGGCTAACTATTATGCTTCTCCTAAATTTTCAACAATTTTATGTTTAAATTTTACTGGATGTCGGAGCACATTGAAGAAAAGGACTGAACATTTCGTACATTCTAAAAACTCTGTAAAAGCTGTAAACACTGTAATTTCCGTACAAACTCGGTGAAAATCACTAGTTGCGCCTACAGCCCTCAGCGGAAGAATGCTCGGCTGGCCGTAGCTCGATTCCTGGCTCGATTCCTGGTATGGTCCGACTTTTGATTTCTGAGTTTCACAATAGTTGGTACAAATGAAACAAAAGTTATACCTGTCTTATTAAGAAAGCTTTCATGGTTAAGTAGACTAAACCATTAAGCTTTGAATGTCAGATTGTTGTTCAATTCTTTGCAATGTAAGATTTTTGATTGCTAAGATTCATAATATTTGATAAAATTTTAAATATGATGCAAAAGTAATACCTCTCTCATTGAGAAAACAAAAACCTGGGATGGCAAAGTAGACTGGCCTTTGGATGTTTGAGCCGTAGTTCGAATCCTCGGAGTGAAGCTAAGCCTTTTTATTTTTGTGATTTATGATGCTTTGTAAAAATGAACAAGAAGTAATACCTCTCTCATTAAGGAAGCTTGCGTGGCCCAGTGGGTTAAGCGAGGTGCGTAAAATGTTCTGACCGGAGTTCGAATCCTTGTAAGGTAAGACTTTTGATTTATAAACTCTGAATAAAAATGATATCAACTTCAAACCTATTCTGTCGGTGAGCTCCGGGTGGTGTGCAGGCAGAGTGCTTGTATCACAGTCGAAGGGTCGAGAGTTCGATCCTGAGATATACGGTTGTATCCTGAAGCAAACCAAAATCCCCTTGACATTCCAAAAAGTGGCATTGGCTCCACAGGAATTGTCGAGAGGGGCGCCAGGGGTCGGGGGTCTCCCCTGGCGGCTTCCCTGAGAGAAGAACTAGGGGGTTTTGAACAAATTTTGAAAACTACGAAAAATGAACTAAATAAAGAAACTGAACTAACTAACCAAGAAAACTGAACGAACGAAACTAGCTTTCTTTCAGTTTTTGTAGTTCATTAGATCAACTGAATGAAAATAAATAAACTGAACGAACGAAACTAGAATTTAGTTCCTTTGTTTGATCATTTGAAAGAATCTTCGTTTCGTTCGAACGAAACTAAACGAACAAAACTAACTAAAGAAACTGAACGAACGAAACTAGCTTTCTTTCAGTTTTTCTAGTTCGTTAGATCAACTGAATGAAAATAAATAAACTGAACGATCAAAACTAGAATTTAGTTTCTTTGTTGATCATTTCAACGAATCTCAGTTTCATTCGAACGAAACTAAACTAACAAAACTAACTAACTAAAGAAACTGAACGAACGAAACCAGAATTTAGTTTCTTTAGTTAGTTTCTTTGTTTGATCATTCGAACAAATTTTGAAAACTGCAAAAAATAGAGTAAATAAAGAAACTGAACGAACGAAACTAGAATTCTTCTTAGTTTTCAGAATTTGTTCAAATGAACTAAACAACGAAACTAACTAACTAAAGAAACTGAATTCTAGTTTCGTTCGTTCAGTTTATTTATTTTCATTCAGTTGATCGAACGAACTAAAAAAACTGAAAGAAAGCTAGTTTCGTTCGTTCAGTTTCTTTATTTAGTTCATTTTTCGTAGTTTTCAAAATTTGCTCAAAACCCCCTGGTTCTTCTCTCAGGGAGCCGCCAGGGGAGACCCCCGACCCCTGGCGCCCCTCTTGACAATTCCTGTGGAGCCAACGCCACTTTCTGGAATGCCAGGGGATGGTTCACTCTAGGTATATCTCAGGATCGAACCCTCGACCCTTCGACTGTGAGACAAACACTCTGCCTGCACGCTACCCGGAGCTCACCGACAGATATGGTTTGAAGTTGATATGATTTTCAATCAGAGTTTAGAAATCAAAAGTATTACCTTACAAGGAATCGAGCTACGGTCCAAGCTTCTGAAACTCTTGGCTTTGTCCACTTGGCCACCCAAGTTATCGACAGGCATCACTTTCATATCAGTTTTACCAAACATTATAAATCTTAGAAATGAAAAGTCTTATCTTACGAGGAGTCGAACTACTGTCCGAGTATTTTAATCCCTTTGATTAGACCACTCGGCCACCCAAGCTTTCTTGATGAGAGAGATATTATTTTTGTATCATTTTAAACAACCATTATAATTCTTAGAAATGAAAAGTCTTACCTAACAAGGAATTGAACTAGGGTCTCTATAATTAAAGCCCTTAGCTTGATCCATTCCGCTTTCCAAGCTTTGATTAAGAGAGAAGTATTACTTTTGTATAATTTTCACCTGACATAATAAATCTTAGAAATGAAAAGTCTTACCTAACGAGGAAACGAACACCGTCCTGGCACCTTAAGCCCTTCGATTAGACCACATGGCCATGAAAGCTTTCTTGGTGAGAGAGATATTACTTTTGTATCATTTTCACCCAGCATTATAAATCTTAGAAATGAAAAGTTAAACCTTACGAGGAATCAAACTATGGTCCAGATATCTAAAGACACCACTTTGCCATCCAAGCTTTCTTTGTGAGATAGGTATCAACTTTGTATCTTATTCATCCAATATTCTAAAGCTTAATAATCAAAAGTCTTACCTTAGGAAAACATGAACTAAGGTCTGAACATCGACACCGTTTTTAGCCGGTTTTGAAGGAAATTATTTTGCTGATTTTCTGCGTTTTTAAAGCCATCATAGCCTATCATTGCCCCCTGAACAGTCCCGATGGAGCCTATTTGGAATTGTTTGTTGGGGGAGGATATTGACCAAGAAACTATGGACTAACCATTAGGCTTTTTCAAGTGTTTGGCTGATATTGAAGGAAGCTTCTTGCTGATTCTTTACGTTTTTTAAGGCCTAAAATCCTGAGTGGATGAAAGGCCTATTTAGAACAATTTATCTCGGGCCAATTTTCACTAAATACCATGGACTAACCATCAGGTTTTTATCCAATTTTTGGCTGATTTTGAAGGAAATTTCGTTGTTGATTTGGTGTGTCTTCTAAGGCAATTATAGCCTAATATTGCTTCCTGAACAAAATAGAATTTATTAAAAGCGTTTTAGGAAGAATTTAACCAGGGTCAATTTTGACCAAAACATATTGGGTAAACATCAGGCTCTTTTCATCTTATATTGAAAATTCTTTATTCTACATTCTTTTTTTATTCATAACGTTAGGTATGATTTTCATGAGATACTGATTCCATCTACTTGCCGAAACACATGAAGTTTCACTTCATCATTAAGAGTTATCAAAAGAAATCAAAAGTCTTACCTTAAAGGAATCGAACAACGGTCCTAACGTCTAAAGCCCTTGGCTTAGTCCACTTGGCCACCCGAACTCTCTATATGCAAGAGGTTTGACTTTTGCATCGTTTTTACCAACTAATATATATCTTAGAAATTAGAAATTAAAAGTCTTACCTACAAAGGAGTCGAACGACGGTCCTAACGTCTAATGCCCTTGGCTTGGTCCACTTGGCCACCCTAACTCTCTTTGAGAGAGTGGTGTGACTTTTGTATAATTTTAACCAATTATTATATACCTAGGAAATTATAATTCTTACCCTACGAAGAAACTACAGTCCGAACATCTTAGGAGAGTTATCAATTTCATAGATTTCCTTCTAAAATGAAAAAGTGAAAGCCCGGTCATTTTTCTTCTAAATTTCCTTCCCGGGGGCACAAATATTTAGTTTCATTTTTCAACTTAGTAGTAAAATGGATTTAGAAGTGTAAAGTATCAAATATTAAGGTTCGAAATGAAAAAGTGAAAGCACTTTTGACGGTTGAACGTCAAGTTTGAACTGAGGTTAATCACCCGGGTACGCTATTGTTGATTGCCATTGTCAGAGAGTGCATGCTTGCTGTTTCAACAATGGTCAGCAGTTTGGGTTCGTAGGTACATATGCACAAGGCGTTGCCCTGCATCAGACCACTCTACAAGCTTGCAGACAAGCAGCATGGTGGAAAACTATCGAAATACCCTCCCTCCCTACCCTGGGAATTGCCGTAAGATAGATAGTAAATAGGAGCTCTGTTTAGCTAGTTAGTCAATTTTGCCTAACCTTTCTTGTTTTTATTTCATCCTGGTAACATTTTCGCTGTCCCCTCAGTTTTCATCGCATTTCTTTTCCGCGGTGGGACGTGTGCATGGTCACCAACCTTAAAAGCTCGTTTTGATCAGGCAGTAATGGGCAGCATGGCTTGAGAGCCGGGGACCTGGGGGTATTCCCTAATTTGCGGTGGTTATAGGGGGCTGGAAATCCCTTTCCCTTTCTCCAGGCACTGGCCTTTGTCCTCGGGAGGCATATGCTCTGTCCAGGTCCTTGGAGGCTGCTCAGGGTGGCTATTGCACAAAGCTCGACTTCCTGATAGGGTCACAGGATAGGGATAAATCATCTTTCTTTAAAGGATATTTCCTTCTAAAATCGAACAAAACTCCGTACAGCTAAGGCCCTTTGCTTCGTCCAATCGGTTATTCAAGCTTTGTCGATGAGAAAGGTTCGAACATCTGAAGCTTATAACGTTTTGATAAAAATTTGGATATCAAAAACAAAAAGGTTTTAACTGATACGAAGGGATCAGCTTTCTTCCATTACTATTAAATTCATTTACACATAAAATCACCTAAAACATCTCTCAAAATAGGTAGAAAATTCGGTTGGCAAGGAGTCAACAACCTTGCTACAACAGTCTCAAGAAAGTGGAATCTCTTTATAACGAACCCCGGATGTAACGAACCCCGGATATAACGAACTAAATGTCTGATCCCATGCATTCTTCCGTATCAAGTAGTCTTCTCGGTGTAACGAACTCCCTATGTAACGAACAGTTTTCAGGTTCCCTTTACTATTTCAGGTTCAGTATAGCCAGAAATATCGGAAACATAATGAAACGAACACACAGATTACTTAAGCCTTCGTCTGACACTCAACAGAGTAATACGTCAGAAAGAGAACGAGACAAAAACCTAACTGATTTTTTACCCAGATGTGGAGTAATCTATGTGTCTATGTTGTGTAATCTGCGTGATCGTTTCATTATGTTTCCGATATTTCTGGCTATACTGAAGTTCTGTACCATCCAAAGACTGCTCAATTCCAGGTTCCCTTCAGAATTCGTTATAACTGGATTCCACTGTATATCTCTTTAACTCATGTTAACAAATTCATTTAGAATAACTCAGTTATTTCAGCTGCTGCAATATCTGAGGATTCATACTTAACTCTGACTTGAATGAATTGTGCTGATTGAACAGATGAAAGACTATTAACGATTGTATGTGCAAGTCCTCTTCGTATGACCTGTAACAGAACACGAAAAGTCACACGAAAAAGGGAGTCACCCTAAATCCCCATTACCTAATCTTAACCCGCACCCAAATCATAGACCTCACACTTACCCAAATGGTAATCCTAATCATATCCCCAACCAAAACCCTAATACTAGCCTTAAACATAAACCTAACCTTAACCTAGCTCTTACTCCTACCCTGAATCATGTTCATTCATAACACGTTTGAGTAAATTAATTATTTCAAGGAATTATGAAACAATAAATTTGTTTCCTTCAATTCAATCGTAACCTTAACCTTAACCATTTACCCCAACTCTAACCCTTATAATTGCACCCCAACCGTAACCCTTACCCTATCATAACAGGTTATGGTAAATTGATTATTCTAAGGAGTTATGAAGCAACATATTTGTTTCCTTTTATTAAGTCGTTACTTTGACAAGACATAATAAGTCCCACGAGGGCTCAAGGACCCTCGAATTGACGAGTTAGGGGTAAAAAAATTTTCTTCTGAAAAATCAGAAATTGAGGGTCAAGGTCTGATGAGACCATGTCATATCAAACAGTGAAATGAAGTCCAGTTTTTATGTGACCACTCTAATAAGAAGTTACAAAGAAAAATATTCCGTAATAAGTTGGGTTTACAAATGAACAACATTAAATCCCTATCTGAACCTGGCGAGGTTGATCTATTCAAATCATTCTTTAATTCTGAAAACAAGACTGACATATTTTGCGTAGGTGATTTCATTCCCTTATCGGAAATCCAACGAACAAGAAACGAAGGTAGGGAATTTTTCTTTCTTTCAACACATTTTTTAGAGTTAATATTTTTTCAAAATAATTGCTGTTATATGTTAATGTTAGTTTTAGTTATAGCCTGCTTATGGATTTAATGTGTACTTCGTACTTTAAAACTTCTCCTTGATTAAGTACAAGCAAATTAAAATCTGCTAGACCCTTAGCACTGGGCTAATAGCTACGTTCTAAATGGACCATATCTATGTTCTAAATTTTAGAATGTGGACAGTATCCATGCCAGAAGGTCATCTGCGCCACCTGATGATTTGGAACTTAGACGATTCACTATATTATAACCGTCTTTGGATGGTACAAAACTTCAAGATAACCAGAAATACCGGATAATACATATATTTAATGTGTTCGTTTAGCTATGTTTCCGGTATGTCTGGCTATCTTTATATTACAACCATCTCGCAATTGGAGAGAAAACAACCAATGAGAAACACATGCAACAATTAGATTGAAAGAAATTGAAGTAAAACATTCCTAATACCTTCATCTCCACACAATCCACATTTCCGTCTCTTCTGTCCAGTAATCTTTGGTGCACCATTACCTCGTCCTCTACCAGACGCAGTGCTACCTCTTTGTGAATTATCGAATCGAGGTCTGGTTGATGCCGAGTTGCCATCTTCATCGGCCCATTCAAAAAAGCCACATGACTTTCCCATCGGTTTTGGGCAAGAGAGAAACGGTCGACCTTTGTTCGCGCCTTCCTTGTTCACGGTTCGACTAGAAAGATAGTAAGCGTATTTGAAGATAGTAAGCGTATTTGAAGATAGTAAGCGTATTTACCCATCAACTATCCATAGAAACAAAACAAGGAGAGTGATTAGGTCTGCAACCTTATGAAAGAATATCAGTCTCTATAAAATTGACTTCTGCGTGATGTAATTCAATCCTAAAGCTCAACCTCAGTGATTGAAGAAACGTAAACAAAAGTCCGTGCAGGAGAATCACTGTTGAGGTACAAACCACGCCGTTTTATGATAAAGTTCCGTTTCTAACCAAATTTCAATCCCAAACTATCTCCTGCTGATCATTTCAGTAATAAAAATTTCAGTAATGTGGAGATTCAGCCATTTTGAATCAAGCTGTTTTGGTTCTTATCTATCGAAAGGGTAACATTTTCGGAACCATGCTGAGGGGTACTTATTTAAGGTTCTTTTAAAAGCAAATATTCGCAAAGTCTTCTTGTGCCAAGTTGACTTTGGTAGGCAAAGCCCAGCATCTAGACATCTAAACCATATTTAGGATGGTGAAAGCCCCCACTTTCGAAAAATACGATTTGCGGTGTTAGACCGTGCCTTATGAATTGAAGTATAAAAATTAGAGGTGAAAATTTGAGAAAAGATTTTAAAATAAAAACCTGACAGCTGCTTCATTACAGTTGCATTTCCTTTCATTAGAGGACCTGTAATGACAAGGAAAACATCGCTTTTTGAAACATAAAAATATCGAAATTCAAATGAAAATCTGGAAATCTCCTTGAATACCCACGGTAAAAGTAGGTTTATAGGATGCCATTAGAAATACAAAAAACATTCAATTTGGGCTTGCCACAGGGCTTAATTGTCTGCCCCTTTTGACCAGGGGGTTTCCCTACGAAATGCTATAGCTTTACACGCAGAGGTACTATAACATTAAAGATTTACTTTACTTACTTACAAGTCTTTAAGAACAAGAACAGATACTACAAATATGGTAGTAGGTTTGAATCAGGTTAAAAATGGTCTGCTGATCCAAGTTTTCAAGGTATTGACTGGTGGGCCGATTCGCCGAGTAGGCCCCGGGGCTTACCCCAGTAGGAGAAGAGAAGAATGCCACTTTCAGAATTTCTACGTGCGCAACTGATTCGTTTTCCTAGTTCATAAATATTTTGACAAGGAAATGATTTGAATTTGGGGACTTCTTTTCATGTCTTTCCTACCAGTGAAAAAAACCTTGAAAAATCCCCCTTGATCCAGCTTAATACTCCTAAGATTCTCATTAATATTGGTTTACTTCTAAAGTTTTCAAAATTTTTCAATTCTTAAAACCACAATACATTCAACTGTAATGGAGTCATTTAATGTTTTTACTAGGTTATTTGTAAACCAGTTTCCTATAAAAAAAAGTTTACTCTAACAGCATCGTGACGTCATATGATATGATATCACTACGTATCAAGTCATAATGTTCGAAGGAATAGGTAAGATAAAGATCGTATAAGGGTTCCAAATACCAAACCGACAATGGATGGATTGAAAATAATCGCTTTACTGTCGTTTCTGCTGTATTTCAGCAGCACAACTGCTAGATCCGCCACTGTTTACATCGGACAAGAGGACAAACAACCAATCACGGTCGCAGACGTGCAGTACTTCGACCAACCAAAGAAGGTTGAATCGAAACCAAAATCATTCGAAATGAAAAACGTGGTGATAGTAACCGATAATAAGAAATCAGGGAATGGATCGACGGGTCGAGAATTCAGATCTAGCGATATAACCCACTTCCAAATGACTTTGAGATACTTCTCAAGGGTGATGTCCCTGCAGATGAAAGAAAACAGGGTAACACTAAGAGGAGGGGTGAAGCTGATCTCCTATGCAGAGAACGGAACGAGAATAGTTACTGACGAACAAGTAGACAACTGCAGGTTTTACCAAGGATTCGTTATCAACGACACAGAGTCGGCTGCAGCAATCAGCATTTGTGACAAACAACTGGAAGGGGCTGTTATGACTGAGGATCACAGATACATCATAGAACCATCCAAGTCCGGTGAAACAAATCAACCAGGAAATAACGGGGTCTACACGTTCGGTCCTCATTCAGTAACGGTTTACCCGAGAGCAAACGATGGGAATTACAAATACGGGTATGTGAACGTTACGTTTAATGACACCATCAAAACCAGGAGACGGAGAAATACCCCTCATCTAGTAGACACTAAATATGTGGAGCTCTATCTGGTCAACGACAAAACTGAGTTTGCGTGGCTGGGTAATAACACAGCTAATAACATGAGGAGAATGAAGCAGGTTACAAATTTAATGGACACAATTTATCAGCCACTCAATGCACGAGTCGTATTCAGAGCACTGGAGATTTGGAATGACACGGATAGAATCACAATCGATAGTGTGATGGGTACGACACTGGGCAGCTTCCAGAACTACGTCAGAACTTCGATTCTACCCAATTTCCCACACGACAACGCACTTTTGGTATCAGGCAAGGGCTTCGATGCGGGAATCATCGGCCTGGCAGCGGTGGGAGGCATGTGCAGAGATGGAATGTCCAGCAGTGTGAACAAAGACATGAAAGGAGGTGACTTTGCAAATCTAGCTGCGACGATGGCACACGAGATGGGGCATAATCTCGACATGCCTCACGACCCGGCAGAATGCACTTGCACTACCCGGAATGGAGCGTGTCTCATGAATCCGTATGCACAGCACCCCATTGTCACAAAGTTCTCAACATGCAGCAAAACGCATTACGAAAACTTCTTAAAGACAGGTCTTGCTGACTGTCTGATGAACAAACCGAGCACAGGAATCTCTTATGAGGAGAAACTCTGTGGCAACAACAAACTCGACCCTGGAGAGGAGTGTGATTGTGGTTATCCACAATTTTGCCAGAATCCATGCTGCGACGCACACACATGTAAATTCACTGCGGGGTCTGAATGCTACACAGGAGCTTGCTGCAGTAGTTGCAAATTCAAGACCAATGGCACACTGTGCAGAGACATGTCAGACCAATGCGACATAACAGAAGAATGCGACGGACAGAGTAACGAATGTCCCGATAATCTGTACAAAACCAATGGGACTCCGTGTAACGAGTACAATCAAGATGGATACTGTTATGGTGGCTATTGCCGGACATACAACGGGCAGTGTAGGAGGGTGTGGGGGTCGAATGTGGATGGCAGTGACCCAGGCTGTTACTGGAACCTAAACCCAACAGGTACTTGGAAGGGAAATTGTGGGAAATCCGGACAGAATTACATCAAGTGTACCAATGACAACGCATATTGCGGAAAAGTGTACTGCAATATTGCACCTCACTATGGCTTTCCAATCATCGGGTACGACCGGTTCCGGTTTGTACTTCGCTTCTGGGTGGGCGACCGGAAGATAGAATGCGCCTCTGGCACCGCAAAGATCGGACAACATCGAGAAGATGAACGTAAGTAAAAGCTTGAGGTAATTGTAGTCTCTCCATGTGCGAGTTGTCAATAACTCAAACTGTTGTTCTGTCTGTATGCAATAATCACACTGATACAAATTTCAATAGCAAGAACTCAAGGTGGTCTCTGTTATAATGCTACCAATGTGATCGATGTAGAGTCAAAAAGGGTTTTTATTTTCGTATTCTATCAATTTCAAAGACTCTTGCAAAGGAATGCCATCTGATTGAAACTGTTTATACCAACAAGTTTTGAATTCGGGTTATTTTCTTATTCATTAATTCAAATAACATAGGAGAGACTTTCAGAGAGAACACATGTCTTTATTGTAACTCTAAGTTTCACGCATTTTTCCGATCATCAGACAACTGATTCTTAGTACTACTATTTCTAAATCAGTCGTCTGAGGTTCGAATGAATACGTGAAACTGAAGAGTTACAACAAAGATATGCATTCTCTCTGACAGTTTACCTCTGTGTAATGTAAATTCAAATAATTTTATTTACTTATCATTATGTTCAGTCTAGCAATATGTCTGATAAATTTGCACCAGACTAGATGTTAGAATACAATCTTCTAACCATCTCAAGAAGGGAGTGGTAGGGTGGATAATCTGTCTATCAAAAATATGATTGCTGTCAGTCACACATCAGTTTATATACTGCTTACTCCTAAGGGTCCTATCAGTATTTTCTTTTCCAATAATTTATCACGCTGATACAGACCCGTAGCCATGGTTGGGGCAGGGTGGCATTATCGACCCTAGTGCAATCTAGGTAAGCTTTTTTCCCTCCTAGACAATTTTTCAAGTAGCCACGATGGTTTCTAATTGCACAGTGTTGCACCCCTTATAAGATAATTCAAAAAGAAGAAAATATCGATGAGAATTAGTATGAAAAATAGCATATTTCATGATTGAAATAAAGAAGGGCCTAAAGTCTTCAAGATGTCGTTCCTATAGTTCAGGCATAATATATCTATTTCATACTTAGCCTTAACCGTTCCCCACGAAAAGATGTTTACTGACTTCGAGATTTTGCCAGCCCGGCTACAAAGCCTGGCTACGACCCTGCGCTGATATTCTTCCTCCTGGCTATGTAAAAGCCAATTAATTCTAATAATTTCATTTGTTCTAGTACTGGCGAATAATGGCGTGGCTTGTCAGCCAGGAAAGGCGTGCCTGAACCAACAATGTGTTCCTATTTCACAGGTACTGACTAACCCATGTCCAAACAACTGCAGCGGTAATGGCACATGCACCAACAAAGGAACATGCATATGCAATGCAGGACTGGCACTGCCAGATTGCAACAACACAATGACCACCCCTGCCCCTTCGACGACTCAGGTCACCACAACCCAGACCAACACAACGCAGAATACCACAACGCAGATTACCACAACGCAGAATACCACAACCCGGGCACCAAGAGATGTGAAAACACTACTACATATCGAATACGGCGATGTCTTTTCTAATCAGGCAGTGGGGAAATCCCGTCTAGAATTTCTATGGATATTTGTATTTGGATTTTGTTTATATATTTTTTAAATTTCTTCGATTTAGCGAATGTCCAAAGATCCTACTATTGGTCATGAATGGATTAATGTTTGTTATAAAATTCGCGAGTTGTTTTATGTTCTTAACTAACTTTTTATTCATTGGTCATAGATTTACCTATGTTAGATTAAAAGTTCCTTTCGTTTGTATTTAATAAAACATTTTATTTTTACCGTATTCAAAAATTCTTTTACAAAAATAAAGAAAATTGTGATACCCGTATGAATTGTTGTCTGCTGATGAGTTTCTGCCTGCACTGAAAGTACCTTGGGGTGAAAAATTAGTTCATTGCCATAATAAAATAGAACAAAGTCAAAATAGAGATAAGAGCAGTCCTGTCAGATCGGTTCAAGCTGTAATGTAAAAGGGGGAGGAGGGGGACTACTACATTATCATTGTTTAATAGAAAATGCTATTTGCACTTGGCCTATTGTTGTAGAAAAACATATCATCATTTCATTCATTGCTTTCCTAAAATTGATATCATCATAATGATTAAATGTGGGAGTTGGCTTTATCAAAAGTTCGAGTTTGTCAGATCTGTATCAGAATGTATAAGGCCCAGGTGATAGAATAAGATTTTATGCTATACTGTTGTTGAGATATCATGACAATTGCAAAAGTGACATGAAATCGTTTGATATGAATGTAGATATCTTGGAGGAGTGCACAATGCAACGTTCATCTTGGAGGGAAATGTGACCATAGGAGCAAGGTGATATGAACCAGGCCCTTATACAAAGAAAGGAGGAGAGTAGAGAAAGAAGAAAGCAGATGTTATCAAACTTGGATACGAACATTGATGCATTTATTTGTGAACACTGCAACAAGCGCTGCCGTTCAAGAATTCGACTGTCTAGCTATATTCGGACTCATCAGGACTAAAACTGTATTTAATGCACACACCATGGTCTGTAAGATTGAAGGTTGCCTACGAAGTGTATAAAGCAACAGAATTATCAACAGAGTACACATAAGGTTGTCACCTGGTCCTCCACTGTCGTTTCTACCTCCATTATTATTTGAGGGACCTTCGTCCGCCCATAAGAAAAACTTGCACTTGCTGTCATCACCACATTTGTAAAACTGCCGTCCTGCGTAAGGGAGAGAAAAATTGCAAAAGCTACACCCCTTGCCCAATTGTTGTAGTTCGAAATTGAAAATTAGAACAAAAGGGTAGCAAAAATAGCAACAAATCATTACAACTGTTAAGGTTTGATATCGGGGTGGTCGTGTGTTTAAGCAACCTTCACACCAGTCACATAAAGTGTCATGGAGAATTTACCATCTCTTCAGTAATCTCAGGCCAAATGGTTCAGGGAATCGCAAGTGGTAGTCACATCGAGAGGTTTGGTCGAATTAAGTTTTAACTGTATTCGCAGTTTTGAGTTACGATTTAGGCAACTGAAAAATTACCTTGGTTGAGGCCATCTTTTCTCACTGTTAACAACATGGCCGGTTTCCCACAATCACAAACGACCGAATTTTGATCTGGAACAGGCCTTTAATAGCAAAATCATATGAAGTTAGAAATGGAATTTTCAAAACAAATTCGTGTTCTTTTCGAGCTGATTCGATTTATTCGTTGCTGATTCTTGTTGCTTCGGAGAGTCAAATGACTTATCAAATAGAGATGCCCCCCCCCCTGGGAGTGGGTACTTGATCAAAATCTTGGATAGGGACGTGCCGCCCAAGAAGCAAAATGTATACTTATATTCATACCAAATTTCCAAACATGTACCCATATTTATACCAAATTTCCAAACATGTATACCAACACTTGATAGCCAAATCTTAAAGGAACACCAAAACGTTTACCATCATAAAGCCCGCTTCTGTTTGGCTCCATTTTAAATCGAAATTCTGGAAACAAAGAACGGGTCGAATCTTGAAGATCTTGGATAATGATTTATCTATAGTGCGTGGAAGAAATAACGAGTGATATCTTTGTGGTTCCTATCTTATATTATGAAGTTTACAAATTCCTTTGTGGCCTCGTCGAAAGTGATAAGTAAAAAAAGGTATTACAGAATTTTTGAATACAAAGGATTGGCTCACCTGTTGTCTTTTTATGCGTACCAATAGTTCTCTGACTAAATTGATATCCATAAATATACCAATTTTTGAAAATTTGAAAGCCATTGTTATTACAAAATCGCAATAACGTAAAAGAGTAAACCATTATTTACATGAAAATCATTAAAAGTATACTCATATGGGCGGCACGTTCCCAGAACCCCAATTATACTAAGTACCCCCAGGGTTCCTTGCGAACCTCTTTTAGCTAATCACCATTAAGGTCTTTTTAGATCAAAACATCATCATTATTTGATACTTGTCCATTTCAGTTTTGTTTTAAATTTTTCCTTCAACTCACATCCCCCCCCCATCTTCAGGTAAAAACCTTCCAATGAACCTTTCCCGAATGGACTGCATTTGTATTGAAACTGAAGCAAATCCAGTTTAGCCTCAATTATTTGCAATAAGAATTCCCACAAACATTTAATACCAAAATAATTGCATTCAGTTTCTCTGCAGTTAAACAATGAATGAAGTTGGTCTCATTGAATCCTCCACGCGTAATGGGAATTCAATGATGGCCTCTTTTCAGAACCTAATTCGGAATATGTCTATTTGTGTTCAGCTTTGTTCTCAAAAACGCAAAAAACAAAATGCAACACCGAACTGATGAAGCCGATGATTTTGAAATTCTATTACCTCGTACTAATACCTCCACGGCTGACATCTCTTGGCATCGTAAAACCATCTGAAAGAAAAATTTAAACTGATTGCTTAGCAGAGAAGTACAATTTTTAAGTATTTCGTATGACTTAGGCAGGGAGTGATCCAAAGATCTCAAAATAAAGACTGGATCGAGCGTTCTTTCGTTCCTGGAATCAAATATTTGAAGCCATTGCTTCGGCTTGCACTAAGCCTCCCAATATGGCTGCCAAAGAGATCATCTTGACTCCGATTGTTTGTTAACAATAGCTGCAACCATTCAAAATTTTCCAACAATCATCAAAGAGAAAAGCACGCCCCATTAGAATTTCAATGGGTTCGATTGAGCCTGCCAATATGGCTGCCGTTGGCTTCATTTCAGAGCAACAGAGGCTCGATCCAGTCCTTGTTTAGAGATCAGTGGATTGATCACACTTTATCAACACTTACAACTAGACCAAAGCTACAATCCCCGCCAAAAGTCTTGTTTCTGATAACATAAACTAGCAAAATACCATTCAGCTAGTGTTTGGTGCTGTCTCATAAAGTTATTTTTGTAAACAACATTGTTTTTTGGGGGGGAGGGGGATTTTATTGGAAATAAAATGCTTGGAAACCTAAAAATTAGTTATTTGTTAAGAAAAACAAGGGTGTTCCAACTACTTTTTGGCGGGGATTGTAGGTGTTTTATGATGTTGTCTTTAAAAGGTTTTTCCAATTGAAAATACATTAATACTTTTAACTTATTCTGAAAGGGAAAATGTAAATGTTGAAAATACCCGAATTATTTCTATTGTAGCTCTGTCTGTTGATATTCTCCCTACTCCTGTCACTATGTTCAGGACCCTCGTCTGCCCAAAGGAAGAATTTGCATTTCCCATCCTCTGGACATTTGTAGAATTGCCGTCCTGAAATGAAAAAATTCTTATTTAGGCCATATTCTTCTCAACCTGAAAAATCTGCCAAATTCCGCAAATAGAACGCTACAAAAATCAGAATCCATGAATTTAGGAAAATATCAATTCTGAAAAACGGAGATTTTGAAGTCAAAAGTTTTGTTTGTATCATCTATTAGGCTATGGCAAAATTTCAAGTGGAAAAATCACTACAGGAAAAACACCAAATAGTAAGAAGCGGCGCGACTGGTTCTTTCGCTCTAAAGAATACAACGCCAGTGCTTTTGGTTCTTCAGAACAAAACAGATATCCAGAAATAGGGAAATCACTTTATATAAGTAGGGGAACAGTTTTAGTAGAAAGGGATCTGATAGATTCTTTCGTTTTAAAAGATACAATTAACATGTTCTTTCGCCTTTAAAGCATAATAGACCTTGTGAAAAAACACAGTGCTTCGGGAAATAGCAAATAAAAAAAATAGCCTAGGAAGATCTTGTAAATTATCCAGTAGGAAAAGGTTCAACTGGAGATGCTATATAACCTTGGTCTATCTAGTGGAATATTGATAAAGAGGTCATGCAGCACCTTTAGTAAAACCCACTTTCATTGGAAATTCGACAAGATCTCCTTAGGGTAATTGTTTATCTAGTATTCCCTAAAGCGCTGTGTTTTCGATAGTCTGTTGTGCTTGAGAGAACGAAATGAAATGTGTACTGTAACCTTTAGAACAAAAAAGATCAATCAGATACCCTTTTACTGAAGCTGCTCCCCTTCTTAAAGTAATGAGTTGAGTATGAAGAAAGAATGAAAGCAAATATATTTGGAATGATCACCTGAATTCGGACCTTCCTTTCTGACGGTCAACATCATTGCTGGACTACCACAATCGCAAACAACAGCATTCTCATCTGGCTCGGGTCTACAATGATAAGAGTAGTAATAACATTCACGTTTTATAATGTTTACAGATTCATTCGCACACTCATAAAAAGCACAGGAAAAATACAGGCCTGTAGTCACGGGAAATTTCGTCAGTAAAAAAAGACAGTGCAAAGTGTTTTGTAGGAGAGGCTAAGGCTAAACATAAAAACAAATCCAAGCATTATAGGAACGACAATTTTCCGAATGGAGACCCATTTATTTTCCGATCATGAAATATACTATTTTTCATACTTATCTTTCTACAGTGTTTTTCACTCATCAATATTTTCTTCTATTTCAATTAAATTTTTAAGGCTGCAAAACTGGCCAATTAGAAAAAAATTGTGGCTACTTGAAACATTTCTTGGGGTGGCAAAAACTTTACTCAAATTGCACCAGGGATAACCATGCCACCTCGTGCCACCCTATGGCGACGGGCCTGGAAAAATATCTGGGTCGGGTCTACAATTATGATAGAAGTTATAAGATTCACTTTTTAAAATAATTACAGATTCATTCGCATGCAATGTTTCTAAAAGGATAACTTGAAGTACTGGAAAATATGATGTGACTTGAAATGAATGATAAGTGATCCCCGCAGATCAGTTTTATGCTTTATCAGTATTATAGATCAGTATTACAGAGAGTCGACATCCTTGATAACGTATTTTCAGCAATATGGGGAATATCATCAGTATATGGATAGATGATCATAAAAGAAGCATAATAAACTAATAATATGCTGAAATTAACAGTACTGTCGTGGATTTTATCAGTAGTGTTGGGATAACATTAGTACATTAAAAGGGGTTCAATTCTGTAAAGGATGTTCAGTACTGTGGTGTAAACGATGAGTACTTTGGGTATAGCCTCCACAATGCTTGTGGTTTCCCTGCACAGAACTGAACGTCTTCCAAAGTACTGAACATCCTCCACAGTACTGAAGGTATGTAATGTGGGGATATCACCAGTACTTTAGGAGGATACCATCAGCACTGTGAAGAATATTCAGCACTCTTGAAGGTAACGGCAAGTACTTTGGGTATAACCTTCACATTGCTGGTGGATTTTCCATCCACAGTACTGAGTGAGTGATGGTATCTCCCCACAGTACTTGAATGGTATCCCTGCATATAGTACTGAAAGTAGACATTTTCCGTTCCATCTAAATCAGCCTTTTCAAAATCATACAACAACAGCAACAACAAAAACAACAACAACAACAGCAACAAAATCAGTAATCATACTGTTTTTGTCTTCTACACTAATCTGACGTCAGATGAAACAACGCACTATCCTTTGCAGTACAAGAGTGCTGTTGAACGCAAAAATCGATTAGCTTCGTCGAGACTTGGTCAACACCAGAAGTAAAAATGGGAGGGTTAAAAACAATCACTTTACTGTGCTTTCTGATCTATCTGTGTCATCTGAGCTTATCTGCCGCTGTTACCATCACACGTGATGAACAGCAACCAATCACGATTATGGACGCGCAAGAATACAAACATCCTGACGAACAACAGAGGGTCGATTCGAAACCAAAATCATTCGAAATGGAAAACGTGGAGATAATAACCGATAATAAGGAAACAGGGAATGGATCGACGAGTCGAGAATTCAGAACTAGCGATATAACCCACTTCCAAATGACTTTGAGATACTTCTCAAAGGTGATGCCCCTGCAGATGAAGGAAAATAGAGTAACACTAAGAGGGGGAGTGAAGCTAATCTCCTATGCAGAGAACGGAACGAGAATAGTTACTGACGAACAAGTAGACAACTGCAGGTTTTACCAAGGATTCGTTATCAACGACACAGAGTTGGCTGCAGCGATCAGCATTTGTGACAAACAACTGGAAGGGGCTGTTATGACTGAGGATCACAGATACATCATAGAACCATCCAAGTCCGGTGAAACAAATCAACCAGGAAATAACGGGGTCTACACGTTCGGTCCTCATTCAATAACGGTCTACCCGCGAACAGATGATGGTAACAACCAATACGGCTACGTGAAGGTCAACTACAACGACAGCCTCAAGTCTCGCAAGCGCAGAGATACCCTGCATCTTACAGAAACCAAATACGTAGAGCTGTATTTGGTAAACGACAAAAGCGAGTTCGTCTGGTTAGGCAGCAACACAGACAACAACATGAGACGAATGAAGCAGATTACAAATATGATGGACACACTCTACCAACCGTATAACGTCAGAGTCGTATTCAAGGCGTTAGAGGTTTGGAATACTGTGAACAAAATGACAGTGAACGTGGACATACACAAAACACTGGATAGCTTTCTGCACTACAGGAGATACACCATCCTACCCGCGTCTTACCACGACAATGCCCAGCTGGTATCACACATCGATTTCACAGGCCCGACAATAGGACTGGCTCCTCTGCGTGGCATGTGCAGAGAGGAGCATTCGGCGAATGTCAACCAGGACACACACCATGACTTTGGATACGTCGCTACAACTATGGCACACGAAATGGGACACAATCTCGGCATGGAACACGACCCATCTGGATGCGTTTGCCGTAGCCGCACCGGATCTTGCATCATGTCTAAATACGCACAAGACCCCTATGTAACAAAGTTCTCAGAATGCAGTCGGTCGTATTTGGAAGGTTTCTTGAGGCAAGAAGTGGGCGCATGTCTGATGAACAAACCGAGCACGGGAATCTCTTATGAGGAGAAACTCTGTGGCAACAACAAATTGGATCCTGGAGAGGACTGTGATTGTGGGTATCCGAAATTTTGCCAGAATCCATGCTGCAACGCACACACGTGTAAATTCACTACGGGGTCTGAATGCTCCACAGGAGCTTGCTGCAATAGTTGCAAACTGAAGACAAAAGGCACGACATGCAGAGAAACGGGAGATACATGCGACATAAGGGAAACATGCGATGGAACAAGTGGCCAGTGCCCGGATAATCTGTACAAAACAAACGGTTCACCATGTAACGAGCACGCTCAAGATGGATACTGCTACGACGGCTACTGCCGGACATACAACGGACAGTGCAAGAGAGCGTGGGGAGCGTCTGCATATGGTGGAGACTCAGCCTGTTACGCCAACTTGAATGGCAGAGGCGACCAACACGGCAACTGCGGAACGTCTGGAAATTACTACGTAAGATGTGGCTCTGCGGATAAAAACTGTGGCAAGATGTTTTGCGAGGGGCAAGGACAAAAGTCATTTCCCGTGATTGGATATGGCAAGTCCCGAACGGCAGTCAGCTTTGTTGTTGGTGGTCGTAAAGTGTTCTGCAGATCTGGAGCTACGAAACTGGGACAGAGTCAACCGAATATTTGTAAGTACCTCTTAAGTGTGCTAAAGGGCACGTAGCTAGACATTTGGAGCCAGAGAGGCGAAATCGCAATGTCAGTAAAAATATGTTCGTTGGGAGGGGTAAGGATGAACATAGAAAACGGGTATGGACACTATACAAAGAAAACTTTCAGAATTTAGGCCTATCTATATTAAAATCTTAGAATATGCTGTTTTTCACCCTTTTTCTCGTCAATATTTTCTTGCAGTAATAATAAAAAATATTTATGTTTGATAATGTTACATTTACATGTGAAATTATTATTTCTTCTAGTTCTTATACAGAACGGTGTGCAGTGTTATGCAGGAAAGGCTTGTCTCAACCAAAGATGTGTTCCTGTCTCGCAAATCAAGACCAACCCGTGTCCAGGCGACTGTAATGCCCATGGCACTTGCACCAACAAAGGGACATGCATATGTAACGCCGGATGGGCACCACCAGATTGCAAGAACGTGGGAAGCGCCACAGCACCTTCCAATATTGTAACCACGGCCACGACTGCACCGACAACAAATGGAAATACAAATGACAATAAGAACACTAAAAGCCACGCCGTTGGAAAATCACGTGGAGTAATGAGCATATTTTTGTGCTTGTTTATATGCTTCAAATTTTTCTGAGACTTTCAAAGAAGGCTCATATCAAAATTGAAATCAAAAGGAACTCGTAAATAAAACATTGTAATTGGCAAACATTGAAACTGTAAAAACTGGCATTGAAATGACTAACGTAAATAATAATGATATGGTATACTGAACAAAATAATTAGTTTATTTGTCATCGTGTGAGTCCTGTTAGACGTGCTAGCCTGACTAACCAAAGGCCTTATTCTGCCAAGGGGAATGGCAGTATGCAGTCGATGTCAATATCATGTCTTCATAATATTTTTGAGATCTTAAAAGTGTTTATTGAACTGGACCCCTTTGCGCTACAGAAAATTATTCGAAAATACTGTTCACAAGAGAAGCCCTGGTTTTAACTTCGACGCAAGTATCTGGTGTAATAGGACAATTGCCTTGCAGCTAAAGTAAACAAGTTCGACCATTTTCCATATTAGATTTCTAAGCGCGATATAAGATGATAACCTAATCTTGAAAGAGAGAGAATATGAAACATAGCAATACAAAATAACAACTAAAGCCTGGTATTTCTGCAGAAATTATTATTTCTACAGAAAGTAGTTTTCTAAAACCTTGAACCGGTCAAAGAATCTTCTAAAAAGGACCGGTAACTGACCTGTAATTCGACCCTTTAGATGGACCCCGATCTGCCGAGGGTCTTCTTGGAGCTGAAAGAACAATAAGTTTTAAAAAGGTCGTACAAAGCAGAGAAACTGCCAGATATGATAGCGAGGTCAAAACTGAAACGAGCACTGCTTGCCCCAGACTCCCATAGAGCACAGTTTCGGCGCGAAAATATTCATGAACATGCTGTCGCCATGTTCTACAACATTGATGAAAAAAGTACACCCTGCAAACGAAGAACTTTTTAAAGGCAACAAGAAAAGTCGAAGACACAGCAACAATGATGACTGAAAATGATTCTCTTCTAGCGTTCATTGCAGTAATACTAAGGAGATGGAATGAAGCCTAAGGAATTCTTCTTTATAACTCGCAAACATTTTGATGATAAGATATGTAGTCAAATCTAAGTAGAAACATCCCGAGAATAATTGCAGCGCAGTGGTAATTCGACTGAAATTTGTTTTGGATTCCCTCTATAAAAACTCAAAGTAGATGCTGTCAACAAGACAAATGTTTTAACATACTTGTCATGTAACAAAACAAAAATCACAACAACTGCATAAATATTTGGACAAGAAATAAAACACAAATGTCCACTTCTGTTGACTGCCAGTTCATCCTGTTTACTCCCACACCTAAAATAAATCCCATTCGTGTTGTATTCGTGCATTTTACATGAATTGCACATTCCATAATGGCTGCTCGTTGTGGTTCACGATGTAACACACACGAAGAATTCACAGATGATTGAAAAAGAAATAACGATTAAATATAAAAACTTTAGGTTTACAAACCTCGCTGATTTGAATTTCTACCTCGGGCTCCTTGTGCCCGTGCATTCGTAACTAAAAAATCAGAATAACGAAACTTTAAAAGGCAGACGGATGGCAAGGTTTTGAAAAGAAAATTCAAGTTCATGCAGAGGTGATGATTCTTGCCTTACATTTACAATGCAGAACGAAACATTTCCAGGCTTTTTAACTCATAATTTGAGAATGGCAAGGAATTGGAAACATAAAGAAACATAATAACTGCTAAGCTTTGTGTCCAACACTCATTAGAGTAGTACTTCAGAATAGTCTTTGATCGAACACAATTTGAGAATGGCAAAGAATCAGAAACTTAAAGAAAACTAATAACCACTGAAGCTTTGTGTCTAACCCTCACCAGAGGAGTACATATTCATTCTTCATGGAATGGTCGAGCCTTGTCCGTTCCATTTCATAAGCATTCCAGAAGGAGCTATTACATCTAACTGGAATTGAGCGTGTCTATCCTGGGTATACTACTAGACATGTGCAGAGTATACAGCCATGTATCTAGATATCTATATATATCTCAGAATTACATCATAAGCGTTCCAGAAGGAGCTATTACATTTAACTGGAATTGAGCGTGTCTATCCTGGGTATACTACTAGACATGTGCAGAGTATACAGCCATGTATCTAGATATCTATATATATCTCAGAATTACATCATAAGCGTTCCAGAAGGAGCTATTACATTTAACTGGAATTGAGCGTGTCTATCCTGGCTATACTACTAGACATGTGCAGAGTATACAGCCATGTATCTAGATATCTATATATATCTCAGAATTACATCATAAGCGTTCCAGAAGGAGCTATTACATTTAACTGGAATTGAGCGTGTCTATCCTGGGTATACTACTAGACATGTGCAGAGTATACAGCCATGTATCTAGATATTTATCTAAATCTCAGAATTACATCCACCCAAAAATTGTGGATGGCAAATCTAGGTGCTGTGTTTTACCAAATGTGGCCTGTACGCCCTATATTCTACAAACAAAAGCTTTGTAAACCTTGTCGATTTGTGCTTGGATTTCTTCCTCGAGCTCCTTGCTGTCTTTGAGTGCCTGAAAAACAACAATTTCTAAACATAGATTCGAATTTCCTTATCACATACGCCCGTATACCTCCACAAGAGATTTGTTGATCGTGGTCGTCTCTCATTATAGATGGATTTCAAGATTTCAATATATGAAAAAAAGGCTTATCCAAAGGTGCATACTTAAATAGCTACTTAAGTTGATTGAATTTAACAAACAACAAAGCAATGATTAACATACTAATAATCAACAAGGACAAAAGCTGTACCCAATAGCTGAATGTAATAAATCTTAAATGTTTTACATAACAGAATTGAAGAGTTGTTTGTACATTTGGTTTTATTCTTATTTCGTTTTAATCAAGAACTCAAGTCACTTACCAGTATGTTGATTATTAATTGCTGGTTGATTTTCATGCCTGTTAGAAGAACCTAAAGAGATCAGAATTGTAATATAGTGTTGTATCTATAACATTGCGTGGTCTGTACCTGCGTCACAGTGATCAATGTGGAGAAGTACAGATGGATGGATAAGAAACAAGAAGGAGACTGACTTCTTTTACTTATGTTTCATGCTTAAGCAATCATCAGACAGACTGTAATGATCATTTTAGTCTGTATACCTATAACATTACATGGTCTGTACCTACTGTACATGACCATTATAGTCTGTCTGACGATTGCTTGAAAAACGAAGTCTCCTTTCTTGTTCCTCATCTAATTGAGACCTTGTTTACAATGCTCTGTAATTTTAGTCTTCAATTTCGAAGACGAAAAAGCATACGAGGAACATGTTAAAACACATAGAAAAATGCTTTTCTACTGGAACCCATCAAAGTGATACGTTAGAAAGAAGAGGAAAAAAATAGAAAGGAGGAAAAGGGCTCAAATATTTTTAATCTAATTCGCAAACCTTCACTGATTCTTATCAGGTCAAGCAGATCCCTATCACAGCCTCCAATACATCCGAGATACCTAGAATGTGATAAAAAAACAAAATGTGATAAAATGCGATGAAAAGTATGATTTTAGCTAGATTTGCTGCATTATACTGATCTGATCCATATGTGTCTAACGTGATACTCCTTAAAATCTCGTCAAAAATCGCAAAGTATCACGTTTGATTGGCGTGAATCTAAACTACCCATGAGGAGGGCCTATCAACTCTGTTATTACTGGACCTTGTTGAATCGTGAGAAATCTATCAAAATACGTTTTGAACCATTCAGCAATTATTTTCATTATAATCATGGTCAATAGAAGGAATGGTCTGGAAGCCTTTTCTTTTATGTCATTGTTAACCTTTTTCAAGCGTGACAGTGCACAAGCATTTTGTCTTATCATTGTTTCGACTAAATTTTCATGGATGAAGAACTGAACTTCTTGCCCAAGGCTTTCTAGATCAAAGTTAATCATAGTACGATATTTTAATGAATATTTCATTGGAGAACTTCTCTATTCAGTCATATGACAATTTTCTGATGAATTGAAACAAAATTTGTGCACGGTCAAGACGAGTCCAACATCCAGACTATAACAAAGAAATGAAACAAAAGGCTTCCAGACCATTCGCTCTAAAGATTATATCACAATCAAGGATTTAATCTCAGTTATCAACTCATATGAGGTTTTTAATAGGCCGTTAATGAGTATGCCATTTTGGTGTATAGAGGAACAAATATTCCATAATAAATTGGAGCATACCCTATGAAACATACAAATGAATCGGAACAAACACAGCGAAACATATCAAATACAAAATCCTTTCACGTCTGATACTCATAAGGGAAGTACATCAGCAAGAAAACGTAATCTAATAAATTGTTAATGCTGTACCCGGGTATACAATAATTCGTTATGGGTTTTATTTTCGTGCTCTCGCTATCCTTAAGTTCTGACTCAACCGATCAAAGACTATTCAGATATGACTTACTTCAGGGGTATCATAGGTGGCACTGAACCTCTCTTGAATTCAAACTCTATTTGATGGACCGGATCAGGTCGGCAGTTTCCACACGTCGACTCGCTGCGAGATGCCTTGAGCACAAACTTAGGGAAGAACATCCCATTTTTGCATCCAGGAAATCCTTGGCAGGCCATCATGTATCTAAGAATACAGATCGAGTATATTTTCTAACATGAAATTCCCTACAGTTGTAAAATTTCAAAAGATGAATGTGCAAAAGTTTCTGGAATGACCAAATAAAATCTATATACCATGACGATTCGATTACGCATCTCCTCTCGAATACTCCCCCTCTTTAGAGTGAATTCCCGTCAAGACCGTGAAGACCCCTCTTTAGTAAGCCCCTTCCTTTATCTTAGCTTAGTTAGAGAGTCCATGAACTGAGAACAAATTCACAACGAAGAAGTAAGGTATAGGGATGAAGATAGAGGGATGAAGATAGATGGGAGCTTAAGTTAAGCTGACGATTTATAAGGAAAGAGCCGAATAAGGTAGATTAGTAGAGCAGCATTTCCTTTCCTACTTGGCATCAAGTTTTGAATCGAGCCACCAGGGCTTGATCCAATAATTACGACCGAAATAGAAATATATATAAACTATCATTTCTGTTTGCTGGAGAATGATCCAAAGCTCTAATTCAAAATGGAGAAAAAGTTAGTGAACTTTACCCTCCGATAGACGATGCCACAAAAGATAGAAGGTCTCATTTCTTACTCAACATCATAGGAATATACCCCGTATAAACATGCAATTTACCCCTTATTGTCATGAAATATACCTTTTACAAACATGAAATTTACCTTATACCCCTTATGAACATGCAATTTACCCCTTATTGACATGAAACTTACCCCTCATTGTCATGAAATTTATCTCATACCCCTTATAAACATAAAATTCACCCGTTATTGACATGGATTCGTCAGGCATGGCCAATACGTTGGAAATATGTTCTCATGCGTGGCAACCAGTATTCTAACAACTTCTAACTACTCACCCATCGTCTTTCGTTTTCCTGATTACCATGTCGAACTGGTTACACTTGGGACACTTTCGGACAGGGTCAGAAATATTCAAGCCAATGCCCTCCGCATCTCCTGTATTCAAACACGCAATATCTACTTCAAAACAAATAGTAAAACATAGCAAAATCAAAAAAGGTTTAGCAATGAAAAGGTTGAATATATTTCATCAAAATCAGAGATAAGAAAACATCTTCATCTTCTTTCAAACAAGAAGTTTTCTCCAAAGACTATCCTCTTTTTGATAAAATATGCAACTGCTGAAGCCAAGCTTTATGAACAAGTATTTTGCTTCATTTCGGTATTGAAGACCTAAATTTCTTCTTAAAAAGTTTATGGCATTGTTCTATCAGTAGCAGCTTTCTTTGTGAAACATCGATCAGCTGATTGCAAAATATTTTAAGATTCAGTCGATGATAACCAGGCGTCTTTTTGAGGCAGTTTGAAGTACAAATCGACTAAAAGGAGGTATAAATCACACACATAGAATTGTGTTTCTTCGACATGCTTTTAGCGCACTTCTAACGAGGCCTTAAGTTTATGAACAAAAACATGTCTCGATTTTAAGTGAGAATCTTAATGTTTGCAGCAGCGAGGGTAGAAAAACGAAACGAAACGAACAATGAAGAAGTTGAATAGCTATGAGCAATATTTACCTGGCTGTGGACGAACTGGTTCTCCAAAATATGTCGACAGAGCTTCGTCAAGCTTTTCAACCTGTAAAAATGGCAAAATGTGTGAGATTGGAAAGATGGAAGAAGTCGAACCTACTGCCCTTGGTCGAACCAAGCACCTTGGAAATTGCTACGTTATCCTGGAAATACAAGCTTACAAGCATCTACAAGCTCTAACCCCCTGTCAAATTTCGATTGCAGTCTTCAGAATAGAGCGGTTTCCCAACGACAAAAGTTCTTTAGAAATGCAATAGAAGCATCGATATGATGCGTAGTTAAATCCCAAAGCGCGTATTCCTCTCAAACTTAAAAAAAGGTCTTCTTTTTGGTACTATAAACAAACTACGCTTTTTCGCTTAGGGTTTTGGAGACTTAGTGCACATCATTTCGAGGCTATAACTGCATTTCTAAAGATCGAGGCCATTGAGAAACCGTTCTATTCCGAGCATTCAACCAAAAGAAGTTGTTCGATTGGACAGACGAAGAAGAAGAATTGGCTCATCCTAATGAAATATACAAAATACCTTTTCAGAAGCTTTGAGAAACACTTCATGGTATTTACGTATTTGATCGGCAAGAACATCTGAAAAGTAATAGAGGGTAAATTTCACGGAGATACGGATCTGTTTTAGCACGGGTCAATATAGAGAGAGAAAAAGCCTGAAAAATCCCAATGAAAAAATGAGCGAGTACTTGTTAACGATACGCTTGAAGACAAGGGGAATTCTGGAAAATCTTTGAACAGAGAGGCATTTTCCAACATCAGATTTACCATATTTTGCCGGCTTTATTTCAGGATTTCTTTTCAGTTGCCCCCCCCCCTAACTATTTGTTACCAACAGTTTAGTTTCCCTTCATTTTGACGTTTCACTATATTGATTACACATCTAAGGAAGCTTCTTCAATGATTGAATAATTGAATAGAATAAAAACGAAAATTTGAATAAATACCGTTTCCTTGTTTTCTCCCCTCGCAAATACTATAAGAGAAAGAAGAGAGTTGTTATCTTGCCTTCAGTCTATTCCTTAGAACGTAAGCTTAGGTGCCAAATAAACGTCACCCTCCTGGTTTCAACTTTTGGATGTTTCCCCTACCCTTCTCGACCTTATTTGGATCCCCCTATCATCGATTTCAGAGCTCCCGTGTCATATTTCTCTGCATTGAGATCTTTAAAAAATTGAATAATGTGAATCCATCTTTTATACAAGACATTTCTAGAAAAAGATCCTCAACGTATTCATCGCGAAATCAAAATGATTTGCGTCATCATTGACCAAATCAAGTCACCTTTGGCTCAAATAGTCTGCTTTCATCAGGGCCTCGAATCTGGAATGGGTTATCAAGAGAAATAAAATCTATGGACAATCGAAACAGTTTCAAGCATTAATTTGCATAATAAAAAAAATGCTTGCAAGTGCATAAATTAGCTCCTGATTATTTAATTTGATGATTTTTATGTAAAAAGATGTAATTCATTTTATCATGTATCGTTTTAGATTAGTTTACTCTTATAATTTTGTAAATTGTAAGCTATATAAATATCGATGTAAAATATGTTAAACAAACAAACAATCATATTTTAGGCCTAGTCTTGGCTCTTTTGCAATAATGAATAGATTCAAGCCTGAATTTTGGAACTGTAAAATTCGCACTTAACATAAAGCCTTGTTTTACCATAATAAAATGTGTTCAGCTTCATTAAAGTTCCCAGCTCCCAGCCGCCCTCAATTTACTCATTCCTTTGATTTTTCAAAAAAGTCGAGTGATATTCAGTGAAATGTTAAATGTGTTTAGGCGGGGCTTTAGAGTTAGTGAAACTAGGGTACATACGGCAGAGCATAGCCTCATTGCGGTTAATTTTTTGGGGTTTTTGTGGCGTTATGGGAAGGGTTACGGTAAGGGGATAGGGTTAGGGATAGCGTAATAGAAATTGTTTGAATGAGTGAAAACAAACTACCCTCACTGTAGTTAATTTCGGGGGTTTTTTGACGTTATCAGAAGGGTTACAGTAAGGGGATAAGGTTAGGGATAACGTTATGTTAAGGGCTAGGATATGGGGTTTAGGATGGGGTTAGTTTCAGAAAGATGTTTCAAAAACGTTGTTTCAAAGCATCCTAACAATTGCTGACCGTACGTACCATTTCAAGTCATTTTCAAGCTCTGCTCTGAGATGCGGTTTTGACATCTCAAACCCCATCGAATCGTATCCTAAAAGAGATTTGCTTATTTAGAGTTTCATCATAAAGAAAATAAATTTTTCCTTAACTCGATTCGAAAAGAAAAGCAATACGAATAACTGATTTTTGCTCAATTCTAAGGAACCGTCCACAATTAAGACGAGTTTAGGTATGGTTTAACTAATTAAAATTAGGTTTAAGTAGTTTTGGTTTGGGTTTACAAGTGACCAAAGCTTAAACTCGAGATTTCTGTTGGTCTTGAAGAAGAACTACCATAAAATGAACATAACAAAAGCGGAATATAAACATATACAGGAGTTGAACAAATATCATACGATGTCAACTTTTATAGTTAAAGAAGTCTTCATGAAGTATAACTTCACCAACATGAAAATGGTTGAACTAGTTTAAACTGACTTTAAAGCACGGTTAGCGTAATGGCCTGATTACGGAACCTCTTGCTCTTTGTCTTTAATCATTTTTTCAACCAGGACAAATCCTCTCTTTTTCATTGCTTTGCCTTAATTCTCCTGGCTGTTGAGCAATCTAATTCACATGGCAAATAAGTGTTGATACTAACCTTCAACTAGGCCCATTCCCAGCTCTCTGGGTATCAAGGAGCGATCATTGTGCTCCCCAACGTAATTTCTGTTTTTTATTGTTTCTATGTGCTCAGCGTGTGTTGCGTCAGTTCCTGGAAAAGTAAAATAGGAAGTAACCCATACATGAATTCATTGAATTATCTAGCTTACAGGTGTACTTCCTGAAATTGGTTTTAGACTCTTTGGATCGGTGTAGCGTAAAGTAAGGTGCACAGCTTAGTGTCATGTTGATCGACGTTCAAAACCATGGAAATATAAATGACTCTGTGCTTTGTACTTTCTATGATTTTATTTTCTGTCGAAGGTTCCCCCATTTTCTTTACATCTTAGTAACACAACCTTGTTTTTGCCATCCCTGTGCCTTCAAATTTCTCTTTGCCAAACAAATATTCGAGTTTTTCTTTTCTATACATATGCCCAACAAAAAAATATTTTTCAGCTTCGTTTTGATTTAAGTTTTCTGTGTTTCTACCCTTTCTAATATTGCCTGGTTGCTTTAACTGATTTTTTCTGATTATCTTCACCGATCGTACAGAAAATTGTAAGTAAATCGTATCTATTCATAGATGATGTTTAAGCCAGGGAATGAAACATTTTAGTTTTCTACATACGACTGAAAAATCCCCTGAATACCATAAGTTCATGATTTACTATAATACTCCAGAATATGATGCTATGCTCCTTTGTTGCTTTGAAAAACGTAAGCAATTTCATAAAATTTCCTGCAGGAATTTCAAGTCAAAACATTTTGGAGCACGTCTTTGGAATAATCTTCATTTGTCTTATACTTCTTGTGTTTCCATTGTTGATTTGATTATTAATTTGATCAATCTGATAATCATATATATTTGAACTGGTACATACCGATGCCATGCTTTTCCATCAACGCGATCAAGTCAGCTTCCGTCAGCAGTGGGGGCGGAGAGGTCTCACCGTTTACAAGCTACAGTGAATCATAAACAAACATCAAGAATTTTATGCAATGCATATCCAAATGTGTTTTGATAAGAAAGAGGGTTTAGAAAATAAATCTAATGATCTGCGTGAAATGAAAGGACTTGAGACCAAGGTACTTTGTTCATCATTCCTCTACCATTAAGTATCAGTACCAAATAGACTTCCTTACCCGACTTTGTGCGTTCCTAAACTTGAAATTACCAAAATAGCAGCAAAAGAGCCAAGTTCGATTGGTTGTTTTCCTTTCGTCTGATCGCAATCGTGATTCCCAATCAAACCAAATCATCAATTGAACTTGCTTGTTTTGATTATGTTGGGACGAGAAAGAGACACTTTGACACGATTGCTAAACACTCCAAGGAAACGAAGAGGGCTAAAGTTTTTCTTGGCTTTTTATCCCACAAAAATGTTGCTAACTTTATGGTTCATTAATTTAAAATAGATGGTGTCAAGTTCCACCTTCGTCAGGAATTGGTTTAAGAATTTGAATAAAGAACTAGTGAATTATACTGTCATCTGTAACAGAAGATAATGAAAGAGAATATAAATTACTAGGTCTTATAAGTTAAAACACATGAAGGGACGAATTCTAGATGAGTACAATATTGATGTAAAAATATATTGACATTTTCAGGGTATCTTTTAGAATGATGTAGATTAAAGTCATTTTACCGAAGAGATGATATTATGATAGAATAAGGTACCTCAATACTATCTGGTTGGAATTCAGCTCCTTCGTCATATGACGGGATAGTCTAAAAAGGATGAGAAATCTTATGATTGGGAAAAGCAAGTAATAGCGAGTCAGTATTTGACATGTTATTAATCCGTTATCATGATGTTTCTACTACCTATCAAAGGCTGGTCATGATAAGTGCTGACGATCATGTCAAATATTGCGTCGAAACAGAATTTCTTGATAAGAGCAAATGTATTAACTCAGTACAGTGAGTGTTTTAACAAAAGCCTAGGCCTTGCTCCAACACTCCTTCTCTCCCTATGCTCACTCTAGTCATGCTTCAGTTAATCAAATTGTTGAACTGACGTCATCAGCATATAAAAGAACGCAGGGAAACAAGGACTAATGGAGCAATTCTAGCACAAGCCTTAAGATAGCTGCTAGTTGCTAGAGATTCTAGACAACGTGGGTTTAAACCAGCACTAGTAGGCAAGGATGCAATTCAACTAAATGTTATTGATCGTGAACTGACCACAAATTGATAGTAATTGAATTGAATTGTCTGCTCAAAATGAAGCTGTGAACAGTTAATAAGAATACTAAAGAGCAACACCAATAAAATGGCAAGTATTATACCGCATACACGCTGACAAGGTTAACCCAGCATAATTAACCCTAGGTTCCATTACAGCTAATCAAGAAAATTCGAATTATTGAATCAATCAATCAGATTCTTCCATAAGAAAATTCAGTTTAGTTAAAGCTGGTTCGTTTAACTGCCAGTGTGGAAGCAGTATTCTACATGTACATTTATACGAATACTTTTCAGGGCCGATTGGCATAACTGCAAAGGAGTCGATGACTTAAAAGTAAACTTAAGATTAAAATCTAAAAGTCGTATTCATAAGTTTCTAGAATGTAGATGACTAAATAATAGAGTCTGTAGAATGGAGATGAGTAAGTAATAGAGTCTCTAGAATGTAGAGTAGTAAGAAATAGAGTCTCTAGAATGGAGATGAGTAAGTGATGGAGTCTCTAGAATGTAGATGAGTAATAAATAGAGTCTCTACAGCGTAGATTAGTAAGAAATAGAGTCTCTAGAATGTAGATTAGTAAGTAATAGTCTCTAGAATGTAGAGTAGTAAGTAATACCCTATCTAGAATGTAGATTAGTAAGTAATAGAGTCTCTAGAATCTAGATGAGTAAGAAATTGAGTCTCTACAGTGTAGATTAGTAAGATATAGAGTCTCTAGAGTGTAGATTAGTAAGCAATAGAGTCTCTAGAATCTAGATGAGTAAGTAATAGAGTCTCTAGAATGTAGATTAGTAAGTAATAGTCTCTAGAATGTAGATTAGTAAGTAATAGAGTCTCTAGAATGTAGATTAGTAAGTAATACAGTCTCTAGAATGTAGATTAGCAAGTAATACAGTCTCTAGAATGTAGATGAGTAAGAAATGAGTCTCTAGAATGAAGATTAGTAAGAAATAGAGTCTCTAGAATGTAGATTAGTAAGAAATAGAGTCTCTAGAATGAAGATTAGTAAGAAATAGAGTCTCTAGAATGAAGATTAGTAAGAAATAGGGTCTCTAGAATGTAGATGAGTAAGTAATAGAGTCTCTAGAGTGTAGATTGGCAAGTAATACAGTCTCTAGAGTGTAGATTGGCAAGTAATACAGTCTCTAGAGTGTAGATTGGCAAGTAATAGAGTCCCTAGAATGTAGATTATTTAGTAATAGGGTCTCTAGAATGCATATTAATAAGTAATAGAGTCTCTAGAATGCATTTTAGTAAGTAATAGTCTCTAGAATGCAGGTTTGTTAGTGATAAAGTCTCTAGAATGCAGGTTTGTAAGAAATAGAGTCTCTAGAATGTAGATTAGTAAGAAATAGAGTCTCTAGAATGTAGATTAGTAAGAAATAGAGTCTCTAGAATGGAGATAAGTAAGAAATAGAGTCTCTAGAATGTAGATTAGTAAGAAATAGAGTCTCTAGAATGTAGATTAGTAAGAAATAGAGTCTCTAGAATGTAGATTAGTAAGAAATAGAGTCTCTAGAATGTAGATTAGTAAGAAATAGAGTCTCTAGAATGTAGATTAGTAAGAAATAGAGTCTCTAGAATGCAGATCAGTAAGTAATAGAGTCTCTAGAATGTAGATTAGTAAGTAATAGAGTCTCTAGTATGTAGATTAGTAAGTAATAGAGTCTCTGGAATATAGATTAGTAAGTAATAGAGTCTCTAGTATGTAGATTAGTAAGTAATAGAGTCTCTGGAATATAGATTAGTAAGTAATAGAGTCTCTAGTATGTAGATTAGTAAGTAATAGAGTCTCTGGAATGTAGATTAGTAAGTAATATAGTCTGTAGAATGTAGATTAGTAAGTAATAGAGTCTCTAGTATGTAGATTAGTAAGTAATAGAGTCTCTGGAATGTAGATTAGTAAGTAATAGAGTCTCTTGAATGTAGATTAGTAAGTAATAGAGTCTCTAGTATGTAGATTAGTAAGAAATAGAGTCTCTAGAATGGAGATGAGTAAGAAATAGAGTCTCTAGAATGTAGATTAGTAAGAAATAGAGTCTCTAGAATGTAGATTAGTAAGTAATAGAGTCTCTAGTATGTAGATTAGTAAGTAATAGAGTCTCTGGAATATAGATTAGTAAGTAATAGAGTCTCTAGTATGTAGATTAGTAAGAAATAGAGTCTCTAGAATGTAGAGTAGTAAGTAATATAGTCTGTAGAATGTAGATTAGTAAGTAATAGAGTCTCTAGTATGTAGATTAGTAAGTAATAGAGTCTCTAGAATGTAGATTTGTAAGTAATAGAGTCTCTAGAATGTAGATTAGTAAGTAATAGAGTCTCTAGTATGTAGATTAGTAAGAAATAGAGTCTCTAGAATGTAGATGAGTAAGAAATAGAGTCTCTAGAATGTAGAGTAGTAAGAAATAGAGTCTCTAGAATGTAGATTAGTAAGAAATAGAGTCTCTAGAATGTAGAGTAGTAAGAAATAGAGTCTCTAGAATGTAGATTAGTAAGAAATAGAGTCTCTAGAATGTAGATTAGTAAGAAATAGAGTCTCTAGAATGTATATTAGTAAGTAATAGAGTCTCTAGTATGTAGATTAGTAAGTAATAGAGTCTCTGGAATATAGATTAGTAAGTAATAGAGTCTCTAGTATGTAGATTAGTAAGTAATAGAGTCTCTGGAATGTAGATTAGTAAGTAATATAGTCTGTAGAATGTAGATTAGTAAGTAATAGAGTCTCTAGTATGTAGATTAGTAAGTAATAGAGTCTCTAGAATGTAGATTTGTAAGTAATAGAGTCTCTAGAATGTAGATTAGTAAGTAATAGAGTCTCTAGTATGTAGATTAGTAAGAAATAGAGTCTCTAGAATGTAGATGAGTAAGAAATAGAGTCTCTAGAATGTAGAGTAGTAAGAAATAGAGTCTCTAGAATGTAGATTAGTAAGAAATAGAGTCTCTAGAATGTAGATTAGTAAGAAATAGAGTCTCTAGAATGTAGATTAGTAAGAAATAGAGTCTCTGGAATGTAGATTAGTAAGAAATAGAGTCTCTAGAATGTAGAGTAGTAAGAAATAGAGTCTCTAGAATGTAGATGAGTAAATAATAGAGTCTCTAAAATGTAGATTAGTAAGTAATAGAGTCTCTAGAATGTAGATTAGTAAGAAATAGAGTCTCTAGAATGAAGATTAGTAAGAAATAGGGTCTCTAGAATGTAGATGAGTAAGTAATAGAGTCTCTAAAATGTAGATTAGTAAGTAATAGAGTCTCTAGAATGAAGATTAGTAAGAAATAGAGTCTCTAGAATGAAGATTAGTAAGAAATAGGGTCTCTAGAATGTAGATGAGTAAGTAATAGAGTCTCTAGAGTGTAGATTGGCAAGTAATACAGTCTCTAGAGTGTAGATTGGCAAGTAATACAGTCTCTAGAGTGTAGATTGGCAAGTAATAGAGTCCCTAGAATGTAGATTATTTAGTAATAGGGTCTCTAGAATGCATATTAATAAGTAATAGAGTCTCTAGAATGCATTTTAGTAAGTAATAGTCTCTAGAATGCAGGTTTGTTAGTGATAAAGTCTCTAGAATGCAGGTTTGTAAGAAATAGAGTCTCTAGAATGTAGATTAGTAAGAAATAGAGTCTCTAGAATGTAGATTAGTAAGAAATAGAGTCTCTAGAATGTAGATTAGTAAGAAATAGAGTCTCTAGAATGTAGATTAGTAAGAAATAGAGTCTCTAGAATGTAGATTAGTAAGAAATAGAGTCTCTAGAATGTAGATTAGTAAGAAATAGAGTCTCTAGAATGTAGATGAGTAAGAAATAGAGTCTCTAGAATGTAGAGTAGTAAGAAATAGAGTCTCTAGAATGTAGATTAGTAAGAAATAGAGTCTCTAGAATGTAGATTAGTAAGTAATAGAGTCTCTAGAATGTAGATTAGCAAGTAATACAGTCTCTAGAATGTAGATGAGTAAGAAATGAGTCTCTAGAATGAAGATTAGTAAGAAATAGAGTCTCTAGAATGTAGATTAGTAAGAAATAGAGTCTCTAGAATGAAGATTAGTAAGTAATAGAGTCTCTAGAATGAAGATTAGTAAGTAATAGAGTCTCTAGAATGTAGATTAGTAAGAAATAGAGTCTCTAGAATGTAGAGTAGTAAGAAATAGAGTCTCTAGAATGTAGATTAGTAAGTAATAGAGTCTCTAGAATGAAGATTAGTAAGAAATGAGTCTCTAGAATGAAGATTAGTAAGAAATAGAGTCTCTAGAATGTAGATTAGTAAGAAATAGAGTCTCTAGAATGAAGATTAGTAAGAAATAGAGTCTCTAGAATGAAGATTAGTAAGTAATAGAGTCTCTAGAATGAAGATTAGTAAGAAATGAGTCTCTAGAATGAAGATTAGTAAGAAATAGAGTCTCTAGAATGTAGTTGAGTAAGTAATAGAGTCTCTAGAATGAAGATTAGTAAGAAATAGAGTCTCTAGAATGAAGATTAGTAAGAAATAGAGTCTCTAGAATGTAGATTAGTAAGTAATAGAGTCTCTAGAATGAAGATTAGTAAGAAATGAGTCTCTAGAATGAAGATTAGTAAGAAATAGAGTCTCTAGAATGAAGATTAGTAAGAAATAGAGTCTCTAGAATGTAGATTAGTAAGAAATAGAGTCTCTAGAATGTAGATTAGTAAGAAATAGAGTCTCTAGAATGAAGATTAGTAAGAAATAGAGTCTCTAGAATGTAGATTAGTAAGTAATAGAGTCTCTAGAATGTAGATTAGTAAGTAATAGAGTCTCTAGAATGTAGTTGAGTAAGTAATAGAGTCTCTAGAATGAAGATTAGTAAGAAATAGAGTCTTTAGAATGTAGTTGAGTAAGTAATAGAGTCTCTAGAATGAAGATTAGTAAGAAATGAGTCTCTAGAATGAAGATTAGTAAGAAATAGAGTCTCTAGAATGTAGTTGAGTAAGTAATAGAGTCTCTAGAATGAAGATTAGTAAGAAATAGAGTCTCTAGAATGTAGATGAGTAAGAAATGAGTCTCTAGAATGAAGATTAGTAAGAAATAGAGTCTCTAGAATGTAGATTAGTAAGAAATAGAGTCTCTAGAATGAAGATTAGTAAGAAATAGAGTCTCTAGAATGAAGATTAGTAAGAAATGAGTCTCTAGAATGAAGATTAGTAAGAAATAGAGTCTCTAGAATGTAGTTGAGTAAGAAATGAGTCTCTAGAATGAAGATTAGTAAGAAATAGAGTCTCTAGAATGAAGATTAGTAAGAAATAGAGTCTCTAGAATGTAGATTAGTAAGAAATAGAGTCTCTAGAATGTAGATTAGTAAGAAATAGAGTCTCTAGAATGAAGATTAGTAAGAAATAGAGTCTCTAGAATGAAGATTAGTAAGTAATACAGTCTCTAGAATGTAGATGAGTAAGAAATGAGTCTCTAGAATGAAGATTAGTAAGAAATAGAGTCTCTAGAATGTAGATTAGTAAGAAATAGAGTCTCTAGAATGAAGATTAGTAAGAAATAGAGTCTCTAGAATGAAGATTAGTAAGAAATAGAGTCTCTAGAATGTAGATTAGTAAGAAATAGAGTCTCTAGAATGAAGATTAGTAAGAAATAGAGTCTCTAGAATGAAGATTAGTAAGAAATAGAGTCTCTAGAATGTAGATGAGTAAGTAATAGAGTCTCTAGAGTGTAGATTGGCAAGTAATACAGTCTCTAGAGTGTAGATTGGCAAGTAATAGAGTCCCTAGAATGTAGATTATTTAGTAATAGACTCTATAGAATGCAGATTAGTAAGAAATAGGGTCTCTAGAATGCATATTAATAAGTAATAGAGTCTCTAGAATGCATTTTAGTAAGTAATAGTCTCTAGAATGCAGGTTTGTTAGTGATAAAGTCTCTAGAATGTAGATTAGTAAGAAATAGAGTCTCTAGAATGAAGATTAGTAAGTAATAGAGTCTCTAGAATGTAGATTAGTAAGAAATAGAGTCTCTAGAATGTAGATGAGTAAGAAATAGGGTCTCTAGAATGCATATTAATAAGTAATAGAGTCTCTAGAATGCATTTTAGTAAGTAATAGTCTCTAGAATGCAGGTTTGTAAGTGATAAAGTCTCTAGAATGTAGATTAGTAAGAAATAGAGTCTCTAGAATGAAGATTAGTAAGAAATAGAGTCTCTAGAATGAAGATTAGTAAGAAATAGAGTCTCTAGAATGTAGATGAGTAAGAAATAGAGTCTCTAGAATGTAGTTGAGTAAGTAATAGAGTCTCTAGAATGTAGATTAGTAAGAAATAGAGTCTCTAGAATGTAGATTAGTAAGAAATAGAGTCTCTAGAATGAAGATTAGTAAGAAATAGAGTCTCTAGAATGTAGATGAGTAAGAAATAGAGTCTCTAGAATGTAGTTGAGTAAGTAATAGAGTCTCTAGAATGAAGATTAGTAAGAAATAGAGTCTCTAGAATGTAGATTAGTAAGAAATAGAGTCTCTAGAATGTAGATTAGTAAGAAATAGAGTCTTTAGAATGTAGATGAGTAAGTAATAGAGTCTCTAGAATGTAGAGTAGTAAGAAATAGAGTCTCTAGAATGTAGATTAGTAAGAAATAGAGTCTCTAGAATGTAGATTAGTAAGAAATAGAGTCTCTAGAATGTAGTTGAGTAAGTAATAGAGTCTCTAGAATGAAGATTAGTAAGAAATAGAGTCTCTAGAATGTAGTTGAGTAAGTAATAGAGTCTCTAGAATGTAGATTAGTAAGAAATAGAGTCTCTAGAATGTAGATTAGTAAGAAATAGAGTCTTTAGAATGTAGTTGAGTAAGTAATAGAGTCTCTAGAATGAAGATTAGTAAGAAATAGAGTCTCTAGAATGTAGTTGAGTAAGAAATAGAGTCTCTAGAATGTAGATTAGTAAGAAATAGAGTCTCTAGAATGTAGATTAGTAAGAAATAGAGTCTTTAGAATGTAGTTGAGTAAGTAATAGAGTCTCTAGAATGAAGATTAGTAAGAAATAGAGTCTCTAGAATGTAGTTGAGTAAGTAATAGAGTCTCTAGAATGAAGATTAGTAAGAAATAGAGTCTTTAGAATGTAGATGAGTAAGTAATAGAGTCTCTAGAATGTAGAGTAGTAAGAAATAGAGTCTCTAGAATGTAGTTGAGTAAGTAATAGAGTCTCTAGAATGTAGATGAGTAAGAAATGAGTCTCTAGAATGTAGATTAGTAAGAAATAGAGTCTCTAGAATGTAGTTGAGTAAGTAATAGAGTCTCTAGAATGAAGATTAGTAAGAAATAGAGTCTCTAGAATGTAGTTGAGTAAGTAATAGAGTCTCTAGAATGTAGATTAGTAAGAAATAGAGTCTTTAGAATGTAGATGAGTAAGTAATAGAGTCTCTAGAATGTAGAGTAGTAAGAAATAGAGTCTCTAGAATGTAGTTGAGTAAGTAATAGAGTCTCTAGAATGAAGATTAGTAAGAAATAGAGTCTCTAGAATGTAGTTGAGTAAGTAATAGAGTCTCTAGAATGTAGATTAGTAAGAAATAGAGTCTCTAGAATGTAGATTAGTAAGTAATAGAGTCTCTAGAATGTAGATTAGTAAGAAATAGAGTCTTTAGAATGTAGATGAGTAAGTAATAGAGTCTCTAGAATGTAGAGTAGTAAGAAATAGAGTCTCTAGAATGTAGTTGAGTAAGTAATAGAGTCTCTAGAATGAAGATTAGTAAGAAATAGAGTCTCTAGAATGTAGTTGAGTAAGTAATAGAGTCTCTAGAATGAAGATTAGTAAGAAATAGAGTCTCTAGAATGTAGATTAGTAAGAAATAGAGTCTTTAGAATGTAGATGAGTAAGTAATAGAGTCTCTAGAATGAAGATTAGTAAGAAATAGAGTCTCTAGAATGTAGATTAGTAAGAAATAGAGTCTTTAGAATGTAGATGAGTAAGTAATAGAGTCTCTAGAATGTAGAGTAGTAAGAAATAGAGTCTCTAGAATGTAGTTGAGTAAGTAATAGAGTCTCTAGAATGAAGATTAGTAAGAAATAGAGTCTCTAGAATGTAGTTGAGTAAGTAATAGAGTCTCTAGAATGAAGATTAGTAAGAAATAGAGTCTCTAGAATGTAGATTAGTAAGAAATAGAGTCTTTAGAATGTAGATGAGTAAGTAATAGAGTCTCTAGAATGAAGATTAGTAAGAAATAGAGTCTCTAGAATGTAGTTGAGTAAGTAATAGAGTCTCTAGAATGAAGATTAGTAAGAAATAGAGTCTTTAGAATGTAGTTGAGTAAGTAATAGAGTCTCTAGAATGAAGATTAGTAAGAAATAGAGTCTCTAGAATGTAGTTGAGTAAGTAATAGAGTCTCTAGAATGAAGATTAGTAAGAAATAGAGTCTTTAGAATGTAGTTGAGTAAGTAATAGAGTCTCTAGAATGAAGATTAGTAAGAAATAGAGTCTTTAGAATGTAGTTGAGTAAGTAATAGAGTCTCTAGAATGAAGATTAGTAAGAAATAGAGTCTCTAGAATGTAGATTAGTAAGAAATAGAGTCTCTAGAATGTAGATTAGTAAGAAATAGAGTCTCTAGAATGTAGTTGAGTAAGTAATAGAGTCTCTAGAATGAAGATTAGTAAGAAATAGAGTCTCTAGAATGTAGTTGAGTAAGTAATAGAGTCTCTAGAATGAAGATTAGTAAGAAATAGAGTCTCTAGAATGTAGATTAGTAAGAAATAGAGTCTCTAGAATGTAGATTAGTAAGAAATAGAGTCTCTAGAATGTAGATTAGTAAGAAATAGAGTCTTTAGAATGTAGATGTGTAAGAAATAGAGTCTCTAGAATGTAGATTAGTAAGAAATAGAGTCTTTAGAATGTAGATGAGTAAGTAATAGAGTCTCTAGAATGTAGAGTAGTAAGAAATAGAGTCTCTAGAATGCAGATTTGTAAGTAATCTGCATATTTTGTGCTGAACAAGTTCATTAGACAGTATTACTCCAAAAACATGTGAATTTTTGTCGTAAAACTTGGAACTGGAAACGGTTAGTCTGACGTATTGAAAACCAACACACACTGAAGAAGTGAGCTAGCTAAGCCAGGTCTTGAAAAGCACATGACTCATTCCCAGTGTCCCTCCGATAAATACAACTGCTTAACCAACCTTAGCGTTCCAGTATTCATACGTGTATACATCGAGATAGTTGCGTTCAAGAATAACCAATCCACTTGCTGAAAACTAATAAAAGATGAGATGATGATTGACATATGTCTAATTGCGAAATCAGCCACCTAGAATATCATAAAAAGGGGGAAACTAAAACAAGCGTTTAAAAAATAGTTTCTTAACCACCTGTTCAAATAAAGAACACTTTAAAGGTACAAAGTAGTAAATGATGATGATGATGATGTACTGATCGAAGACTAAGAACGGGCTAAGAAGATAATATTCATTTTTACCTTCTCTTCGGCTACACTAATAGACACAGTTGTTTCTTGACCCCTTGCATCCTGCAAAAACAGACAAGGTTAAGCTAAACATATTGATTGGGTCTTTATCGTTAAGAGAACTACTTATAAATGCGACATGATCAAGTAACTCTTGCTAGGTTACTAACAAAGAAGAGTTGAAATTAACCAGCAACAGGGGGGTCAAAGTAAACAGTAGGTCTTCTGAAAGAAATTAGTGTTATTATACAGATAGTGCCATTTCTGCTTTTATAGCAGATTGATTCAGGTTACAGATTTGAAACTTCTTACAAAATCCAACACTTTGTTCACTTTATACAGAATATAAAACTTTGTTCACTTCAAATGAAATGTACCATTACTTCGTTACTGCAAAACATGAAGTTTGGAGATCCAATTGCCAAAAACATCAACAGAGCCATATGAGCTCCAGGAAGAGGGCTGTGGCTTAGATGAAGGGGGGTCAGGAGGGGCAGAAAACCCTTTCTGTAGATCTAAATAGCTAGTTTGTAGGAAAATTCTATTCTTATCGGAAAAATAAATAAAAATTCATACTTGAGGTATGGTTGTAATGATAATGATAATTCAAATTTTCCTTTAAACTTGGAATGCAACTCAACTCAGATACAAATTTCAAGTTTTGCTCACATCCATTCAAAATTAACAGACTTACAAATGCCTTTTTGAATCATTTAAGCATTTTTGAATGTGCACCCCTGGGTCAGAGATCCGTTCATTTGAGATCTGAGAGAAAATGTTTATCGGAAAATTCTCCTCCTTTGCCCCCTAACAAATATTCTATCTACATCACTGGAAGAGAGGTTGGGATAGAGTAACTCTAGAGATTAGTGGAAAGAGGGTACGTTTATCATTGTACAGACAAGGGTCTGAGATTCACTGGATGACGCACTAGGCACAGCCAATAACATAATAGTCGAATAAAGTAACATAAACAGTTGTTACATCATGTCTGGCTACTCCTAGGACCATAAAAAATGACGTATAATAACTTTAAGTACCATAATTTTATACGAACACAATATTTCTCGTTATCAAGTGATAAAAAAAAATCTACTCCTTGGACTTCTGACAAAAAGATATATTCGAAAAACCCTGTTTTCGTTAGCCAAAGCTGCAAATAACATTTTTCTTTTTTGGAACCTAGGAAATATTTAAATATTCTAAATAAAATATTCCACAATGTAAAAGCACTATGTATTACAAAGATCATTTTTTGTAAATCTGTCGTTAGTATTACGAAATGGCTGGCAGATGTTGCCAAATTTACTTCATTAAGGGCCAATTCTATACTTTAGTCCACGATTACTAAAATATTTGATTTCATCTTTGATGGGGTTTACCTTTGGAATGTCTGGAAGGTTTTTACACCTGTTAGTCGTGTAATTTATCTACTTTTCTATTAAGGTACTTTTCATAAATCAGGGGTTTATTTAAAATTTTTGGATTAGAATCAGGCTTTCGATAATCTTTTTTTCTGATTTATAGTGACACACTGTGGTGAAAGTATTCAATATATTGACAGGTTAAACTGAAATTAAATAAAGACATTACCTGGGAAAGGCAAGCAAGAAAATGACGAACAATGAATTCATAAATTCTTTTATCGTTTCCCTACGATAGATATTGAGACATTTCAATTCATAATTGGTATGTATTAGCCAAGGAGGCACTCAAGACTTTTATACGGGAATGTCAGTCCGAAAAGTTTACAGAGCCGTGAAAATATAAAAATAAATTCACCCAAAACCTAAAGATATCATAGAAATTCCTCTAATTCAACTTAATTTTTCCACAACCCAAACCTATCAGACGCTTTCCTTGAGTACTATTTTGGCTTTCTTGAAATTTTGGACCCAAAAATGTTGGCTTTATGGAAAAAAACTGACCCAAAAATATTGGACTGACGTCAACGTATATAGAATTCTTGAGTGCCCCCTCAAGTGTATTGATGTCATAGCTAGTCAGTCGAAATATAAATTGTTACCCCACCAGAAGCCCTAATTTAAAAAGGGGCGGCTTATTTGGCACCTTAGAGTAGGTTCGATTGCAAGTCGAAAATCATTATTTGTATAAAACTGGTTTTTGAGATAAGGTTAAGATCGATGGGGGAGGGGGATAATTAAACATCAAATGACGGATTGGGCACTTTACTGTACGCAACTACCCAAGTAAAATAAGTAGACTTTCATTTAGAATTTCTGAATCTAATTCGTTATACAAAACGCTATCGCTATGACGAGGTGATGTACTTGAACGGAGTTTACCTGCAAAGTGCCAGTGTATTTGATGGGGTGAATCGGAGGATGAGCGTTATCTGTTTTCTTGCCATTTCTAGGGTTGATACCCCGCTGTAGAAGGTTGCTGGCAAACCCTGATTAGAATGAAAATGTTTGATAAATCAAGCTTGATGACATATGTATTTGGATCATAGTAAATCATATTGTATAAAGAAACTGGTTTTTTATTTGTCTAATTGTCTTATATCTATGTTTTTTGTGGTAGCGTGCATGAGAACAAATTTAGAAGACATTGGTTTGAATACCATTCAAGCCATTTTTAATTACGAATTAGATATCTAATCTCATGCAGATTACCCAGGATATTCGTTCTAGAATATAAATCCTAGGGGCACAAGCTTCAGGTCCATATCAGCTTTAAGCTTGCCATACTCCGAATCTGCGTTAACAAATAAACCTGCTTACTTGCTTGAAAACTGAGAGTATAATAATCATAATCAAGTAACTTACCACCCCAGTTTGGATCATTGCACTGGTTTTGTACGAGATTAGCTAGATCTAGTTCTTTTGGGAAAATGTTTGTTGTGAAAACTGAGAGTATAATAATAATCATAATCAAGTAACTTACCACCCCAGTTCGGATCATTACATTGGTTTTGTACGAGATTAGCTAGATCTAGTTCTTTTGGGAAAATGTTTGTTGTGAAAACTGAGAGTATAATAATCATAATCAAGCAACTTACCACCCCAGTTTGGATCATTACATTGGTTTTGTACGAGATTAGCTAGATCTAGTTCTTTTGGGAAAATGTTTGTTGTGAAAATTGAGAGTATAATAATCATAATCAAGCAACTTACCACCCCAGTTTGGATCATTACACTGGTTTTGTACGAGATTAGCTAGATCTAGTTCTTTTGGAAAAATGTTTGTTGTGAAAACTGAGAGTATAATAATCATAATCAAGTAACTTACCACCCCAGTTCGGATCATTGCATTGGTTTTGTACGAGATTAGCTAGATCTAGTTCTTTTGGAAAAATGTTTGTTGTGAAAACTGAGAGTATAATAATCATAATCAAGTAACTTACCACCCCAGTTCGGATCATTGCACTGGTTTTGTACGAGATTAGCTAGATCTAGTTCTTTTGGAAAAATGTTTGTTTCTGTACGTGGATAGCTGATAAATCTGAAAAATAATTGACAATCTTCATTTCGGCTTCTCCATTCACACTGATAGTTAAACCAGCTTAACCGAAACAGGGTCATTAAATAAGAGACAATGATTGGTCAATTCAATGTTTTGAGTGTTCTTGATTGGCTATATACATAGAAACCTAGAGTAAATAAGCTGGGTTAACCGTGCCCATGTGAGTAAAGTATAAGACCATGCTCGATACATAAATGTAAAGTATAATTTCTAATTATTAGGAAAAGCATAAAGGAACTAAATATCTCCTGATGATTGGGCAACCACGCAACAGGCTTGAAGAGATCCAGAATTTAGTCTGTTGCATATTTTCTTCATGATATCAAATAGAGTTTAGATACAGATTATACAGACTCATATTCTAAAATAAACTATGCTGAATCTACGAGTCGCAATTTCATAAGTTTTGAAAATCTGACCCTAAAGACTACAGTTTTTAATGAACAGTTTCGATGCCAAGCAGATAAGTCAACAAGCTTTTATCGCAAAAAGGCTGAATATTTCAATTGGAATCGAATTCCCTCACAATTAAGAACAGAAGACTTCATTGCCATCCAATACTTTCTCTCATTCGACATTCAACTTATAGCCATATTGTTGTTTACAACTTGTGTCATGTCATCCAAAACCATGATTCAAACTAGTTGAAAATTATTTAATGCGTGTGGTACTGTTGGTAAGACAAATAAAATAACAGATTGTATGAGTAGTAACATGTAATGTATTGAAATGTTTCCATTTATGTTCCAGGCATTTCTCATAATTCAAAGTGTTTGTGTGAATCAACTAAAACTACTGAAGCTGACTTATTCCTGCATTGATAAGCATAATTGGAATCGCAGTTTCAGTCTTATTATCTGCATCAGATATATCTTTTAAATATGCTCGCAACACTGCATAGAAAGCATCACTAACTTGGGGGCGCACGACGCTTCAAGAGTATTTTTTCCATTTAGCAAGAGGGACAATTTCTGAAAATGAAAACGGTACTTCATTGTTCTTAGCAAAATCTTTAGGGGGTACATCCCGGTTCGAACGTCCTTGGCTGGCAGAAATTTATGTGGTTCCAGAAAAAACCATATTTCCTAACCCTGTTTGATGATTTTTAATAATAGTTAGAAAAACAATCTTACCCCTGCGTGTATAACTTTTCTGCAACTCTCATCGTCTCTTTAGCTGAAATTCTCAACTTTCTCGAAACAGTTTTCTCGAGTTCCTATCAAGTTGAAAAGAGGAGTTATGCAGGTGCGAACTCATAACCCCTTAGTAAGAAAACAAGCCAGGACAGGAGCACTTTAGCGTGCAAAGTTAGCATAAGAAAAAATTGAATTCATTTGTTCGGTCTTTTCTATATGTTTTTTACATTCAATATAAAAACTTACAACAAAAATCTACAATTACACACATTACTTTACAAATACGATACCCCGTGGGGCGATGTATCATGATCACCCCAGAGCCATTACTAAAAAAATAAATAGACAAATTACGATAAATATAGATGATAGAGTGACAAAAAAGAACAACGGCAGAAGAAAAACAAAAAGTAAATAGTAAATATTGAAATAAAGAACTTGGAATCTTAACTCAAACACCATTCCGCCTTCTAGCAATGTAATTGGTTATCATAGCCTTTTACCAATGTGACAACGACATATACCACATACCGATTGGGGTTACAAACTTTTATCATATTCTAATGAATTAACTATTTCTAAGTCTCTCTTAAAATAAATAACGGCAAAATAACTTTGCTTTGCGGTCTAAACATATGATTCAGGTATCTTCAATTCAAAGGAATAAATTCGTAATTAAATTGTGAAATAACGGTTATAAGCCATGTAAAATCTACAGTAAACGTATAAATACCAAGGGGGCTAAGCCCGATGCGCTTAGTTAATGAATGTCTTATCAGCTTTACTTTAAACATATTCTTATCAATACAGATTATGCCGTACGTCAAAACAAATTACTTCATTACAAGGATATATTCACTTGCTGGTTTTGATTAAATTGGATTGCTAAGATGGCAGAATGGAACGGAACAACAGGGACTCAATGTGGCAAATCTACGGGAAACTTTGATGAAGCAATCATGGCTCTGCCTCATATAGACGTCAGATTAACGCATTAATCAATTGACGTCACATTCAGTTTCACGATCAAACATCAAACTGGACGATTCACACTACAATACAAGTTAGAATTGATCGAGTTTCCTAACAGACAACACATATGTTTAATCGGTTACGAAATATGATAGATATGGCAGATCAGGATGAAATAATCATTGAACTTCGGGAACAAATCTTGGAGCTAAAGAAAGAGATGTCTCAGGTATTGAGAGAGAAGACTTCCGTCAAACATCGGAAAGACAAAGTGCTCTTCACGGAGCAGAAAATGTACTCAACTTACTATAGTCGGATTCAGGCTTTGAAGCAGCTTAAGGAGGATAAACTCCCAGAGACACAAAACCGTAAGGTTGGTAAATAAAATGATAATACACTCCAGTGTTGGTTATTAGCAGAGTTTCCGGTAAAAGTTAACTAACAAATCTTTGCTTCTCTGGAATTGTGGTGATAAAAGTTCCTGGGTTTTATACTAACCTACAAAGAATTTGCTTTTTCAGTCTTCAATAAAGAATCAAAGATATTGTGGATGGAAAATACATATATCATGCATAATGGAGTGGATGAAAATCAAATAGCTAAATAATTGCAAAGCTAGCACAGTAGAATAAAGTTGCCTTATGAATATCAATAAAGATTCGATGCTTGCTTTTACGTTATTCAGAATTTATCAAAGTCATTTCATTTCAGATATTTGGTCTCGGAAAGAGAGCAGAGCAGAGCGAAGAACTTGCTGGAATTTCGCATCTCAAACGTGTCACCAGAACAAACAGTAAATTGAAGTTGACCTTGTTTCTCAAAATACACATGAGAGACAACCCCTCTGGGTGGAAGTCAAAGTCTGGTGCTTCTAACTCAGATTACGAGCTGAGGGATGCAGATATGAAAGGTGACTGCTTGAGCTGCAAGAGCAGAGAGGTATTGGCTCAAAATCATTCGTTAAAGGGACAGATATCACAGTCAGAAGACGCGTGGAAAGAGAAGGGAGAGAGAATGAGAGAGAAGAAGAAAGAAAATAATGATGTAAAAAGGGCGACTGAAAACAAGAAAGCTGCTATATTGAAAAGCAAAAATGATAAACAAGAAACGCAAATTGAGTATATCAGGATGACGAATAAGATAGCCAGACTTGAAGAGGAAAGTTCCAATGCACGTTTGGCCTTGACAAAGAAAAAGAGTTTACGGGAAGAGAGTGAGGTACAAAGAAGAATAATGGAAGAAAAAATCGCAAATCTCGCGACAGAAAAAGAAGAGCTGATGAAAAATAACAAGAATATATTGATTGATAAAAATCAACTCACTGCACATTATGATGAGTTGAAGGAAAAGCTGGAGAAGCAAGATGACCTCTTGGGAAAAATACAGGAGGACTTGGCAAAGTTCCGTGAAGAGAATCAGCCTCGAAAATCGAGCAAGAAGAAAGGGTGGAGAAAGTTAATATTTTGGAAATAACTTTGAACTATGAACACAATTTTCAAAATATGACTGATGAATTTAATTTAATAGTATTTTAGCTTGTATGAATGGATTGATTTAAATTGGTATTTCTATTGATTATAAATTGGTTATTTCTTGCAAATGATTCTTCTAAAATAAATTTGATTGAAAACAGAGGAGTGTCTTCACGAATCATTCATACGAATCGAAACGAATTGGTAAGGATTTCAACACGATTAATGAATAGAATAGAATAGAATATGACATTGTTTCAACGCAAATTTTAAATTTCAATTTATAAGCTGCTATTGCAATTTCTTTTCAATAAATTTTCTAACGAATCTAGTGATATTCTGATGTGTTGCGGACATCAAGAAAATGTCTAGAAGATACTTAAGCCTGGTGCTCAAAGGGATCGTGGCTAGTTGGGTTTTGAATGAGCGAATTTCATAACGTTTGAGAATTTATTTATTGATTCATATAAACTATCTAAATACTATTTCGTTGTGGTATTTTTGCAACGAAATAGCTGGAAGATTTGGAATGATCAAGAAACAGTTTGGAACGAATTTGAAAATATCTGACACGATTACAAGTAATAAGGTTTGATTTCCATCACTGACATTAAAAGTACTTACGACTGTGTCAAGGGCAACAGGCCTCCATTTACTTTTAGGCTTCGACGTTACACTCAAAACAGTAGCCGTGGGATTCTAGAAAAAATCATAAACAGGATTGCAAGTGTGCTTATAGCATTTCTTGTGCCAAAACATTCCAGAGTTTTCTCAAATTAAAGCAACACAAGCAGATCAGAACATGATGAATTTCAAGAAATATATTTGATTAAGCTTCCTTGATATTCAAATTTTCAGCGAGGGATAGATTGAAAGAGAGGCTATATTTGCTCCGAAAAGAGGAGCTTATCAGAGAGGGGGATTAATAATCGAGCTGGAATAATACAAATCTTTATTGAATAAATCACCCTGAATATTTACTACATTACTATTTCTTAGCGGACCAAACAACAGAGTCTTTAAATCACCTTTTGATCTAAAATATAAATTTCAGACCATAGCATGAATTCGCATGCTAAAGCAGAGTTGATCATTTTCATGTAAAAGTTGTCTTCAAGCCATGTTTTGAAGTAGGCCAAGCATTGTTTTTATACGCCAGTGACAAACCAGCACAAGCCTACCGGATAGTATCATCTGTGGCAGTTATAGAGACTGCGGAACAAGGGGGCCAAACGCCTCTTTCGGGCCTTGATTTGATCAAAGTTAAGGTTCTACACGGTATTTTCTATTTTTCTCACATTTTTGTATCTTTTGCAGGACCCTCAATGCCTAAATGAAGCTCGTACCTCCCTTCCAGAAGTATCAATTACGTTCAAAAGAATTCAAGTCTGCCGACTTCAACTCACCTCTAAACACATGTCATGGAACATTTTGCACACCCGTTCGTGAAATAATCTCCCTCTCTCCCAAGAGAACTCCACTCGTTCGTTGTCTTTCGAATGAGTTACTAAATGAGAAAAATAGAGAATTCAATTTAATCACTAATATTCATAGATAAGTAGAAAAATATTACAACTTAACTTTTCGTCATGAAAAATGCAAGATGAATTTCTCTTCCAACAGCTTTTGTTTTATAAGGACTAGAATTTAGAACAAAAGAATGCATTGTATTTTACCAGAAATCCTTATCCTACGTTCTATATAAACCTTATAATGAAGAAGTTCCTTATATAAAATAACGTGTATGATGAGATGTAATTTATAAAGAAAGAATTCTTTACATGGAGAAAGGATCACAGTAGGCCCCGAGGCACAGTCACCCATTTGTCCGGAGAGGTTTTTTAGATTTTGGATTCTCCACCCTGCATGTGCAGATAAGAACTTTTTGTCCCTTGGCCTGAGATATCATTACACGTTTTTGTTTTCCTCTGGCAGTAAAGCTCCCCGCCAAGTGTTTTTTACTTTTTACTGAGAAATTTCACAGAACAAGAGTTAGTTTGCTTTAAATGAACGATTCCCCAAGAGAAAGATTCTCAACTGGTCCTTTATTACAAACCTTTGATCTTGTAAAATGGCTCTTGAATGAAATCTTGAATTTGCTTGTACTGTCAAATTGAAACACATATGATAAAATCATAGGCAAAGCACCAGCAGTTATTATGTTTCGTCATATTTCCAATAAAATCAAAAACCCTTATTCGGTCGATATTCAATGCCCCATTCCCATCGTGTTGTAAACATAACTAGAAAGGTTGGATGAAGTATTCAAGGATAGGAATCACTTGAATACATTTCTTTTGGAATTCATCCAGTAATATCATGTTCACAACCCTTTTGTTATGTATATCCTGTCTAAATTGTAGATTTCCTAGGCATTGGACCCAGGTGACAAAAAATATTTTCTCAATGCAAGCGGCAAACTAACTGTATCTGTTTGCTTTTTTCGTGATATAGGATCACGAAAACATGAAAGACAATGCTCACCCTTTCTACAACAAAGCCAAGAGTTGGAAATTGACAACTACCTGAATGAGGAGAAAAATACTTTGAAAGTCTTTAATATGTACAGAAATTAAGGACAGCAAATCATAGCAAAGTACAAAAAACTAAATATTTTCGTCTTGCGCAATTTTTGCAGCTCAATTTTGCTCTCTTTCTGATATTCTACTCCGACAAGTGTCGGATGAAAAGTTTAGATGGTTATCATTTTTGCTATATTGCTGATTTTTCTTGATTTCTAGAGAAATAGCTTTGTTGAATATGGCAAACACAATAGATCATTTACCAACAGCAAAGTTTCTTGCATGAATTTGTTTGATTATAACAGATATTGTACAAACAATAGATATCGATATTGCAAAGGTGATGCTTTTGCCTTGTTTTATACCCAAGGTCAGTTTTGTAGCCAAGCATCAATTTGCCTTGCTTCTGATTGAAAGGTAAACTACATACCGTAGCTGATGAGCTGATCTGACAAAACGTCTGGGAATCTTTTCTGAAGTCGCAGGGTCTGAAATCTTGTAAAGGCAGCACCTGGGGAGAGATCATCATTAAGAATTTTAAATAGCCAATCTGGATAGAGAAAGCCTTGGTCAGATGCGAGATAAAGTGATGCCAGAGCACAGAAAGGCAACAACACTGTGTCTATCTTATGAAGATTTCAACTATTGCCCGTTGATCTGGTTATTTTCTACGAAGGCTTCAAATAACGAGATAAACCGGACACACAAACGTGCACTAAGGATCCTTTTCAAGGACTATGACTCTTCCTTCAACGAGATACTGGAGAAAAGAGAAAGCGTAAATATACATGTTCAAAATCTCCGAAAACTAATGATCAAAATGTACAAAACAATGAACGACTTGAACCCCTCATATATTCGGGAAGTTTATGAAGAAAAGGAGGTGAAATACAACCTACGAAAAAAGAATTTAGGTCGATTACCTAAAACACGAACAAAAAAATTAGAGTCATTATCCTTTAGAGGTAGCATCCTTTGGAACACTCTTAGTGACCAAATAAAAGCACTTGCAAAGGTTGCTGCTTTCAAGCGAGCAATCAAGCACTGGCTTGGCGACAAGTGTAATTGCTGGATTTGCAAATAGCCAGATTTGTATATATTTATATTTTCTGTTAAATTAGTTATTGTAAATAGTTGGTATTGATTAGTAATTATATTACTATTTTGAGTAAACCAACTTTAAATAATGTTATTATTATTATTGAAACTTTCGCAAAGAAACAGATACATAGGTTGGAAAATAGTTTGTCACACCATTAATCAAAAATACAAACCTATTCGCAAGTCAAGCTCCCTTCTAACTTCAACAGCAATCGATGTATTTTCATCAGGCTCAACAAGATTCTGACATGCCCGATAGATTGACCTAAAGTAAATACAAACCATATCTAAGTTCCCGTTAGTTTTCTAACCATCTTACCACATTATATATTTGATAGCGAAATCAACCAAGGCATTGGAGGCTACTGCTGTAAGGGCTACAACACACTGAATTGGATGAAGTTAGCCTGAAAACATGCTTAATTATAATGGAACAAAGAATTTTAAATGTAACTCACTGCCGTGTTATCTCAGAAAACTTTGCTCGGAAAAGTCTGATGTTTTGTTTGACTGCAAAAGACAAAAAACATAAGCCAAACCAAAATATAATTCTACGTTTGAGGAAAGGTATAGAAAAAAATCATTCCTAAACAGACAAAACGAAAAAACATAAAAATAGATAGATGAATATTGAAATTAATGAACTAGGGTTCTTTTGACAACAGTTTATTGTTCCCCTCACAGATGGACTCCCAGTGATTATTGGCTGTTTTTCACTATACCAATCATTCATCTCCTTACTGATTGGCCAATTTTGAACAATGTCTGAGTACAACAATTTTATAGGTTTCATTTGCACTTATTACTGACGTACTACTCCGATTAATTGTAGGAATTCCGAAAACATTAGGTCTAGCTGGTTTTGAAGGCCTGCTATATATTCTGCTTTGAAAGGCTGACAGTTCTGCAGACTGAGAAGAAATCATTGTTTTCATTTAAGAAGTTTTAAAAGAAGATAAATATGCTCTCATTGCTACGGAGACACAGACAGAGCAAATCTTCCAACATCGTAGACCACTGGATACCAACATTTTGCTAGATCTTTGAAACATTCACGCTTTAGAGCGATAATTTATACTATAAATGAAGACAGAGATGACAATAAGTCATGCTGTAAGAAACCTTCTTTATCACCTCCCTGACAAGTAGATCTGTGAACTGGATACACATTTGATATAGTGTTAAACGAAGATTAAAACACTTTGTTTTAAAATAAGGCAACATTTGGGTCCAAGATAGGTAACCCATGCCCCAACCATGCGTAGATGTATGAGTGTTTCAAAGATTTAACAACTTTTGGAGATCTCTTTATTGTCAGGTAGAGTCTGAAAATTGAGCCGGCCAATATTTAGGAGAGATTTGCGTTTGATTAGGCATTGCACTTTATTTCTGCAAAGTCTGCTGTTTATAGAATTAGACAGGTTTAGAATTATGCTGATTAAACACAACCTTAGATCATAACGCAGTGAAATGGTTGAGTGACTGTAGCCAATATCTAAAAACAATGAAGATCATATAATCTGTTCATACCATTCTTGCAAACTTCTATGATTTCAAATCCGATGTTTTCACCTTCTCTATCTCCATCAGTCCAAATAATCAAAGCTTGGCATTTTCTAATCTCTCTTTCTAGTGTTCGCTGAAAATTAAATGGAACTAAGAGCAAATTTAATGATATTGGGTAATATAGCGGGGACATGTCTGGACAAGTCTTTTTTTTGCATTGGCGTTTGGATTAGTATTTTAGATAATGATAGAACTCTCTCTAAATTCAGCGTCCCTAAGATCTTTTATGGTCACAAGTAAAAAGCAGTTACTTTGGTGGGGATCATTTAGGTTTCGTGACATGGACAAGAGGGCAATAAAATTGTCTCTTTGCAAAGTGATGAAGCATCCATTGGTTTAGTTATTTTCTACACAGTTTTCCTTACTAAAAACAAATGCGCAGTACAAACCCTCTGGATTTGAAAGAGGTTTTGAGCATAATAGACCTGACTTATCAAGACAAACCTTGGATTTAATTGAGCAACTTATAGAGAAAGACCGAAATTTGGCACCAAAAATGTTAGGAATCAAACACTAATTCAAAGTTTTTTCATCTGTCTGATGAATCCTTTGTATGTTTTCGATGGATCTTTTTTTAAACTGGAAAAGAACCAGCATTTCTTATCACACGAGGGGGGAAGTAGTATACCTCCCAGACATTGTTAATCATTCATAAGTCTTATCACGATAGAGGGTACTTAGAATACATATCTAGAAACAGCCTAAAGCCCAAATGCGTTTTTACTTTTTAAAATGTTGATGAAAAAACAACAAGAAGAAATATTTTCTCTTACTTTGATATCTTTAAACTTCTCAGGGCAAAATCTTTCCACAGGTGCTTCAAACAAGGCTGATGGTTGACATCCTTGCCTAATGAGAAATAAACCAAAAACTCCATCATAAAGGAATGCAGCTTTGCACTATAAGAAAGTTTATAATAAATTAAGGCTTTTGAAAGAAAAAATTCAGTTTTGGGCCTTACATTTCAAAACTGTGCAAATAAGAAGCAGCTCAACAAAACCTTCTAATGTTGACTGCAAAACAGGAGGATATCTTACCATTTGAATCCAGGACAGGCAACAGGGCACCTTTGTTTCAATTTGAATTGAGGACAGGCAACAGGGCACCTTTGTTTCAATTTGAATTGAGGACAGGCAACAGGGTACCTTGGTGAAATAGTGGGATGCACATACACATACCCTTACCTTGCCAGTCAAGTTTGCCAGGTTTTTCCATGAGATGGAACCTGGAATCATAAGTCTAGAAGCCTAACCATGAGCGCTGTAAGTTTTAAGCAATGTATAACGCCCTAATCGACAGTTCCAAACTTACCAGTTTCTGTAGTTGCCGCTGAACTCAAGATCAAGTAGGTGACCAGACACTGATGTCATTATCATCTTGCAATTCTAGAAAAATCAAGAACATGACTATTCAAGCATACTTCACAAGGTTTATGCAATGATTTGTCCTTATAGAGAAAATTCTGAGAGAGTCCTAAGTACCTAAAACTTGAAACTCCTTATGATGTATGTGGTTAAGGCGCTAAACTTTGAAGCCTCTAAGGCCGTCCTTCGTGGGATTGAATCCATGAAAAGTTTAAATCATTGATTGGCAAATACATATCCATTGTGAAAATATAATCAAGACATCAAGATAATTTGTGAGAATAAAATATCTCAATTGATTTTCCAAATCCTACTTTTTCTCAAAAATCCAATATTCAACATTAACTGTCAAATAGCATCTAGACTTTCTAGTGAAAAAGCTATAATATTAAATACTAGTGTAGCTGCGCGCCCTTGCGGTATCCACTTTCTCAGTGCTTTGCACTTCGCTACGTCCATTTCCTCAGGGCTTCGCGCCTCGTCTTCATAAATTCCGAATTTTTACCGAATTTGAAAGATCACTTCTATGCCAACTAATATAGCTTTAATGACAACAAATACTTCTTTTGAGACACTTGTTCTATCAATTTCTTCAGCCCTTCGCGCCTTGTAGTTATAGAGTCTGCTCGCCCTTGTAGGTATCCACTTTCACAGTGTTTTACTCTTCGTAATGTCCTTTCCTCAGCACTTAATGTCCCGTATGCATAAATTTAGTACTATTTATACAATTACTTTTATGGCAACTAAGATGACATTCATAACAACAAATTCTGCTATGGAGACAGTACATAAATTTGACGTCACATTAGATCAAACTTATATGATTTTTGTATGTCTCTAACGAAAGTGAGAAAGAAATACAGACTGTTGGTTGATTTGACGTCATCATGGTTTCAAAGAAATTCATATTCTTACGCATTTTATCTCGACTACTCATCACATTTTTGCTTTTCCTCTTCTATTTCTAAACGATTTGTAAAATATTTTCAGCTAAGGACACTTCCGAATAAATTCTGGTTAGAATGATACCTTTCAATTTGCTGTGTGTAAAGTGGTTCTCGAGTTTTAAGCGGACAAACATACATACATACATACATACATACATACAAACATACATACAAACAGTTCTGTTTTATATATATAGATGGAGAAGGAAAGACATTTGTATCGTACTTACGGCATTAAGTATATTACAGTCAAACTCGTATATCTTGTTAAACTTCGAAAATCCTTCACGCTAGAAATATAAAAGAAGAATCAAGGTTGATATGAGAATCAAGATGATAACATCTTCTATCTAAGTAGAATATAAAAAGGGTAAGGAAAATTCTCATAAACACAATCAAAATCATAAAATACTACAGGTAGCTAGTTATGACTTACAAAATCTACCGAGCTTTTGTATACACGCATTTTTTTATGAGCAATTTCAGCTCAAGCTCAGTACTCAAACTTGCTTAGCTAGAGGGCAAATTTGAGTACTCAAAATTGCCTAGCAATTGCTTAGCTTTTTATACTTGAAGTTTTGTTTCGTAGATTACTATCGCAGAAGATTTAGTACAACAATTGTCAATAGTATCTTGCATACAAAAGTGTGCCAGAGTACTAATATCCACTGTAACCTACTTCTCTTTAGCTGCTGCAACAGAGGCAAATTTTGTAACAGCCAATCAGATTACATTTTGATCACTGATTTCAGCCAATCACAAGCGGTAAAAATGACATCACTTTGTTTACATTTTGACCAGCTCCCCCGTATGATATGGCAAGCTGTGGGGAAAACCGGGTCCCCCAATATCCCCCGCCACGAAAATATGCTTCCTTAAAAATGCCCAAATTTTTGAGAGAGTGTTTTTGAAGCTGCATGGCGTAAATCTGTCGTGGCCCTAAGAAATCGCACATCGAATTTGTTCTCTAGCAACGTTCAAATTTTATACTTAGGCAGCTCTATTTTTCATGGGCCTAGGCACCAGAGAGGTTGGCCCGTGTGCATTAAATAAAGGAGAAATAAGCAATTTTCGTTGTTTATTATCTTTCTAATTTCTTAATGGGTGAATTTTTCAGCCCCCAACATTAATCATTTCAAATTTCCCGCCGGGGGCTTGCGATGCAATGCTGCGATGGAGAGAAACACGAGAGGGAGGACAATCGAATACGAAACGAATATGATTCTGAATGTTTCAAACTTTACGCGATCAGTCATTATCCGGATATGGAACTTTTGTTTTTGTCTTGATTCATAATTTACTATTTATCATTTAACATTTGGGTTTCATGACCTCAAATCTAAATGATTATCATGGTGTTCGAGAGATCACGAACAAAGTGAGGTAGCAACTTCAAATTTCGCATCAGCAGGAACCACGAAGGAAGGACAGAGAAGATGAAACGGAACCAGCCTAAATCCAAAATGAATAGTGGCTGGCCTAACTAAACATCACATTTTTCTTCTTCACCAACAAAGGAGTATAATCTTTATTTTATTATATCTAACGCTTAATTGGGAAGAATTGATGAGTATACTGCCCCTGGATTGAACAGACCAGTTAGCTTACATTTTTTGGCGGGAAATTGAGCGCTTTTTTTAGGCCTAAATCATAATAGTCTGTCTGATGATTGCGTAAGCATGAAACTTGAAGTAACAGAGAGCCAGTCTACTTTCTTGTTTCTCTTCTAGGCCTAAATCATATTTTGTTTTTCTTCTGCTGCTGTTATTTTTAAGCCATCATGAACATGTTTTAAGCTCAAATTTTTAACAGTTCCTGTGATCCCCCTGTTTCTAACAGAATGGTTAAGTTTGGAAGGCTATGCTGCAATCCTTTGTATGACACCTGGTTCAAAGGATATGCAAGCAATTTTGATGCAACTGTTGTACCAACATACAAATACAGTCGACTCCGGTTATAGTCACACTAAATATTTTTGGGAAAATGTGACTATAAGCAGAGTGTGACTGTATCAGGGGCGTCATGGGACCTCAATTTTAGGGTGGGCCAAACACGAAAAATTTCCGAAAAGGGAATCATGGACTGTATGCGGAGTTAACAAAAATAGGGGTGTAAGTGGCAGAAAATCGTGAATTTTAGCGTAGAAAGGTGTTAGAAACCCTCTCAATTGCCTCCAACGCAATTATTGTCAGTTTCAGGCATTAAATACCTAAATGTTATACAAATTAAATCTACATGATAAAAACAGCATCTGTATAATAAGCACCTTAATGATTTCCAAGTGGTTAGTGATTAATCTGCTTATTCCATGGCTGGAAAAATCTATTTGTTTCGTTTAGACTCTGTTTTTATAATACAACTAAAATAATACGAGACTTTTATCTTTTTAATTAATTGACTTCATTGTTTGTATGATGATACAAGAGAAAAATCAATGTAACTTAGGCTATACATATGACCCAAGGGTAACATGCGATTTCGACGGCAATTTTTCTATGAGAAGTATTTTTCAGCGCTTAGTTTGAAAAATCTGGGAACAAAGATGGTTAATTCATTCATAGATTCGCACTTTATGATAATAGGCTCGCCTCCCATACATTGTTGAGTACCCAAAATGAAATTAATATTGCTTGAAAATACTTTCTAACAGATTAAGAAAATATGTTGAACTCTTTTTCGCTAAATGTGACCATAAAAAGAGTATTTTGCGGTTCGGGAATGCAGAAAGTGGTGATTATATGCAGGTTGTGACTAAAATTGGAGTGACTGTAAGCAATACTGTGGTAAGATTTTTGGTGATGTTTTTTGAGAAAGAAAAGAGGAAGTATCGTAAAGCATAAATTTCGAACAGAAAAGACCAAGTGAAAGGAAAATAAATGAAGTAGTTTTACAATAGAACCAAATATATTCTCGTATGTTTGTTGCATGCTTTTATGTTATGAAATTTACATTTTCTACAGTACATGTGTTTCGATTTTTCTTAACAATTGCTATTCTTAAAAAAAAAGAAATCAAATAGAAATGAATGTAGAGAATCAGATTGGAGTTCTCGCAACATTGAAAGCTTCTCTGTGTTGATAATGAAGATTTTGTGAATTTTAGAGTCCTGTTTTTCCACTTTCTTTATTGTTCTGATGTGTCTCGTCACCTCAAAGATTGATTTTTCAACTTTGATGTCCTGACGCATTGCTCAAAAAGCGCGTCCAGTGTGAATTGAGCTTGAGAGGCATAAGAGCTAAAGTTAATAGAGGGCTTTTCTTTATAAAATATGATGGAGAACCCCAGACGCATCTGGTAGGTGGCACCCTAAAGTGTCCCCTCTCATGCTTCTCAGCTTTTTATTACCCTATCACACCCTTGTAGTACATCTCAACATATATTCCTCTTTAATCTTCATCTTCATTGAATTCATCCATTCCATGAATTACAGGTGAAATTTGTGACTGCTGTCCCTGGTGAACTGTGACTGATCACTCAAATATGATGCGACTTGAGACCATTCTTTTTGCAACGTCCTTGAATGCTTATAGATATTTGTATGTTGGTACAACAGTTGCATCAAAATTGCTTGCATATCCTTTGAACCAGGTGTCATACAAAGGATTGCAGCATAGCCTTCCAAACTTAACCATTCTGTTAGAAACAGGGGGATCACAGGAACTGTTAAAAATTTGAGCTTAAAACATGTTCATGATGGCTTAAAAGTAACAGCAGCAGAAGAAAAACAAAATATGATTTAGGCCTAGAAGAGAAACAAGAAAGTAGACTGGCTCTCTGTTACTTCAAGTTTCATGCTTATGCAATCATCAGACAGACTATTATGATTTAGGCCTAAAAAAAGCGCTCAATTTCCCGCCAAAAAATGTAAGCTAACTGGTCTGTTCAATCCAGGGGCAGTATACTCATCAATTCTTCCCAATTAAGCGTTAGATATAATAAAATAAAGATTATACTCCTTTGTTGGTGAAGAAGAAAAATGTGATGTTTAGTTAGGCCAGCCACTATTCATTTTGGATTTAGGCTGGTTCCGTTTCATCTTCTCTGTCCTTCCTTCGTGGTTCCTGCTGATGCGAAATTTGAAGTTGCTACCTCACTTTGTTCGTGATCTCTCGAACACCATGATAATCATTTAAATTTGAGGTCATGAAACCCAAATGTTAAATGATAAATAGTAAATTATGAATCAAGACAAAAACAAAAGTTCCATATCCGGATAATGACTGATCGCGTAAAGTTTGAAACATTCAGAATCATATTCAATTCGTATTCGATTGTCCTCCCTCTCGTGTTTCTCTCCATCGCAGCATTGCATCGCAAGGACCGGAGAATTCTTTTCTCGGCGGAAAATTTGAAATGATTTATGTTGAGGGCTGAAAAATTCACCCATTAAGAAATTAGAAAGATAATAAACAACGAAAATTGCTTATTTCTCCTTTATTTAATGCACACGGGCCAACCTCTCTGGTGCCTAGGCCCATGAAAAATAGAGCTGCCTAAGTATAAAATTTGAACGTTGCTAGAGAACAAATTCGATGTGCGATTTCTTAGGGCCACGACAGATTTACGCCATGCAGTTTCAAAAACACTCTCTCAAAAATTTGGGCATTTTTAAGGAAGCATATTTTCGTGGCGGGGGATATTGGGGGACCCGGTTTTCCCCACAGCTTGCCATATCAAACGGGGGAGCTGGTCAAAATGTAAACAAAGTGACGTCATTTTTACCGCTTGTGATTGGCTGAAATCAGTGATCAAAATGCAATCTGATTGGCTGTTACAAAATTTGCCTCTGTTAGCTGCTGCACGATTTTCATTGACAATTGGAGTAGAACTAAAATTTTCAAATTGCTTAGCATTCCTCAATCCAGTACTGAAATTGCTTAAGTTTTTGTCATGTCGAGTACTGACTTGCTTATAAAGCAATTGCTTATGAAAAAATGTGTGTATCTCAGAAGTTTTTGTACAACAAATGTCAAAAGTAACTTGCATACAAAAGTGTGCCAGAGTACTAATATCCACTGTATCCTACTTCTCTTTAGCTGCTGCACGATTTTCATTGACAATTGGAGTAGAACTAAAATTTTCAAATTGCTCAGCATTCCTCTATCCAGTACTGGAATTGCTTAAGTTTTTGTCATGTCGAGTACTGACTTGCTTATAAAGCAATTGCTCATAAAAAATGTGTGTATCGTACAATGGGATAATGCCCTCTTCACACTAGTCCGGTTTTGAATGAATGATCATTATCTCATCATATTGACAATCAATATATGTTATCATTATAAAGGAGGAGGTCTTGTAATAATTTCAACAAGCTTTTAGGGCCAATAAAGGAAGGGGGCGGACCACGCTATTTTTCATCATCAATCACTAGCATATATGGCAATTATGGCATATAGCAGTTGATTAGTTATAGTTAATATAACTAATTAAATGCTATATGCTATAGCAAGATTCAAAATCGCGGCAGAATTACAAAGCTGTGGAAGGCTGACAGGCCAAGGTAAAAATTCCCATAGCATGTGTCAGTGTCACAAGGGCACAACAACATAATTCTGGTAGTATTTAATCATTTTAAGGGCTTTTACTTTGTTGCTACTGCTCTGGGGATCCCAATGAGTCTTGTTATAACGGTTCTCACAGCAAGGCGGGAAATTGATAGGGGTCTAGTTAGCCTAGGCAATGCAACTTACTCTCTGGGATTGGCCTGCTGACATTGCCCTTGATATTTCCTTCGCAGCATCGTTTTTTTCAGCGACATTAAGAACCGTCATTGCTCCCCCTTGACGAGGCATTCTGCAGTAAAAAGTAAAACTAGATCAAAGTGCCATTTTCATCGATTTTATCAGCAAATTGGTTAGTTGACCCTCTGATGACTTTTGTATCGACGGGCCTAACTCATTTTTGTCATTTGTTGTTGTTGTTGAGTATGTGGTCACAGGGGTCACAAGTGCTTTTTAGAAGACCTCGGTGGATTGGGGGCCGTGGTGACCCAGAGACCTATGGATGCCTCCCATTTATTAACCAACACATTTTCGATGTGTCTTTTGTGTATCTTGACTCATTGAGATGAAAAAAATGATTCACAGTTGCTTGGAGCTTCATTTCATTTATTACAAACGGACTCCCTAATCACAAGGGCGGCATGGCAGTAAAAAACAATGAGAGAAATGAGAAACTAACAAAAATAGCAAAAGTATATTAGGTGGTGAAACAGTTTTTTTCCCTATAGATGTAGCTCGTTTGAGTTTGTTAGCCTCAATAATGAATTTCGCATGGGCATGAATAATATCTAGAATGACGCTATTCATTATTGTAGAAATGACGATTGACTATTCCAGGTAGACTAATCACGTGACTTGTGGGCGTTTTCCAGAGAGTTACCTGGCAGATTCGGAGAGCCAACATCTTATTCTATAGGAATCCGTTGAGAAAACATTGGCAAAATGTGAGAAGGTCTGGCTAGCTATATGCCCTGTCTATATAGCCAAAGTTTGAAGAGAAGCTCTTAAGTTATTTTAAGCAGGACATCTTGTCAAGAAAGATTTGTCATTACCAATCAAATGAATTACCAACTAACCAATCAGCAATCATGTAGTAATCTATTCACATCTGAGTAGTATCAGCAGATGTATGAATGATTTCACAATGCAGATTCACATCGTGGTTTTCTGAAACATAGCAACAATAATGTTTCTGTATTAGAGCACCATTTAGAATGGTATCAGCTAAGATTTTTCGCCTGCAGGGAGTAAAATTGCAGTTTTTATAAGAAACTAAATAATTTGCCCAATATTAATTCTTACAAATTTGGAATTTGAGGAAAGAAAGCTTCATAAGAGTTTTCAGAAGATGCTGATATAAAATTGTTGTTTTTAGTCCGTTGGGTTTACTCTAAGAAATTAAACGATTTCTGTGCTTTCATGGGCCATTAGACTGTTCAGCATTAATTAAATTTTTCAGTGAGAAATTAGTTGATAAGCAACTAGGGCTGAAATGGCCGTAACCAATATGCAACTCTAGTCTAGGAAGACTTCAGAGCTCTTTGAAATTAATCAAGTAACTGAGTACAGAGGCAAATCCAGACTGCACCTACTACTGCTCGAGTCGCAGTCGATTTCTTATCACTTCTTCTTATTTAGGCTCTAAGATAATTCTGGCACTTGGGCAGTAGTCAGACATTTTCCTAGATCCGCCCCCGCAGTAGTTGAACCATGCTGAGAGTGCTAGATTATGCAAAATTTCATTGATATTTCATAAAAGAAACGTAATTGCAGAATTTCTAAGGTTGCAAAGATAGATAGCTGTTATTTCACTTGACCAACATCCCTACATATAGAATTACTCACAAACTGTTTTCCAATGTTGGAGTCTCTTGAATTTTTTGCCATTCAAGAGCCTGGATTCTCATTACGAATTTCTTAAAAAAAATACCTGTATTATTGGGTAAGCAATATTAGCTAGTTCATATTCATTAATATAATTTGTGGTTTCGATTCAAGCAAAATCTGAGTGATTCAAGGTGTTTGTCTTGCTGGTGGGATTCATTTTGATAGTAGACAGCATCAAGTATTCATAACAAATATAAATACGAACACAGTGAGATCTCACAATCTTGAAATAAGTAAACAAAAATGGGAAGTGTTATTAAACTCGCAATCTTCGTGCATTTATCAGTTTTTTCAAATGCAACTATCGTTAGACTTAACTCGAGGATCTATGCAGATTTTAGCATTTCTTTAGAGGAGCTGGTAGATAAAGGGACTGTACTAAAAAGCTTCGACTCTCAAACAAGACGGCAATGCGTTTTGGAATGCATCTCATCAGTTTCTTGCAAATCAGTGAATTTTCAAAAGGGGAATGGAACATGTGAGCTGATCGGAAGAAACTTGGCAAAAAGTAAACCCCATTTGGCTGCAAGAGTGGGGTGGGTTTACCTCACAACCAACGAGGACGACCTAGACGTAAGTTTTAGTGCGCTTAAGCAACCAAGACGGCAACGCCAAGTTACGTCACTTTGTATGATAACGCCAAAAATAATGTCAGGATGACGAACGCTTTCCGGCAGTGTAGAGGGATATCATCAGAACTTTTGTGGGCTTTCAGTGCTGTCGGGGGATGCTATTAGTATTTTGGAGGGAAACTATCATTGTTGTTCAGGATTTTCAGTGCTGTGAATGGATACCATCGTACCATCAGGTGAAGGGATACCGTCATACTGTGTGATGATATCATTAGCACTGGGGAGATTATACCCAAAGGGCTTGCGGTTTTCCTGTACAGTACTGAATATTCCACAGCACTAATGTTATCCCCCCCTAATATTGATGGTATCCTCCCACTGTATACTGATAGTATACCAGCATTGCCGTGGCAATTTCCGTAATGGTTGCTTAAGCTCCCTAACGAACGTAGCTAAGGCTACTTTCCACTGCAAAATGTTTTGCTGCAAACTTACTTTCATTCAGACCCCTCCCTTTGACACTATGGCAGCTATCCGAGGCTGTTAGATAGTGTTAGACCCCTATTGTTGATGTCCCGAAAAGTGAAAAGTACTTAGAAATACCCCGAGTTCTATAGAAGGATTTAGTCTATTGGGGTTTAATTTTGAAAATGGGGTCAAATTGAAGATTTCTAGACTTCAAATGGGTGCAATAAACAAAAGTAATACCTTGCTGTTATGCCCTAGCCTTTGCGTAAAACAGAATTTAACGGACTCATCACTGTTTTGCAGATTGGTTCGACATGTAAACTGTTGTCACCATGCGAAAACAATGCAGTTTGTGAAGAGATAGAAGAAGAACCACGTTACAAATGCATCTGTGACTCTCTGCACTCCGGAAAACATTGTCAAAGTATAAAAAGTAAGTGGTCAGGAAAGTGCTTCCCTCTTTAAATATCTTCATGAATCTCGTTGAAGGGAACCCATTTCATTCTCTTTAATCTCACTGATGCATTTCAAGTTTGGCAAATTTGTGAATTTCTACGTCTTCGGGTTTGGGCACATCTTGTCTTTTCAGGAGGCCTTTCAGTCTCAGATACTCTCTAAAAAATCTAGATTTGGATTTTGGTAACAGAGGGCTTTTCATCATTTAAATAGATTTTCATATTATTCAACTGCCACAAGCTATTTGTCCTCACTCTGGGGAACATCTGTGCTTTTGAGGGATTTCTACTGTGGAGGATGTTCAGTGCTATAGGGGATGTAATTAGGACATTTGAGGGTGATCAGTACAGTAGGGGGGGGGGGGGGGTATATCATTAGTACTGTGAAGCATATTCCGTACTGGGGACGGAAACTACAAGCACCTTAGGTATTCAAGCACCGATGGTATCCCCCACAGTACTGATAGTATCTCTTCACAGTACTGATGATATCCTTGACAATACTATACATCTTCCACAGTACTGTACAGACTTCCCCCAGGGCGAGAATGTCAAGGAAGATACATCTAAAGATTACCTGCATGGACATACTAGGGACTATGCTGAAAGACCATAAGACAAATACAACCCATAGACTATTGATACAATCAGAGAGATGGCTACCCTACCCCCTTTACGGTATGCCAAGACCATATGAAATTATCTTTCCAAGCATTTATCATTCGTCTTTCCTCTTGTAAAATTGCGAGTATTGATGAATATGCCATCGGTTGAATTTCTATTGTATTGCTTGAACCATAATTATAAATTTCATTTAGCCTATCCAAGTTGCGCAGCAGTCTATAACGCTGGGTTTCGGGCGGATGGAATATACAGGTTGGAGAATATGGGTTACCATTACTGCGTTCTATCACCCATCTCTGGTTGCAACGGAGGAGGCTGGACTCTACTTGTCAGAACTGACGGAAATTCAGTAAGTATATTATTTCTTTGCCTGGTCTTTCTTTGACTAACTGAAAGAGTCGTAACTCGATTCATTCTTATTTAAACAAATCACTGCCATTAAACCCCCCCAACAAATTCTAACCTTTTCAGCATGAATTGAATTGTTGACTTGTCGGAGAAACTCAATAAATTTAACAATATATTTATATTGAGATATGATAACACTTGGACGAGGGCTACCTGCCTAACAGAAGGAAACTCAGAAGGTAAGTCAGGATTCTATTCAAGGCAAGCTTAGCTAATAAATCCTGCTGAAATGGGGGAGGAAAAGTTGCCTCGACTGGTCGAGTGATTTGGCTGCCAGAATCATTCGGTTTGCGAAGCAGAGAGATTCGCCATGACGGGACATTCTTCTCTCACGGGAAACCTAAACGCGTCAGGCCAATGATTTTGAGAGGGATTTCTCTTCCACCCGGCAGAAAATGCTTATCTGCACATGCAGAGAACAGAAACTAGGATCTATGTAAACACATGGAAAAACTGGCTCAGGTACATGGGTGACTTGGGGGCCAGGCCAGGGTAGAGGCTTCTCAGTATTTTGGAAAGCCCCGTCTTCATAAAAGGGAGCCCGTTCTCTGCATTAAGGGCAGCCACTTCTCCATATAGGGTAGGACTTATACGTGGATGAGTATCAACCCACAATTGTTGTAAACTTTTGAGATTTTTCTTTTCGTTTCAGGAACTTTTTAGGTACCACTCCGGATATTGGACAGTGAACAATGTGTACAACCACGTCTATTCGTTGAAACAGGGATTAGACGGCGAAGAAGCGAAATTTGCCGCTTTTAACCAACTGGGGTTCGACCGAGTTTGCATTGGCCTAAAGAAACACGGTGCAGCTACCAAATTCCTCCAGCTGCCTCGTTCTGAAGCGTCCATGAGGAATCTGATGAGTCAAAACACATTTAAGAGTAAGCTCAACTGATTTCTAGAGGTGTTAGTTTTAGGAGGCTCCCCATTGCAAAGAACTGCCCCTCTATAGCACCCCTGGATAACAAATGCAGGTGCAGTTTCTCGTCTCCACTCCCACGGATCCAGAAATGCGTTTTCACGAGCACCTCACATTGATTCAGAGGAAAATACTAAATTGGTATCTGCACCATCACGGTGTGAAAAAAGGAAGCGTTTTCGTATGTGCGTGTTGGGCAGGCGGCACAGATAGGCATGTATTTGAGCTGTTTCTTGATAAACCAATTTTCTCTAATTCACGCTACGCGAAGAAATCCTCTCTCAAGAAATCTCGAGCCAAACATGAAAATCAGGCGTGAAAATAAGCCAAATAACATTGCACGTATAGTATGCTAAGTATGAGGGGGGGTCTCTAAAAAGTGTACTTAACAAATCGCAAAAGCCGAGTCTCGGAAACAGAAACTATGATTTTCATAGAATGAAAATTCGGAAAATATGAAACTTGGTAAACCAAATTCCGCTTAGCTCGTTTCAAGTCCCATTAATCTTAGAAACTAATCAAATCGTAGCCAGGTTTGAATTTCAAACTGTGAATTCATCGAACCCTTCTGCTTCTAATCAGCAAAACGTTTCGAAGACCTCCAAATCCATAACTTTAAGATATTCGAATATGCAGCTTTATCTCCTGATGAGTGGGTAACAATGAAACAGGCTTGTAGTGATGCAAAGTTTAGTCTCATTTCTCTTTTCTTCAGAACTCTACAAATTAACAACATGAGTGGAAAAATATGTATCATTCTCTAGGGGGTGTAATATCACTTACCAGTCTTAGGTCTAGGTGAAGTATTTTTGTGTCCTTAGATACCTAGATATAAAAAAGTCAGCAATGTTTCTGGCTCCTCTTTAAAGAGATTCGGCTCTGTTGAATTGGGTACATACCCACAATTTCATTGTTAAATGATATATGTCCAGTGAGAAATCTTCTTGACAGTAAACAGGAGCCAATAAGATCACGCCCTATCAATTCTATTTTTTAATCACGCTGTCTTATCAGTGTCTAATGCCTTTACTGTCTCATGAATTAAAATCAAATACCATCCTTTTAAACATTATTTTCTAAAGGAACATCAGCGGGAAGATCAGCATGGCTTGGACTTGTACCAGGAGGTTATTTGCAGCCATATTGCAACCGAGAAGGCTTTAACAACTATTGGAGCAGTCAGAATTCCGTCCGCATCGGCATCCTTAACAATGAGCAGAACGACTGCGGCTCTATCGACTCTGTTCTTGGTATTGGAATCGGCGGACAATATGGCGGTGAAAGTGATGTGAAAACCGGGTCGCATTATGGCTTGGAAGGTAAAGTGAAAGTAAAAACAAAAGGGTTTGTATTGGTTCAATAAGGTGATGCGGCTTTTGCAGCTCCCCAGGGCCTAAGCCACAAAACATTTCACAAAAATTATCAGCATTTTCAGTCATGTTTTCTAAAACCAATAGGGACAGAAGGTTTTACCACAAAGGAAGAAGATAGAATTGCCAAAACTTCACGAGAGAATGGGATATTTACAAGGAAGGAAAGGGGGAAAATACAAATATTAGCAATGTTAGCAAAATGAGAAACTGTATTTTTATCGCGAGGAAAATGAAAAGGGAGCCAAATTTTGAAGCGGAGACTTAGACCCCTCTTCCACACCCCCTGTAGCCAGGGTCACAATTATGTCCTTATTTTCACTCTCCCAGGGCCTCAAAATGTTCTCCGCTGGCCTGCAATTTATTACTTTTGAGCGTATTATACTAGCTCAGGATATATAACATATTAGGGATATCACTTTGAAACGTTAGTCAAACTAACAGTACTATTTTGAATATGTCACCGGTAGGACTTGCCCCACGGTGAAATCCCCGGCTGAAAAAAATTCCGAGAAACGTGACTTGGACCAGGCAAGACTCTCCCCAGTGAAAAAATAAATCTCCCCGGGATAAATCACGTCACCGGAAATTCCTTGATCATAAGTTCTGTGAGCCCCGGTGTGAAATAGTCTTGGGAACTTTCCCGGCAGTCAAGTTTGACGTAAATTTCGGAATTCGGAACTTATTTCATTGAATAAATATAAGATATATGATGAAGTAAAGTTTTTTGGGAAAGTTTTAATTCCCATAAATTATCTCGATTGAAAGATAAGGTAGAATGAATTATCTGATATGATATTTGAAAGTCACTACTTATCATGACAAAACTTTGTTATCCAGTAGGACAAAGTTGCAACGTTATTAATACATTCGGTCAATTCAAGGCTGCTTCTGACAAAATAATTGACATGATAGTCACCACTTATGATATCAAGCCTTTGATATTTAGTAGGGCAGCGTTTCGGGAGAGATCCGTCTCCCATCATCGGGAAATGAGAAATGCGGTTTCTTCCCTATTTGTTGCAAAGGTCGGATCAAAAAAGAATGAACACAGAGCGAACCTCAGAGAGGCTTTCTTGAACTTTGGCGTTCAATTTCTAACATTTTTGGCGCCAAAATTGACCGATTATTTTTACTCAGAATTACCTGATTTTTACATCCATGCTAGGCTACTTAGGAAGGGCACGGCTTGAAAACATATATTTTTATCTTTTTATGGCAGTATGTATTTTATTGATTGACATAATATTGATACTTTACAGCACGCTGCAAACTTAATTTCATTGATCAGACACTTCTAGATGTGAAATCTTAAATGTTGGAAAGAATTCGATAATAATATATCAGTATTTACTGTTAAGTAATTCTTCAAAACGTTGTAAAATTCGTTCATTAATCTTGATGAAATCGTTTCCAGATCTTTGAAAGTTGTCTCGTATCAATAATTCATGCTAATGCTCTTTAACTCGTTATTAAATGAATATCACTTTAGAAGAATCGTTTCCAAGTGTTGCGTTTAAAGATAGGTTCACAGAGAGAGAGACAACATTCGACTCTGTCAGTATTTTTCTCGAAGCACAGGCCCCGAACTCTTGCAACACGCTGTAACATAATACATTTGTAATCTAATACCTATGTCACATGGCACACAAAGCGCCACGTGACGGGAAGCAGTACAAATATCATTACACCATTCCCCCCTTTATTTAATGGGTGACAAAGTCTCCAAATCTCAGAGGGGGGTTGATATTCTGTCTCAATCGAGCTGGGCGTTGGTTATGATGGTCATTTTGCCTAGGGCCCTCTTCCTCCCCCTGTGGAAAGGCACCTCCCTCTACAAAATTGATGTCCAATGATTCTGGGACAGGACACTGGGGGAGCCCTTTAGCACCAGGAACAATACATTGCTTAAGGTTATCGTGGTGAACAATCATATCGCTACCTGATTTGGAACGTATCTTGTAATTCACCCCTTGCCGGTAGACAACTACATATGGCCCAACCCACCTGCAACCAAACTTCCATGGCTTGGGGCGTTTCAGCCAAACAGAAGAGCCCGGATGGAATGGGACCCACTTGTGACCATCTGCAGATCTAATGTCCTGTTGCTTCTGTCTACTTTGGTGTAAATTGCTTTGTGCTAACTGTTTGATGTTACGCAAAGTCTGTCTGATTGCCTGACTATATTCTGACTGACTGCAAGGATTCTTAAGTGGAATATCTAAGTCAAGCTCTAGTGGACTTCTGGCGTCACGCCCAAAAACTAGCTCGTACGGACTAAACCCAGTGGATTCATGACTAACTGTATTGTAGGCATAGACAACCAGGCTTACCCACTCATCCCAGTCGTCCTTGTGGGCAGACACAAATGCAGCCAGCATCTCCTGTAAGGTGCGGTTCTGGCGCTCAACTTGACCATCACACTGGGGGTGATAGGCAGTTGTGCGCGACTTGTGGATTCCCATGAGGCTGCAAATCTCGTGCATCAAGTTACTTTCAAAATTTCGACCCTGGTCGGAGTGAATAATGGTGGGGGGACCAAATCTACTAAAGACCCTATTGACCAAGATTTCTGCCACTGTATGAGCCCTCTGGTCCTTAGTGGGGAAGACCTCACACCATTTAGTGAAATGGTCCATAACGACAAGCAGATGTTTGTTGCCACGCACTGTCTCGGGAAGGGGACCCATATAATCCATGGCCCAGAAGACGAAAGGCTCGTTAACTTCTATAGATTGCAAGGGGGCTCTGTTGGACTGATAGTTCAATTTTGTTCGTGCACAGATTTCACAGCTGCGAACAAAATCCTTGATCTGAACAGACATTTTGGGCCAAAAGTAGCGGTTTTTTGCACGCATAAGGGTCTTTTTAACACCGAAATGGCCTGCAAAAGGCGTGCCATGAATCCCCTGTAAAACAGAAGGTCTTAAGTTAGCAGGGATCACAAAGGCATACTCAGGTAATGCACGAGAAGAGTCACCAGAAGATTTAACAAGTAGCCCATTAACTATGTATAGAGCATCCCAACAATGCCAGAATACCCGGAAGTCAGGATCCCTAGCCCAAGCAAAAAGTGGTGGTTTGGGAAGATTATTGGACTTTAACTCGATTATGGTCCTAAGTTTGGGGTCTTCTAGTTGAGCTTCCTGTAAGCTATAGCCTGGGGACATGGTGGTGGCATACGCTGGTGAAGGGGCTGGACTGACATGCTCTGGGAAAGATGAGGGATTTTGCAAGGGCAGACGGGAAAGGGCATCCGCATTCCCATTGGCAGTACCGGGCCTATGTTCACTAACAAAATCAAATTCCTGAAGTTGCATGACCCACCTAGCCAAGCGCCCTTTGGGCTCCACTGTATGCAGCCACCGCAGCGCCTGGTGATCAGTGAACAGGATGAATTTCTTGCCAAGGAGGTAGGCACGGAAGTGGTCAGTGGCAAAAATTACAGCTAAGGCCTCCTTTTCAGTAGCAGAATAATTCTTTTCGCGGTCAGAAAGCGAGCGACTGGCATATGCTATGACATGTTCGTATCCAGAGGTATCTTTTTGTGTGAGCACAGCCCCTAAGCCCAAATCAGAGGCATCCGTCTGAAGTATAAATTGCTTATCAAACTGGGGGTATGCCAGCACAGGTGCAGAGCACAGCAATTGCTTTAACGATATGAAGGAGGTTTGTTCAGCTGTATCCCAACGAAATTTAGAGCCCTTTTTGGTTAAATTTATAAGTGGAACTGCAAGGGACGCAAAATTTGGGATGAACCTCCGATAGTACCCTGCAAGCCCCAGGAAGGTTCTTACTTGTTCCACAGATTTGGGGGGGGCTAATTCTGAAACTGCTTTGATCTTTTTGGGGTCAGTGTGAACGCCAGCTGCAGACACAACATGGCCTAAAAACAAGACTTGATCTGCTCCAAAACAACACTTAGATGCTTTGACACGCAAATTATGTTTCCGAAACCGAGAGAGCACTGAAGCCAAACGATCACAATGCTGCTGTAAGTTATTGGATGGGATTATAACGTCGTCAAAATAACAGAGGCAGGTATCAAAATTTAGGCCCGATAAAACAATTTCAATTGCACGCTGAAAAGTGGCTGGCCCCCCTGAGACCCCAAAGGGAAGGCGTAAAAACTCCCATAGGCCATCTGGTGTAACAAAGGCAGTTTTCTCTCTATCATTAGGGTCAACACTTAACTGCCAATAGCCCGAGCGGAGATCAAGTGTGCTAAACATCTGCGAGCCATGAAGGGCATCAAGAAGGTCATCAACCCTAGGGAGAGGATGGGCATCTTTTCTGGTGACTTCGTTTAACTTCCGGTAATCGATGCAAAACCGGAAGCTGCCATCTTTCTTTTTTACAAGAACAATGGGGGAGGCCCAAGGACTATGACTAGGCTGAATGACACCTTGATCTAACATTTCGGCAACTTGCTTTCTCGTTTCGTCGCGATAAGCATATGGTAAACGCCTAGGGTATTGACGGATAGGGCGGGCGTCCCCTGTATCAATCTTATGTTGCATGACATCGGTATGCCCTAAGCTCTCCTCGAAAACATCAGAGAATGGTAACAGGGTGTCAAGAAGTTGTTGTTTGTCAGCCGGCACAAGGCAAGGGCTCAAAGCAGCTTCCAATTGATGTTTGATGTTACCTGTGGGTATAGAAGCACTGCAGTTCACATTCAAGTTCTCCCTAGATTGAGATAGGGCGGCATATTCCTGTTCGACAAGGGGAATAAATTCACTTACTCTTGTACCAGCCTGCAACTGAATATCAATGTTAGCAGAATTCATTAATCGCATGGGGATATAGCAAGAGGACGCTTGGCATACAGTGTATGGGGTAACAATTCCAGGTGGAAGAGATGTGCTATCACTAATAGGTGTTGTCATGCCAATCTGCTCTTTGCTACTTCTAGGTAGACTGCAAGTAACTATTACTTCTGTTCTGCTAGGAACACAGATGTCTGACTGTAACTTAACTGGAACTGGTCCTCTACTGGTAGACTGGACTAGCAAACAAGGAGAGACTTCATTCTGATTGGCTGTGGTACTCCCGGCAGGCACAGAAGCTGGTGATGGAGAAGCCGAGAGCGACTTATGGGGATTCAAGGGCGTTTTACCATGGACCCCATCCAGGGAATACGTTCCGTCCCCAAGAAAAGACAGCTGTAGATTGTTACCAGTCAAAAAGTCCCAACCTAATACACATTGCAATGGTTCAAATAAGTTAGAAGAGACTAAGAAGTGACCAGAGTAAGGGACAGCAGTACTACCCGGGGAAAATAGCAAATCAGCCTGTATTGTTCCTGCAACTTGTAAGGGTTCTCCAGTGATACCAATACAGTTAGGACTATCTCTATGCAATACGGGAAGGGGTCGCATCCTGTCAAAGACAGTTTTGCTGACAAAGGACTTCATAGACCCAGTATCAATTAAAGCATGGACATCTACCCCACCTAATTGGCACATGATCAAGGGCTGGGAGGGTATTTGAGCTCCTACAGAAAATACACGGGGGTGACCATCAATCCAGCCCTTCATTGAGCCACCCCTCTGAAGTTTAAAGACTGCAAATTATTAGGATTAGTAGGACGTATAGAATTATCATACCTAGGCCTAAGCTGTTGAGGAGAGTTCGCTGAAGGCGAGAGTCCCTGCTGTCGGAGTATGTGGTTATTCTCAACGACATCATCAGATGGACGTGAATTTGCATCGCTGGCTGGAGACGTTTGTTGTTGCAGAAAGTTATTAGCACACTGTTCACGGCTGTGACCAAAACCAAAACAAAGTCGGCAATGTGCGTCCCACGGACAAGAACGGGCGTAGTGGCCAAGCTGGTTACAATTGAAACATCTTTGCTGCTCAGAAGTTTGAGGTCGACGTCGGTTTCGCCATCTTGAAACTGAGGAAGACGATGAGGTGCCAACTTGTTGTTGCGGTTGCTGGTGTTGTTGTTGTTGAAGCTGTTGCACAACCACATCTTGTAAAGACTTCTGATTGGCTGTCAGTGATGCAACAGCGGCTGTCAGCTCAGCAACCGAAGCATGAAGCTTATCCTCAGTATTAACATCGTGCCCAGCTTTCGCGGCAAAAGTATGGCTGACGTCATTTCGATGTGCGTGGTCTGTGGTCCGGTGAATAGCACGGTGGCGTTTAGTGAAATCCACCATGGATGACAACGTGGGGGTGGGGTCGTGTTCCAAAAGGCGGAGACGTAAATCGGCTGGCAGGCCACGGATAAACTGGCGACCGAGTAGGGCGGTTTTAGCATCCTGACTGAGCGTAGGGTCCGCTTTGGAGAGTAGATCTTGTAATGACCACAGAAAAAGCGACGGGTCTTCACTTGGTCGTAACTGGCGGCTCTCGAAATCTGCATAATGATGCTCTCGATCGACTAACGGGCATAAGACTTCACGTAGATGAAGAACGAGGGTGTTGTATGCGTCCTTCTGGTCAGCAGGCAAGCCATGAAAATATGCAGCAGCAGGTCCACGAAGGAAAGCCGGTAGTTTTCGCAATTTGTCAGCATCGGTCCAGTTGTTTGCGGTGGCACAGCACTCAAACTGCCGCAGCCAAGAGACAAAATCACCCGACTCAAATTTTTCGGGTATAACAGAGATCGAAGACATGTTTTTTCTTCTCTCTGCACCTCTGTCACCAATTTGTTGCGTTTAAAGATAGGTTCACAGAGAGAGAGACAACATTCGACTCTGTCAGTATTTTTCTCGAAGCACAGGCCCCGAACTCTTGCAACACGCTGTAACATAATACATTTGTAATCTAATACCTATGTCACATGGCACACAAAGCGCCACGTGACGGGAAGCAGTACAAATATCATTACACAAGAAACAATCCATTCGCCCAATGAACTGATGCTACTCCCCCGCAGAACAGATGATATCTTCTAAAGAATTGAATATCCTCCATAGTACTGATAATATCCCTCTATACTACCGATGGAATCCCCCACAGAACTGCTGATATCCCCTAAGTACTGAACATCCTCCTTCGTACTGGTGTTATTCCCTACAGTACTAAATATCCTCCACAGAACTGATGATATTCCCCACAAGTATTTAATATCCTCCTCAGTACTGATAATATCCCCCCATACTAGCGATAGAATCCTCCACAGCTCTGCTGATAGATATCCCCACAGAACTGAACATCCTCCGCCGTACTGAACATCCTCTACAGTACAGTACTGAACATCATCCACCGTACTAATGATATCCCCACAGTACTCAACATCCTCCGCTGAACATCCTCAAAATTATATTGCACAGGCGTTTCCGGGGTGATGATAAGTGGTACCAGAATACATATTTGAAATGTGGCTTTCTAGAACTAAGTAACGAATCCCTGCTTTGGGCACGTTGGAAACAGTATGCCCGCAAATAGTCGCCGTGTATATGCTTAGATCACTTGATGAATTCAATTATCAATCAATAAGCAATCAGAGTCGAAGTAAGTAAACATGAATCTTGAATTCGATTCTTAGCCATTCAGGGTGTTTACATTACAAATGATTCCGGTGTTGATTACTTATACAGTTTGATTTTTTGAGAACGATATTCAAGACAAACAGCAAGACCTTACTTAAAGACCTCGCATATATGTAAGAAGAAGCAAAATATGGGAGACATTTTTAGACTCGCAATATTGCTGCAGTTGCTAGTTAGTTCAAATGGAGTTATACTGAGACTTGGTGCTAAGATATATGCAGACTTCAGCGTCGTTTTGGATGGCTTGGTCGACTCGGGTTCGTTACTCAAGAGCTTCGAGTTGAAAACCAAACGTCAATGTGTTTTGGAATGCGTCTCTTTGGTTTCTTGTAAATCAGTGAATTTTCATAAGGACACTGGAAAATGCGAGTTGGTTAACAGGAGTCTGGGGGGAAGTAAAACCCATCTTGCGTCAAAAGCAGGGTGGGTCTACCTGACAACAAATTACGACGAATTGAACGTGAGTATTCTTTGCAAGTCATGTTCAAGGTCGTATAACTACTGCTCAAATTACTTCAAGTGAAATAACTATCGATATTTTCTTCTTAGCACCTAAATTAGAAAAAAAAATACTAAATTTGACTACAGCTTGAGCAGCAGTAGCTATAGTCTGGTTCTGCCCATGATATTTATATTACACTTTTTGTATCACAATTCCAAAAATTTCACTCCTTGGTTTGTACAAACCATGATTCAGTCGGAAAACAAGGTCCCAGGTCCAAAGAATGAGGGCAATGGTGTGGTGTATTGCTATTAACATCTCTTAAAAAAAATGTAGACTAAAAATGACTTCATAGAACTCACCCAAACAACATCCTCAAAAGTTGTTCTTCGATCCAACCGAATCGAAACCTGCAAAACAACCAGTCGAACGCTAGTTAGAAGAAGTCTGAGTACTAAGCCTTACGTCTGCAATTTTTACTTGGTCGAGAAAATCGTGTCGCAAATCGATTTTCAGAATAATGAAATCGCCCATGACTTTGTTAGGCCTGTATTTCAGTGCAATTCGTTTTGCAGATTGGTTCGACATGTAAGATGCTATCACCTTGTGAAAACGATGCAGTTTGTGAAGAGATAGAAGAAGAACCACGGTACAAATGCATCTGTGATTCCCGTCACTCTGGGAAATATTGCCAAAATGAAAAAGGTATAGTGATACGTTTCAAATCCTCTCTCTTTATCAACTAGGAATCCTAGCTCAAGTAGTAACGCGAAGATTTAGTGGCGTCAAAGAAACTTGTTTAGTTTACTTATCAAATCGTTCACTCCAGAAATTTTCACAACCCTTCAAATAAAAGCCAGCTTTTGAAAAAGCACACATATTATATGTAATATTTCAATCTCAAAAGAGCTCATCTAAAAGATTAAACTGAAATTGTCGATTGAAGGTTGTCATCGAAAACTTGCTCGTTTTGTAAACTATCCTTTGCGATTTTGTGTTTGAATTTTGCGACTTTAATATCATTCCATACTCGGGTAATTCGTAATTTATTCGCTACATCTTACAGAAATGATAATATTTTCATTCGTAGCTTATGCTAGCTGTAAAGCAGTGTACAATGCGGGGTTTCGTGTTGATGGGGTATACAAGCTGGAAAACATGGGTTATCATTTTTGTGTCCTCTCTAAAATCAACGGCTGTTATGAAGGAGGCTGGACTCTTCTTCTCAGAACTGACGGAGTATCGGTGAGTACTATCTTCCAGCTCTCACGAGACCTTCCCAGAAAACACTTCACTGGCTGGATCCCGTGCTACAATGCCCGCCAAAAGTAATTGAACACTTTCTTTCGCTTTCCTTGCGTTCTTTTTCCAATCCAACACCCCCTCCCCTTCAAAATAATTATGCTTTCAAAGGAAACTTCATAAGACTACACCAAATACTAATTGAATGTTATTAGGCTAATTTTTGTCATCAGAAACAAAATTGTTAACGGGGGAGGGAAAGGCGCAGAATTTAGGAATCTGTAAAAATTATCCAAGTGTTCCAAGACTTTTGGCAGGGATGGTAGATCTTCTGATAAAGTGCGAAAGATGTTCAGTATTTTGCTTTATATTGTTATAAGTAATAGGTAAATTAGCTCTCGTATCAGTATTAATCTACAAAGTTGATTTAAGGCGCTTTAAAGTCTTAAAGAAAAAATACTCCAAACTATCGTAACGAATCAAAATATACGCCTAGCATGTTTAATGCTCTAATCATTTGAAACGATAATTTAGTAAGCCCTTTGAATGTTATTCTACTTTCATTTTAGACTCGCTTTCAATACAACACGAATTACTGGACTCATAGCTATCTCTTCAATCACATCAACTCGCTGAAGCAAGGACTGGACGGCGAAGAAGCAAAATTTGATGCTTACAACAAACTAGCGTTCACAAGAGTCTGCATTGGCCTAAAGAGACATGATCGATCTGATACAAAATTTCAGCAGTTTTACCGACCCGAGCCTTCAATGCAGTACCTGATGTCCTCGGGCATATATAAAAGTAAGCACAGTAGACTTTTTCCTGTTAAAATTTCATTGACAGCTTGCTTATATAATATTAGAACATTTTCCATGTTGTGGAATTTGAAAATGAAAGCTGAAACTAGAATGCTACCATCTTGATTAATGCAAATTTACTCGAGTGCAAAGCGTATGACCAAGGAATTGTTTTCAACATTATCTTTCAGGTGTTAGTATTGGAAGGTCAAAGTGGTTGAGCCTTATTCAAGGAAGTAATCTACAGCCAAATTGCAATAAAGAAGGGTTCAACAACGTCAGTCCAGGGAGTGAGCGCGTGCGTATTGGGATATTGTCAAACAACGAAAATGATTGCGACACCCCCGATTCTGTACTTGGAATAGGGACGGCTGGAGCTTTTAACACAAACACAAACCCAAGAACGGGTAATTTCAACGCAGACACGACCACAACTTATAGGACAAAGGGATTTGTACTGGTCCAGTAGGCACAATAGAATAGACAAATACACCCTCAAGTGAGAGAAGAGGGGTGACTGCTTGTCGTGGGATTAACTACTATACACGTTACTTCACGTAGCCTCTTTATCACGTTTTACTCAATGTATGAACTTTATTCTTTTCTTCTGTTCTCAACCACGTATTCTAACCTGTGTAATCATTTTATTTGTTGGTCTTAAATCTGTAAATGTCACATTAACGTATCTATTTCTGGCTCCGTGTCTTCAAACATTCATATGTAGAATAGAAGTGGAAGTATGGACTGATCCCTCTTACATTGTAACAGGATAACTTATCACTTAACTTGTACGTCATCAGCAGCCTCCTTATCGACCCTTGACGTCATTAATAGTCTCGTAACTGTTACGTACGTCATAGCCTCGTTATCGAATGTATGAACACTTTCTTTCCTCTCTATTGTTTATGACTGTATTTAAGTTGTAGTATTTGTAATTATCTTCAGTCACTAATATGTAAATGTCACAAAAGCATGTCTATTCTTGGCTCCGTGTCTTCATACCTTCGCACGTAAAATAGAAGCAGAATTGATTGATCCCACTTACAACATGCTAGGGGAGAGGAGAATTTTGTTTTAGTACTACACGGTTTGGTACACGTTCCACAATTTCTGCATGATAGTCTCCAAGCTATTTTTGTTAATTTTTGGTGGATAAAAACAATGCAGCAGTAATATCTTGCAAAGAATAATGCGAAAATGAGAGTTGATCTCACTGCCAGAAGAATGAAACTCCTAAACGATGCAAGAGATGTTGCAAATCAAGCGTCGATAATTGACTTCGTATTTGCTGACATAAACTGCAATATTGCTGCCGACATTACCGATGGAGACTTACTGTATTTCAATCTTTCACTGTACTTCAAGTAAATATTAGAGCCTCCAAGTTGAAAGGATCCTAACACAGAACATGCTATTGAATTTTTATCTATTTATTCATTTCCATACAAGAGCTGGCTCGCGCAGCATTAAGGTGTAACAACAAAGACAAAATTGTAAATATTTTCTTTTCAGTTGATAGGGATAGCAGTACTTCCATTTTGTGAGTATGATAATTTACAACAGACATGTTGTTTATTTCTCTACTGTATTGAATCGTACCTGAGTGGGGAATACCACTGACCTGACAACCATAACCGTAATGCTGGTACTCACTTGGCGATTATCACGATTATCGCGATTATCACGATAACGATTACTGCGACTAACTTTTTAAACATCCGGGTATTTAGCGTTCTCATCTACTCATTATCAATCGCTTTTATCGCAACTTGACTCCTCACATATGGAAAAATGGCTTCTCATTCAATAAAAATTACTTCTTGTAATGATGAGCGTTCTTCATATCTTACGACAACGAGCAAAGAGAAGAACGCCCGGCTGCAGAGAAAAAGAAGGTTTTCGGTGAGGGCAATTTTTAAGAATAAAACATGTAGTAAATATAAGGCGAAGAAGCCCGGGTCATCAACCATATGATGTTGATTTAAGGATGACATTTGCCTTCTGTGAGATTGGCAAAGGGTATCCAGCCATGTCAACTTTTGCAACACTCATGAAAATGCCATCCCCACTGACGAAAGCAAATTTTGAAAAGATAAACTCAAATCTATTTTACTCATATTCTGATGTGGGAGAGGAAAGCATCATGAAAGGAGTCAATACAGAAAGAAAATTAATTTGCCTTTAGCCATTAAAGAAGTCTTACTTCCAATTTTTCGTGATCTTTTCTTCCGACAAACTCCTATCAATATGTTTTCATGTGCTTACCCAAAGTGCGAATGAGGTGCTCAACCATGTCATTTAGAAGAAATGCCCCAAAAATATCTTTGTAGAGAAAGATCAGCTGGAAACAGCAGTCTACTCTGCAATAACTGAATTCCATGGTGGCAAGATAGCTATCTACAAAGTTATAAAACAGCTTGGATTAAAATGTGGACATTTCATGATAAATGGCTCATTCGCTGCTGATAAAGCAAAGGTTCTCAAGAATAAAGAACAATCCAATAAAAAATCTAAATGAAAGAAGAAATATATTGAGAGCAGTAAGGGAAGGATTCCAAGACAAAAAATTGAGCTGGAAGGAAAAGAATCCTATGCTTCTGGCTCATTTTGATACTAATAATAGAACTTTTACCTTTACGCAAACTTTAAACGCATTTTTCTAGGAAGTAATTTTTTACTGTTTCACAAGATTTTAAAACATGATATCTCAGTCAATAGGAACTCCAGAAACCTGAAATTTTCACACAAGGCTCCAAATAGATCCATTTAGGTCGTAAACTAGAATTTTTGTTCTAGCTTGATCATATATCAAATTAGGCACATTCTTGAGGAATGGACGCCAAAATTTTTTTGACAAAAATCAGATATTTGATTATAAGTTTTGGAATTTCAACACAACTTTGCCAATTCTAGTTCCTAACCTCAATATTGATGTAGTAACTACACACAGAAAAAATTACTTTGCTTTCTTGAGCCATATCTGAGATATTGCGTTTTAAAATTTTTGGGCGGGGCCATAATTGCAAGCTTATTAAAATACCACACCCTTAAAAAATCTGAAAATTTACCAGTTTTTCAATAAACACCGCCCCCGTAGACTGATATTAATTGAATGAAATCAGTTAAATTCATCTATTTAGTCATTTATCAGAGCAAATTTGTAGGTATATCCTAATAGGAGTGTACCACTAATAAAAAGTAGTTGCTCCTGAAAGAGATACCATGATTGAGCATGTTCTACTGAGGAACCCTCAGCTAAGTCGCTGGCTGGGTAGAATAAACTGCATGTTCCACGAAGGAGCCCTTAGCAAAGCCCTTAGCTGAATCAAATAAACTGCAGGTTCAACCGAGAAACCCATAGCCTACCCTTAGATTGAATCAAATAAAATACATGTTCCAACGAGGAACCCCCCAGCCAAGCCATTGGCTAAATGAAATAGACTGCTTCTGAGGGTGTGCCATAATGAAACATGTTCCACCGTGGAATTCCCAGCCTAGCCCTAGGCTAAATGAAATTAAAACTGCTCATAAATCGATACTATAATCAAGGTTATCTTATCGAGGACCCCGAGCCTAGCCTAAGGATGGAAATTAACAAGGTTTTTACTATAAGATTTCAGCTGGTTGTTAGGCAGAATATTGTTTTGTCTCAGCAAGGGATCCTTAGCCTAGTTTGAGGCTGAAATAAAATAAGAGGTCCATATTTTGTTGGATAACCAAGTTTGTCCTTAGATACCCTCATCAAGTTTGTCGCAACCAGGGACCCCTAGCTTAGCGCTTTGCTGGAAAGGTTAATAACTCTGGAAAGTATCCTTATTTAGGGAAATATATCTTGTTGCATTAAGTAGCCCCTAAACTTTCAAAAGGCTGAACCACTGTAAGCTCTAAATATTTATCAGTGTCATCAGGCCTAATTTATCAAAGTCATGTACGCATGGTTAATAATTTAATTCTTTCCTTAGCACGTCTCCACCCAAAAGTTGTTCATTTACCCTTCCCTTGAGCTTTTCAATAAGAATCAGTATTTTTGAATAATTTAGAGCCCCTAGAGTATGAATCTGAAATCTCGCATAATCTAGATTAATATCTGGCAACAGAAGCTTATTAATTTTTTGTTCCGTTCTCATTTTTATGTTTAATGTTGACTGTCAGAAAACTTAATCAAACAAATTTCGAGTAATTGAGAACTTTTTGCTGTGAGTTGATTCAATGTTTACACTTATCAGAAGCAGCTGGACAACTTGAAAGCAACCGTCAATTAGCGAAGGATGTTTATTCAGATATCTTTATAAACTCCAGGCATGATTTCAGTGGATGTAAAGCTCAAATGGAGTTAATACGCTGGGCAGATACTTTGAAAAATCTGTGACTCCTGCCAATTTCAGAAAAAATATCTATAAATCTCTCATCACCAAAATATGAGCAGCGTATTATTGGATGATAGATAGAGCTACGTAAGTAGAATTTATGACAATAACGGCCTTTAATGTCGTTTTCAGTAAAAGGAGATTTCAATCTTTATTCATATTTTTTCGGGGAGCCATATTGGCATATAGAATAGTCTTCCTGTGTTTTATTTAAACTACCGCCTGGAATAATCACCAGTCGAATTTTTATAGAGAAGAAAGAGGAATTTGATTGGGGTCTGTATATTCAATTTACTTCGTCTCAAAGAGAATAAGTCTCAATTGTTGGTGTAAGAAAGTTTGAATTTCATCACAACATTTCATGTGAATGAGATATCATTTGATAGATTGTTCGAATTTCCTGGAAGAATTGCGTTTAAAATAATAAGGCATTTCCTATCCATATTGATGTTTTGTATCTTGAGATGGAGTTATGAATTTGGTTCACTTGAACGCCTGCAAAAAATGCACACCTAATGGGAATTGAGATTTTCATACTCTTTAAAAGTACTTTGTTTTGAATTTCTTTGCAGGAGAATAATTTGCTAGATCTCCATACTCTTTAAAAGTACTTTGTTTCGAATTTCTTTGCAGGAGAATAATTTGCTACTTCTAGTAATGCAATAACAACAATGTGATGGGTTAATTCTGGTATTATCTGGTTCTATTGATATAGACTTTGCGTTAATGATGCTACTGGAAGATTTTCAATTGTGTTTGGATAGCACATTAATCGAGAGAAAGAAAGCTGATTTATCATATAATCAAAATCAGTTAAGAATATCACAATAACCTTTGCCTGCATCAGGAATCTTACCACTCGAAGCAAACTGGAATTTCTCTTGAAGTTGCTTGTTTTAAGAGATCTAATCAGATATAGAGTGTGATGAATGCAGCTTGATATATGGCATTGCAATTAAAATACATCTGCAATATATAACATAAAATGAACTCGGTATAAATTCGAGGGGATAGCTGGTGTAATAGGAGTTAAAACATAAAATAGTGAAGACTCTCAACCAGTTTGAAAGTTAGATTTATCAAGACAATTGAATGACAAATATATGGAAATGAAAATGTTGGTTAGTGCGTTACAGTTCAGCTTGGTATATGATATTTTGACAAAGGATAACTGCATCCAACATGTTTGGTGTGAATTTTAAGTCATGAATAATTCAAGAGGCCACAAAAACACTAAATGATGAAGCCCCTCATTTCCAAATCTACTTGATTTTTCAACATTTATCTAATAACACTGCCAACGACAGCATGTCAAATAAGGCTTCAGTGAAGGGCTGAGCATGGTATAAAGAATCTCAGCGGACAATAGCAGCAGTCATATTGAGTATCAAAATACTGGAAAAGGTATAATTTAGCATTTCCTAGAATGAAGTGATACTCCTGACTGAATGATAAAATTGAGAAGTTGATCGGTATGTATTATGGAAAGAGCTGGGCAGACCGAATGACTACCAAAACTTATACGATAAAGATAGAAAAATATGAATGAAAAGGAATAGTTGATTAAGATCTCCCAAAGTAACGGAAAGATGGACACATTGTCATTAATACTCAACTGTGTTAGCAGTTTCATTTATTTAATTTCAATGCTATTAAACATTACTGGGATCCACCTTCTAACAATTGAATCGCCATTCAACAACAGTAAAATACTCCTAACCAATTTGGCAGCGTCGGAGATACTACTGCCACTGCTGCAAATCATAAACAACTTCGAGCGTGCCTTCTCAAGACAAGACTCCTATTCAATGATAAAAAAGCTTGCAGCAATCAGCTGGGTGTTCTACTATTTCGCCATGTATTTCCTAACAATAGATAGATATGTCAGAGTCGCGTTTCCTTTGAAGTATAGAGTAATGATGACCACAAAGTGGATCACCAGGTTAACTATTGCAACTTGGGTTTTCGCATTTTTCTTAGGAATGCCCTTCTCTATAAATGACACATGGTTTGCTTTATTCTGGGCATATTTGTGGACTGTAGGTAATATCATTTTCATTTTACTATGTGTTCTTACATATGGCATGACTTTCATTAAACTAAGAGCAAGACAGCGGCTTCAAAATAACCAACAAGATGTAAACACAATCAGAAGACAACGCCTTGTCATCAATGGAAACAGAAAATTCATGAAGGTGGTTTCCCTGATAATTTCTTCGTTCCTTTCTCTTAAATTAATTCCAGATATAATTGTTCACATATATCCTCAAGGTAATCAATTATTTTGGGAGTCTCTCATAGTCATCTGGGCAACTCATATTTTGACAGACCCACTTATATATATATTTCTACAAGATGATCTGAGACTTTTGTTTAAGAGGAAGTTTTTCAGAATCAATATGCAAGAACAGACTATGCAACAAGAAGCAAACTAATGAATATTTTGCCTTCTGAGACCTTTCTTTATGAAGTACAAGGAGTATATTTGATGAAAAGAATGAATTGATTTGATATGATTGGTATACAAGATAAAGCTTTAATTTTCATATATGAGAATTCAGGTTACTGACAAAAAAAGAAGATTTATTTACAGCCAAATACAGAAACATCTTTTTTAAGAAACATTGCAAAGCAAATAAAGAGATTAGGAAGAGATCAAAATCAGCAAAGTAGATTTATCTAATAGGGGAATTCCAAGAATTTTTTATAAGTTTTTGAAGATAAACTTCCGCGTCAGAGATGGACCTTAGAACGTATCGAGAAATGACAAATCAGTGCTGATGGAAAAATCAGGAGTGCAGCCGTCTGGGTGAGCATGTCAATCCATAAGAGTAGTATAATCAGACGACCAATAAGAAGGTTACACCCGGTGGAGCTTATTGGAGATACTCATGATGATGATGAAATGGATTGGGTGATCGAAAGCGATGTCAGGAAGATATACAGCCGAAGGTAACGTTTGTTGCAGATGAAGAGGTAAAGATACTCAGTGGAGAGCTGTAAGTGACTTTTTTTATTGAATAGTTGCCCAAGAAGATTGGCAAGGCAATCTTTAAGGGAGGCCTACAATGTTGTGAAAATAATGAGCTGGAACTACTCGTTTTGAGCATTTAAGTTAGAACGGTTAGGAGCCACTATGGCCACGTGACCTGTGTCTAGGCATAAGAACTGTTAGAATTTTGATAAAATAACGAAAATGTCGAGAACTTTAAAGTCGAGAATTGTACGTGTTTATCATACGTATTTTTCATTTAGTAGATTCTTCTAGGAAGCAGGAGGACAACGTTCCCAGACACTGTTTTAATATAAGATGTAACTAAATTTGGTTAGAAACACATTTCAATCTTTATAAAGTTGATAAAAGAACTTAGAAACACGTCTTTGGAGAGATCAAGCTTATCTTTTGTGACAAACACTAGTCGGATTATCTTTCATGCGCTACCTCTATCTTAGACGCTGGTAGGGAGGAAGGTGATTTCTTTGAGAATGTAAGACTATTCTCACTGAGAAAGTCCTTCGGGGAGGGAACTTGGATATTTAAGTGGATGTGATAACTCCTGATTGGCTACATTTCACTTCTTCAAGAACCTGGACAGCATTTGGGTATTCCATCCACTGCACGATGGGATTTCGGCCAATTCTCCCTCCCTTGGTGGTAGCTGTTCATGCTAATATGCTTCCAGTGCTGGCGGAACTGGTCCAGTTGGTGCGGCAATTGCCAAAACACTGCTTTTGTCAAAAATGATATTGCTTTTTCAAACATTACATTGTTTATGTTAACTCACGGTTCATTTTTGCATTTGTTACTTTCTAAAGACTCACCAAATTGCATTTGTTCCAGCCTAAATTTCGAAATTTTCATCGGGAAAGCTCCCCAGGCCCCAAAGTTTAGCTTGAACCGGGCCAACTCTTGAGAGCTTCTGCCAGGCCTGGCTTGATATTGTTTTCGCACTAATCATATTTTAAACATTGGTTGGAAGAGAGGCAATACTGATTAGAATATCACCCAAATTATACTTTGACCTTTTAAGCACAAAGAGGCTCTTCACCATTCAGCATCCTGATAAATATTTTAGGCCAGTCATAATCTAAGCTCATATCTAAATGCAAAAGCTCAATACGTTTTCAGTTTTGTTCTTTTTTTCATGTTTTATGTTGACTGTCAGAAAAGTTTAGTAAACAAATTTCGAGAAATTGAGAAATTATTGTAGTGAGTTAGTTTAATATTAGCACTTCTCTGAGGCAGCTGGACAAATTAAAAACAACCCAATCTTTCATTAACAAAGGATGTCTATTCAAATAACTTTTGTAATTGAAAGTAAGCTTTTAGTTATTATAATGCTTAGATAGAGTTAAAATGCTGAGCGCATGCTTTGAGGTACCTTTGTGACTCCTATAACTTTCAAAACAACATCTGTGAATCTCTCATCATGTAAACATGAACCATGCATTGTTGGATGATAAACAGTGAAGAAAAATGCAGCTTTTATAAAATTGCAGTTACGCGGCTACCAAATGAAAGTCTCATTAGGTTTCACAGAGGCGGATCCAGGGCCAAAAGTTGACAGACTTACAAACAACAATCCAGCTGGACGTCTAGGGGGGCGCTGCAAGCCCCCTAACGGGTTCAGGGTGGAACCCTGGTGGGGGTCTAGGGGGCAAAGCCCCCGGAAGCTCTTTATATTTGATAGTTTTTAAGGCATAAAATTGGCTTAGAACCTAACATATCTTCTACACTTAAGACTAAAAATGTCGTGGAAACTTTGGATAGAATCATCTAGAGACTTTATAGGATACTTCTGCAAACCAAGCTCCTGGGCATCAAAGGGTGGAGTGTTCAATCAACTAGATATTTACAAATTTCCAGGATACCCCCATGTTTCACTAATTGATAAAATGAATCGAAATTAATACATCTGCTATATTTTCATTGGTAGCGATGATTAATAATGATCAGCAGGGTGGTGAAGGGGATCCATCATGACCTTCACCAAGGTCAATAAAACATGAGCAAAAATTACATAGCCCCAAATGTTGCTGGGTAGGGTTTTTAAAAAGTTTCTTAGTTGGTAAACGATGTTAAGGAAAGATCTGTAAGGGACCCATCTGTAAAATCTGTAGACTTACGACATAGGCCCGGGCTAACTAGATTTTAGACGAGCCTTTCCTATTTGGGCAAGACATTCCAAAAAGGGCAATTATCCTTCCGAAGTATCATATAGCTAAGCAAGGAAGGCAAGTTTTAATATTCTACTTCAGTTTTAATTGTGGAATTATAAAATCAAATTAACTGAGCAGAAATATTCACAGAGACAAAAGTAAAGGTCTGGTGCTGGTCCCATCTAAGATCGTAAGATGAAGGAAAGTTGTTAGGCCACCGTCAAGCCTTCAAGGTTAGGCAGATTTAGGCCTAAAATAAGAAAAATTATAAAACAAGAACAAACTTACTTGCTAGGCCTAGCTTCTCTTTATTATTTGATTTGTCTGGCTTTAATGATTCATCTCCAATCCTGTATTTCGACTTTATTTCACTTAGGTGTAGGTCAATAGCTTGCATAAAAAATTCTTTTTGACAAGAAATTACGAAAATGCCCGCCAAAGCAGTTGTCTGAGTAGATTGCGAGGTAAAGCTGGATGATTCTGCGGTGGCGACCGACTTACGGATCGTTTCTGACCGACTTACTTTTTTTTTTGCAATACAAGTTTGTAGGCCGAGAGGGCCCTTAACTGCTTACATTTTTAAGGCTCTTACAATTTTTTACAAACAGTGACAATTTGTTCGAATTATCAGAAGCTCGAATTACACGAGTTCGAATTAGACAGATTTGAGTGTATATATAAAACAATATTAAAGGTATAAAATCGTTTCTATTTTAGCTTAATCAGAACAAATCAAATCAAAATCAAATCAAAACAGAAAAGAAACAAACTAAACAAAGCTAAGTAAAAATTTAACAGAAACAGAACTGATGATAATCAAAACCATAGTCAATGTTTAACAGAGATAACTAGGTTATGGTATTATAAAGTTTCGTTATAAGGTATCACGGGGTTGTTAAGATATTTGGTTCGTTTGTCAAATGATGTTTTTAAGAAATCCCCTAAGAGTTTGTTAATTTGATAGTCCGCCTGGCTCATTAGCCAAATGAACATATTTTGATCATTCAAAGAGGCAGTACTTGGGAAATTTCTATACATTTTTTCAAGAGTTTTTTCCACTGATCTCAATATAAAGACTGGATCGAGCATTCTTCGGTTTCTGGAGTTGAATGTTTGAAGCCAATTGCTTCGTCTATCATTTGGCTTCCCAATATGGCTGCCAAAGAAATTGCATTGACTTGATTGTTTGTTTACAATAGCTGCACGATTTTTCCATTTCGAGTTAATCATTCATAACATTGAAATAATCATCAAAGAAAAAGGCACGCCCCGGTGGAATCTCGATTTATTGAATTGGGCATCCCAATATGGCCGCCAAGGACTTCATTTTAGAACATCCGATGCTCAATCCAGTCTTTATTTTAAGATCAGTGGTTTTTTCTCGTTCCTGAGCAAACAGAGGGCACGATAAAAGGAAATGTATTTCATTTTCACTTAGAACGCAGTAATGACCGACTAACCAATCAGATTTGAACATTTTATTGTTTAAAAAACAATAGAAAACAATGGGATTTAGCCGTATTGCGCAAGAATCCCGAAAATACCCCGCGGACAGACTTAGACTTACCAATAAGAATTGAGGATTTCAACTCAAAACGAAAGGAACAAATTGTAGCCATTGTCATTGTTCTTTTTTCCTTATTTGGAACAGTCTCGAGTTAAAGAACTCTCCTATGCCAAAAAGAGGCCATTCCAACATGACTGATTGAGATCGAGTCTTGAAGCTATGAAGCTTACACGAAACAATTTTGAAATTAATATCAGCAAAGGTCGAGCAGTTTATACTCGATTTCTCATTCTTATGCACAAGGAATAAAATCAGGGAAAGTTTTTATTCATTTCATATTTTATTTTTCTCTTTTACAATTTTTATAAAAGTTTTTTTTATTTTTTTTCTATTTTCAAAAAGTTGACCAACTTCCATAAGTCTCGTAAATCGGTCTGGATCCGCCCCTGGCACTAGGAAGATACGCATATCTACCGGTATTCTGAGCCTACCCCCGCTTCAGCTAGTGTTTTTCGAGCGAGTTTTCGAGTGGGTTTTTACAGCAATAGCGTAAAACATTAAGCTGTAAGCGGTAGGAATCTAGATAAACTATCATAGATTTGAGAAATGTAAGAATGGTACTAAATAGTCTAAGTGCTTACGGCAGAAAAACCCCAGGGGGGGTACTCATATATATTTAGGATAGGGGTGCTCAGGCTGGGGTACAAACCATCCACCCAAAAACATAATTTCTAGGATAAAACCTGACCCAAAAAAATAATTTTTCTTTCCCTCCACACCCAAAAAAATAAAAAAAATTTAAAATAAAGCTTTGTGAGAGTTTCTAATATCCTTCTGAATGAATAGTCTTTGTGATTATGAAGTCTGCATATTAGATGGGCGGAAAATAAACATTTTTTGTTTGTAAATCATGTTTTGCTCTATTTCTTAAAATTTTCTCGTATTCAAGACCCAAGAAAATAATTCAGAATTTCATGAACCCAAAAAAATAATTGTACAATTGACTGACCCAAAAAAATAACTTTTGCTCAAATTTTAGACCCAAAAAAGTAACCTGAGCACCCCTATCCTAAAAATATCTGAGTACCCCCCCTGGGAGAAAAACAGAACCCTGAACTCTTATTTTTGCCAAAGCTTTCGCGTCGTTCCCTATTTTCACAGCACTTGAGCTGTTAAATCTTCAAAATCTAATGTCTTTTCATGGATTTGATTGATTGAATTATTGGTAAACAAACGTTCTGATTGGCCAGATAATTTTTTCACCTTGCTATTGGAAATTACCTTTCCATCGATCTCGCTCTTGTGATATCTTTGTTTTATGTTGTTTCGAGAGTTTCTTGAGGTCTGCCTCTAAACCTTTTTTCTGTTCCTTCGAGTTGTATTTCATTCCTTAAACTACTGATATCTCATCAGATAAACGTAATATTTGATCAAACAATCGCCATCTTTCTTTCAGGACGTCATTCAAGATTGGTCGCTCTTCACATCTTTTATACAACTTTGATTAGAAATCTTCTTTGGATACTTTTTTTCTTTTAGCTGTCTCAGTCGTTATTCGCAAAAAGCATCAAGGCCTTTTGTTTCTTTTTGTGTCAGTCCCAAGGCTGAGCTGTTATACATCAAGACTGGTTTTATAAGTGTTTTGTTAAGCTTGAGGCGAAGCTCTTCGCTGAAATGATCTTTTCTGATCCAGATGTGATTTTATCTATTCATAAATGCTATGAAAAAATTGTTTACTCCCTTGTATATCTGCTGTCTCCCAAGAGAGAACCAAGTTTTTCAATTATCCTTCATTGTTCTGTATTTTTTTCTCCAAGAAAATTGTTCTGTTTGCTCTGTTTTTCTTTCAAATGATCTCTTAGTAGAATCTCTCCCATCTTTTCTGTGATGGTATTCTTCTCTTGTCCACTTATTGTAAGGAAATCAGCATCATCAACATATACAGCTTCCTGGGGTAAAAAGATTCGAGACCTACTATCACTTTTTGCAACATCATCACTATCCATTTCTTGCCTAGAATTTCTTACTTTTAAAAATGTTTCGTCAAAATAGATATCAAACAGTACACCACTGAGTTCATCAACTTGTGGTGAACCTATAATGCTACTGAAAGGCCTTCTCAACGTTTTTTATCCTTAAGTTTAGAGACGTGTTGCTTAACAACTGAATCAATCTTACTTCGTCTTCATCAGGGAACCTTTTTGCAATACCAATGAGCTGTTCACGTCGGATTGTATTAAAAGCATTGCTCATATCTATACCAGTGATGTAAACTTTAGTTTGTGACGCTTGTGTATTCTTAATGATCCATTTGTATGCCAAAACTATGTCTGATGTACTGCAGTTTGGTCAATCTGCTGTTTTGAGTCTGTTAAGAATTCTTCTCCCTTATGTTGAATGCGACGTACAACTGTATTTGACAAGATCTTTCTTAGTATTGGGAGTGATATCAGTGATAGCAAGTTTGAAACAGTCCCCTTAGTTTTGCCAAGCTTTTTGTTAGTATACAAGTATGCCTTTACCCAATTACAGTTCTATTTTTTCAAAGGCTTCATTAAGGGTTTTCTGATGGCTTCAAACAGAGTCAAGGGGCCATATTTTACCGTTTCGAAAATATGTTATCAATCTCTGAAACCGGCTGCTACTTCTTCTATTGATATTTCTCTATTCAATTTTCTAGGCTGCCCATCGTACGGTTTAAAGGCGGATTTCCACACGAAAAATTTCTTAGCGAATTTGAAATGAATTTACAACAAGCTCGCTAGGAAACTAAATCCAAATATCACGAGGCTAAAATTTCAAATAATATTGTGCTGTGATTGGATGGAAATTGTTCGCTGCGAAAAAGTAGAACTCAAATCTACTTGGTGTGAATTCGCTGCGAAATCGTTACAAAATCGTAAGTCTGATTTGCGCATGACTGGAGAAATTTTATATTAAAATTCATCCCGGACCAAACCAAGCACCAATTCATAGACCAAATAAGATCCTGGTAATTAGGCTTGCAAACACCTAAGAATAAGGGTTTTCCTCATCTTGATAATAGTATAACATCTTTACTTAATCAACTACTTGAATACATTAAATACATTAAATACATTAAATACATTACATACATTACATACCTAATAAGTTAAAACTGAACTGCAACTACTAACTATAATGTCTTGCAGGAAAAGTTGGGCGTGTTGTACACCGGCCCGGTTTTGCCTGCACTACAGTAATCTACGCTTTTACGGTCGGTGATTGAACCCGAAATAGCCAAATTTCCGAGCCAATGCAAACATCAGGTAGAAAGCCTACCGACAAAATACATACAAAACAAACCATAAACTCAAAAACCCAAAGAACGGGACAGGGCGGGGGGAGAGATCAGAACGTCCGTTGTGTGTAGCGAGGTTGCAAGAAACTGCCCATCCCTAATTTTCACTTTATAAAGGCATCGTTTGAGATAGGTATTCCTATGTGACAAAATCCCTATGTGGCCAACCATGCAAAGCTCTAAACAAAGGATTACATTGATAACTCATACAAATCTTTAGCGTTGTACTGGTATTAATATGTAGTTTGAGACATAGAAAACAAAAGAAATTCAAGCTGGAAATTCTGCACGTGATCTTTTCTCAGGACAGGGGGCTTGGTCCAAGTTCTCAAGATTGTGACATTGAATTATCTGTGATGTGCTATCTACATAACGATTAAATTCAGTATTCTTACGGAAATTGATCTATGATGAAGATTAAATCACCTTAATAAATCACAATTTTTTGTATTTAGATCAGGGGCTCAGTCCCAGTCCTTTGGAGTATGAAATTGAATTAGACGTGATGTATTACCTGTATAACAGCAATAAATCCATATCCCTTGACTCATACATAGTTTATCGAAAATAATGGTTTAGAAACCTATTGTTGTATCTTGTTGTGTAAGTTGAGAGTGCACAGTCTTTTGTTTTGCCATTGTTTTAGCCAACAGGGTCATGGTTGAGCGAATATACCAAAACGCTTCTTTTGGTTCCCTAGCCAGAAATATTCGTTATTTAGAAAAGATTTTATAATATTCAGCATCATATTTATGTAGGCAATATTTACATGTAACATTTTAACAGTAAAGAGAGAGGATAAGATATACGTTGTGCACTTTCAAGTACTGCTCAACATCAACTATGAAACAAAGACGTACAACAATAGGTTTCTAAACCATTATTTTCGATAAACTATGACTCATATCAGGAAGTCGGGCTTTGTTCAATAGCCACCCTGAGCAGCCTCCAAGAACCCGGACAAAGCATAAACCTCCCAAGGATTAAGGCCAGTGTCTGGAGAGGGAAAATGATTTCCAGCCCATATAATCAGCACAAATAGGGAATGCTCCTAGATCCCTGGCTCTCCATCCACGCTGCCCGACTTACTACTTGATCAAAACGAGCTAATAAGGTTGGTGACAATGCACACGTTGTGAAAAGAGGTGCGGTGTGAAAAAAAGGGGATAGAGAAAACGTTACCAGAAATGAAAATAAGAAAGGCTAAGCACAAATCACTCAAATATAAAGGCCAGTGTCTGGAGAAGGGAAAAAGGATTTCCGGCCCACGGACACACATAAGGTGTCCGCCCAGCACTGGCCCTATACTCTAACCTACCTAATAGCTGACTTTCTTTAATATTCAATGATAATTATCTTGTGCTACTACACAACAATGATACCTAGTAATCCCCATTCTAACCACTGTCTGAATCTAAATCCCTGCATAAAAAGAAAATTCAGGGCCAAGATGACCCTAAGGGACCGCAAAGATCAGAGATGAAGAAAAAAAGGGGGGTTGTATCTTTGTTGGAACTTTATGGACGTATGTCCTACCAACATCATACCATCTAACACACATCGGGAGTCATGCTGCTGTCATTGTTGTACGCTTGTCTAGCTAACAAACATCAGTAATCATTTTGAGATTGTATCTGATGTCTCGTCTCTGGGACAATTCAGACAGAAATACAGGATTCAGGATACAAGATACAGATAAGGCAGATACAGGTAAAAACAATAATATTTTGTTGGCTTGCAGCAACTTCGACCGATCGATTGATTCGGACCATTGCAAATTCACTGGTAAAGCAAGTCCAGGCTCGACCGAGGCTCGGCCCACTTTAGCGTTGATACTGTGTTAAGAGGTTCCCAAAGTGTGGATACAGTGTAGACAGGTCGTAGGCCTGCCCTGGGCCAGATAAGCCCAAGCCGAGCCTAGGCTAGTTGTGTAGTGTGAACAGGGCTGTTACTATCAGTACACTGCGTTTTATAGTTTCAAAAGAATTGCTCATTTCTATTCCAGTAACAAAGATTTTCTCTTTATACTTCTTAGATTTTTGAAGTAAGAAAACAGTGGTGGAAAGGCGCTTATCATATCACTGAATTTTATTTTCCCCGTTGAGTTTTCTCTTGGTGCTTAGAATAGACAAGTCATTCAACATTTCTGACTTAGTATTGAAATTTGCAAAACTTGTCGGTGGGCTCGAGCTTACTGAGACAAAGTTCCACGATAAAGACTGTACCTAGCAATCTTTAAAGTATACACATGTTAGTGCATACAGCTCTTTCAAGCTCTCACTCAGCTCAGTGATATCAGGACGATATTTAATGATAAACAAAAATCTCTATTTTTCCGGACCCCTAGTGGGTAGCTGGGCCCTGAGGTAGCTTCTCAAGCTATTCCCTCTCTCAGAAATGCTCTATCGGTGGTATAGCTTAAGCAATACATATTGATCAACAATTTTGGATTCAAAAATATTTTTTATTCCCAAGTAAGCCATAGTATTGTAAGACTTGGCATAAAAAGGAGGGATAGAATTCTAACGTCTGAAGCTAAATTTTCAAAAGGCTTTCCTAAGCTTCTCAAGAAAAGAGAAGATTGAATAACAGGGGTAAGGCTGGTACTGAATCTCCTTTCTGGCTCAGACTAAAGCTCCTTCTCTACAAGGTGGATAGTAACATATCATCTTTATCATATTACCTATGTCATTAGGATAGATTTACGCCTGTTGCATGAAGTATTCAAACGAAAATTACCTTTAGAGCAGTTGGCTTTATTGAATACCTGAAATTAATTTGTATTCTTTGCTGTTCACGGTTATCAACTAAGCTCTTGCATTCAGTGCTGTAGCTTGGGTAGAATTATTGGGGGGGGGGGGCAACCATTGTTAGAGAACAAAAGGAAGACCAGGGACCATGCTGTGAACAATTGAATTTTAGGATTATTAGGGGGGCAAATGCCCCCCCTGCCCCCCCGCTTCCTACGGGCCTGCTTGCATTGAAAATATCAGATTATAGCACAGATCAATATGAAAATAAGACACAAATTTGGAATCAAACAATCACTTTATTACTAGCTAACAATTTGTTCAAAAATCGAATAAAGTATTTAAAAATCTCACACATATGGTTAGTCCAATGTCTGATAAAGTGAAGTGCAACACAAATCATCACGTTGAAATAGAATGCATTAATATTTACGTAAAAGTGAGTCTTTGATCGGTACAAAACTTCAATATAGCGAGAGAGATCGAAAGCATAGCTAAAATATTGAATGCTTAAGCCTTTCGTCTTGAACTTAACTGAGTAACACGTTAGAAAGAGAAGGAAAAAACCTACCGAATCATCATACATTGACGTTGATCAAGATAGGCCGATCAGAAATAAGTTAAATTGCTGGTTTCATATACCAAACCTCGGTAACAAAATATATTTTTCTTGCTTCTGATCTGTCCGGCTATATAGAGATGAGAATTTTCGATTTTAGTATCATCATTTTGTCCTTTATTTACATAAAAAGCAAAGTTTGTACATATGTAAGAACTGCTTCCACATGAAAGAAAGCAAGTGAATTAGGAAATCATATTTCCGAACATGCTGAGTTACTTCTTAAATATAACAACCATAAAATTCAGCACGTAATACAATAAAGTGACTTTTACTTTTTGGAAGGATACGAATGAATCTTGTCTCCACTGGTGTTGGCAAGTCATTTTTCACAATACCATTCCCATTTGTATTACCATTGAATAACTGAAAGAGAAATTAAAGCAGATAATTTGATTGGAACCTAGAGAGGGGTTTGAGATCAGTTGAGGGAACACGAGTTAAGTCACATGACCAATAACTTTTGTTCAGCATGACGAGTGAAAGAAGTTTTTTTAAGCTGCGAAGGAAGGAAAAGTCTTTTGTTTAAGTTAAGACTCATCAATGTAGTAAAGTAATTGAGTTCCAAAGTAAGGATTCATAGATATTGCAGAAAATAATCAAATAACAAAAGCTTTAATATTCGTTGATGACTGCGAGAGAGTAGCAAGAAAAAATAAGAACCTAATCTTTTATAAGCCAAATGAGAATATGTGGGCAAGGAATGTGTTTTTGTTATTTAAAGAAAAAGCTATCAGTTTATAGGAATAATCTGAGTTGATGGCTCCACAAATTTACAGGCTTCATGAAATAGTTTCGACTTCTAGAACAACATTCATAGATAAACTTAAACGAAGAAAGTCCACAATACTAGGCTTTGTGCCGGATCCTTTGGATGCTTGCGGGGAAGTAGGTGAAATAAAGTGAGACAGGAACAACGCAAGACGACACACACAGAAAAAACGTAGCTGGAATAAATATTTTACAACATTTATATATATAAAATATTTATTCCAGCTACGTTTTTTCTGTGTGTGTCGTCTTGCGTTGTTCCTGTCTCACTTTATTCATAGATAAAACATGGCTAATTTATTGACGTTGTTGGGATAATCTATCAATAAAAAGTTTCCAACAAAGCAATAACAAAATGCATTCGTCCATAGTTTTTCAGACCAATCATTATTATAGCCCAAGTAAATTAATATCAATACCTTGGAAGCTCTGAAAGAGGTATTCAAGTAGCTAATGGGCTGATCTATTTCATCGAGACTATTCCACTGATGTATTTTTAGCTTAGATAAACTAGTCTAATCTTTTAATAGAATTTGTATTCAGATGTTATTGAATAAATGACCAGTGTCAAGATCAACTTTAAAATGAGGAGCAAAAAATATTTCCATCCAAGGCTCAATCGACAAATGGAATCCTTGATCGTAAAAGAAAAAAGGGACCTTATCCTTGTTAAGGATGAAAGAAAATCTTAAAGAAAATATTTTTGCAATGCTCTATTACAAAAAATAAAACATCACAGCCATCTTCAAGATATAATTTAGTTGATCACTTTCTTTAACCTATTTGAACAGATATCTCCTGAAAGGATTTGAAGTAAAAGATTTCAAGGTTTAGTAGGTCTGTTGAAACAAGGAATGCATTACCATTATTTCTTTATTCAATTTTCTCTGTTCACACCTAATTCAAATGCACTTGAGATTTATGTAGGGATTACTCTGGCATTTTAGTGATTCATAATCGATATTTGTAAATCAAAAACTTCTTTTTTACCTTCTCAGTGTTGGTGGAGGCATCTTTGACTGTTTCAAACTGACCATGGCTATATTTGCTATAGGACAGCAAATAAGTTTTGATGAAAGAAGCCTGTGTATCACCTTGAGTCGCAACTCCATAAACCATAGTAGATCGCCCAAAATCAACCTAGAAAAAAATGTTGGTTAAAATCTCCAGCTCAAATTAAGTAGAGCTAATTCTAAAATCCCATGTTAAGTTAAGCTCAACTACACTTACTATACCATATAGGGCCGATTAAAAAACTATTCTGATAGGTAGACGAGGGCAATTGCATTTAGTATGGAACTCGAGTTTCTGTTGCTCAAATTAACTGACCCTCACCTGTGCGCTTCGTTAGCCGTTAATGTGTTAGAGAAAATAGCTTTATGATCCAGCGTAGTTGCAATGTTTCTATTTTCATAGCTATATTACCTCGACATAACCAATTTCAACAAGAACATCAGACACAGATAACAAGTCATTGTTAACATTCCTAAGATAACAAGTCATTCCTAACACGAATAAAAAAGTCATTTTCTTCTCAACTTTCATGATACTACATACTCGATAGAAGATCTGTTGAAATCTGATTCAGCTGCACAAACAATACCAAACAGGTAATCAACACTCCAAAATCAACTGTATCAACAATGCCATTATAATTAACATTAAGAGAAGAAATTCAAAATAGGATCAGAATAGATACAAAATGGGACCAATAAAAGCTTAGCAAGGCTCCATAAAATAAAATCAAAGGTATGGCCGAGCCAAACCAGCAAGTTCTATTTTAAAGATTTGAGATCGTGTTCTAGTAAGGAATGTCAGAGAGCAAGGAGGCACAAGAAAACTACGATCTTGAATCCAGTTTATATTGTGATAGAAAGGATAGAGAAAGATAGTCCTGTTTATAAGGTTTGAGTAAAAGGATCAAAACGGAGATAAACGCCTTCTACATCAAAATATTGTATACCCCTGTCAAAATCTAGCAGTTACTTCAGATGCAAGGACATAGGCAAACCATCACCGAAAAGGAAACTGGCAAAGTAATCATGAAATTAGAATATTAGAGATAAAAGATGGTGAGCTGTAAGACGAAGAAGGACAGTTGTCGGAACCAGAAAGTGAGCCAGTAGGGGTCGAGGCGGGAAATACGTTAAAAGAATAGGCGTCCACAAACTGTCCTCACATTCCAATCACTCGGAAGAAACCGTTATCATTTGACCGTTGTTAGATTGAAAATAAATATCAACCAGTGTTTCAGACTCAAGAAACGACTACCTTTCGAGCACAGTTCATGCCGATACCCATTCCAACAATATCCAGAGCACCGGGAGTATTCTGTCCAACATATGCTGGCAGCCGTTCTCAAGTTACAGAGTTTTAACTAGTTCACCAATTACTAAATGCTTTAACGAGAGACCAAGAAAAACTGCCTTAAAGGTCTACTAAGTTATCTGACCGACAAATAGAAAAACAAAGAAATACCCAAAGCAAACAGAAAGTGAGACAAATAGTGAATTTACACATATTCTTTACGACTCAAACAGCATGGATAATAATTGATAATAAAAAAATAGAGGATGAAAAAATCGGCAAAACCAATTGGTGGAGATTATTTTCAAAAGCAAAGGCTATAAAGCTTGTTTCGACAATGACGCTAGCCTAAGTTAACTCTATGAGTTGTAGGAAGTTAACCTAAGTTAGGGATAACAAAAGCAGTCACACTTCAGATATAATCCGTCAGAAAAGTTTACAGAAATTTGTCCTTTGTGATTTATTTCAGTTTGGTTTTATCTATTTTTGGAGAAGACGCAACTCGATGTGTAACACAACACCGCTGGTAACATATGTCAATTGCAGCAGCCTGCTCTGGTGAAATCTAATTGCCTGTGTTAGACCATGCCTTATGAATTGATGTTTATGTTACATGGCTCTAAAGAAGGATTTAATCCGAAAAAAGAATTAATGCCTCACTGTAGATAAGCCTGCTGTTGTGAACACATCAAGTTTACTGTGCTAACTTAATTGTCCTGCTCTAGGACAGTGGTTAGAGCGCTCTGTGTCTGTAAAAACCCATTGGTGGCATATGGCAATTGCAATAGCCTGCTCTGGTAAAATTTAGTTTCCTGTGTTATATCATGCCTAATGAATTATATTTACTCTATGTATCATAGCTTCTCCAGGACCCTTCTCGTTCTATTTGTTCTGAGTAAGAGTTTTTCAATGTTCTTTCATTTCCAAACTGTTCAACAGTTTCACCGCTGAGACCTAAGAATGGTTTTGGACAGTGTGCGAAGCGCAGCAAATGTGTTATCAAGGCAACTAACATATTAAATCATCTGAATTCTCCCGCTCATTCTTCCTCTCTATTAATCAAATTCAAGTTAGCGTGAGCATGGGTTTTACAGTTATTACGGTAGTCTCTCAGCAAAGGAGAGGGCTAGAATGGAAAGTAAAATTAGCGGGAACTACAGTGGAGCAAGAGAAGGCTTAAACATTGCTTCAATCGGTGTTAATTGCTCTGCGTCATTGCTTGACATCAGTATAGGCTTGCTGCTGTAACACCGTTTGTTGCTGTGTACAATTCTAATTTCGAATTTCACAGCAATCACATCCAAAGCTTCTAAAACTCGAGAGATTCAGGAGAAGGATAGCAACCAAATTTTCTCGAAGAGAGACTTAACTCTTCAGAAAAGAGAGGAGAAACTCTTCAATGTTGAAAATCTCAAAGCCGTGAGGTAGGCAAAGTGGCAAAAACTTAAGTCCTCTGATTTTCTTGCGACTTCCTCAGATAGCCAGAAATATCTGAAACTTAGCAAAACGAATACACATATTACATAAGCTTTTCGTCTAAAACTCAACCGAGTAAAACGTCAGAAAGAGAACGAAGCAGAAACCTAACTAGATTAAGTACCCAGATAATATTTTGGAATCAGTCTACATAAAAACAAGGGATCCTCCATTGTGTAGACAGATAGAGTTCGTTTTCGCCTTAAGACTCTTAAAATAATCTTATTGGTCAGCTCACTGTATCGTGGGTGTTGATTGGTTCTCAAACACCATACCAACCATTTACCTCTTTTCTGATTAGCCTATCTCGATCACATCGGTATATAAACTAGTTAGGTTTCTGTTTCGTTATTTTTCTGACGTATTACTCTGTTGAGTGTCAGACGAAAAGCTTAAGTTATCTTTGTATTTGTTTCGCTATGTTTCCGATATTTCTGGCTTTACTGAAGTTTTGTACCATCCAAAGACTGTTGAAACTACTTCCTCAGACTTCCTACTTGTTAACCGCTATACGGGCTTAATAATTTTATATCTTAAGCCCGTGTTTATTCATCGTTCTTAGTGAAATTTTTTTGAATCGTTTTATTCAATGAATATCAGATTCGCCTGTGGCTATCGTTTCCCAAGATGCTGAAGGGCATGGTCTCGAAAAATTCTCTAGACCCCAAAAAGTTATAGTCAGTATTTTCTCTAGTTCCACGCCTGTAAAGGGCTAAAGGCGTACTCGTGCAATTATTCTAATAATCTTGAACAACCTCTGTGCACTACTGTGGTGGATATTCGATTCTTTGAAGGATATTCAGTACTGAGAGAGCATACCATCAGTACTGTGGAGGGGAGGGGGAATATACTCTCAATACATTGAGAAGTCTTCTGTACTATGATGGGATACCATTCAGTAATAAAGAGTTTACTCAGTAGAGTGATACTGACTGTTTGGGATGCCATCCATACTGAGAAGGATATTCAGTTTATGAAAGAAAACCACAAGCACCTTGGGTATTCATTCCCTATTACCTGTGAGGTATACCTGCACAGTATGCAATATTCTTGATAATACCCTCTGACGATAGCTATGTCTCGGACCACTGATGCTATCTCTCCACTGTACTGAACGTACTTTACAGTAATGATGATAGCTTCGCAATGACGGTATCCCTCAACTATAATTAATTCTATTGTAATGAGGCTTTATTCAAGTATATGTGACTATGAGTGATGAACCTTCTTATGTTTGAATTGATGAGTTTATGAAGTTTATTAGATTGTTAGTCATGTGGTCTAACGTAGTTTTATGGGTACAGGGCCACCTATACTGTCATTTAGTGAAGATAACTAAATGAAAGAGCTCTGAAATGAATATTATTGATAAGTGAATTAGTGATGCAACACTGGTTATTGAGTTGCATGATGATATTACAGTTAAGGAAACTGGGCTTAACTGTGCATTCGTGTTGAGTGAATCTTTTGGGCTAGAGGGTACCTAATTAGGTCAAACATAGGCTTTGCGTTACGGATTTAGAGAAAGAGAGAACAGATGCCCCCATTAGAGAGATTTATCATGGCTCCTCATTATTAGTTTTAAGTTATGGATTGACGGAATCGGAAACAATGAGAGATGAAGTTCTTGTTAAGGCATTTGCTTATTTTATCCCTATTGTTGATTTATGTAATGGACACATGTATTTAGACTAGCGAGATGTTCTTATTATCATTGTTCTGGCGTCATCATTAGTTGTGATTCTAGAATCGTTGTTTACTCGATATGATTTAGCCTGAGAGAAAAGCCGTATGTAACCCTAATAATCCATTGAACACATGGGAGTGTAAACAGTTAATGTAATTAGCTAGACATGTTTATCATAGGCGTGTTATTGTTGCAGATAGATACCTCTGTAATCCGTAAAGTAAGTGAAGTCGTTCTGGGGTTAGACAGAGCGGTTCTACATTACGTTGAGCTCGTTTATGCATTTTCTATCCAGCTAAAAGATAACTTTTCCATTGAGCTCCACGAGCATAATATTTATCCTGTACTTAACTAATTCTATTGCATATATATATACGTTCAAGAAACGATATTATCGATCTGTCTCTGAACTCTGGCCGGACTGAATCAACGACTTAAGTGAGCACCATTGTCTTTATGACAAGAGAGCATCGGACCCCATCGCGAGGACATCTGACCTAGGAAGAAAAAGTGATCAACCTAGCCCAGTAAAGTACCTTCGCATCACTATTCTAAGTAGTGCAAAGACGTCCCTTAGGGTGATGAAAGCTGTAGTTAGTAATGTTTGATGTAAAACAGATATCGTACAAAACATCGATGCTATCTTTCGACCAGTGCAAATATTTGCAGCCAATATAAGCAGTAGATTTATATCACAAAGTAATGACTCAAAATCCATGAACGAAAATGAAGCTATTGAAGGGAAATTGACCTAGTTGAAATTGGATTGTAGCTTAAGAATCAGTCAGTAAGTGCTAATCACAACCTCAGAAGAAGAAATCTATATTGCAATAATAAAGACTTTACTTTTAGTGATTAGCATTAAGAAAATAAAAAAAGATATCGCAAAAGTAGGATTTAGGTAACGATTCTTATCAAATTGCATTAAACCAAATTCTATGTTGCTTCGTTCAATTTATTTCCGAATAACTATCTTCAAGGAATTAAGATTTAACTGGTAATTTGATAAATGTAGTGCGTACCTGAAAATATGGGTTAGAATCGGTATGCAATGGGTTCCAGTATTTGTTATTATTGAGTCGTCCATTTTTTGGAGCGTATGCGCCGCTACCAGACGATGCTGTTATGCTGCTATCTGGAATCTTCCTAGATTCCATACCGAGAGCCTGATTTTTACATGCTGAAAAAAGGTTGATAAACATTTAACTTTTTCTGGACTAGTCCGAGAGCTAAGACCCCCGAAGTAGAATCCACCCACTACAGGAAAAATGTACACTTTTCCTTTACTTCAAAGAATGCTGACTAAGACTTTGCATGTTAACATTGAATAAACTAAGATGAAGATCTTACTGTTCAAAAAAGGACTCTGCGTTTTATATGCAAATTTTGAAGACTTCTAAGTCCTAAATTGCAATATATTAACTTTTATGCAAAAAACAAGACCTCCTTTCAAGTTTATTCAATTCTAAATTATATGTTCGTAGTCAATATGCCTTGAAGTGTAGGAAAAACATCTACTTTGTCTGTAGTGCAGTGGATGCCAGTTCGGGAGTCTTAGCTCGAAGGTCTAGATTCAAAAAATTAAAAAAGTATACAGGTAGGCAGCAATAGGAGGTTGTTGCAGTGGGAAAATGAGAATAAAAGAGGATAAAATCAAGTAAGGAGCGTTATGACTCTAATTTTTTGTTACAATGTAGAACACTATTAAACAGGGTATATTCCTTAGAAAATGATTTGAAACAAAACCAATCTTAAAATGCCCCATATCTCGATACAAAGCATTCACCCCTAAATCATTCCTAAGAAAGATTTTACATAAAGGTATCTGGCTGTTTAATAATTTTTTCTTCTTTTATATCTGTTTTAATCTTTTTATATGGTAGATTTATGATTTTTGATCATTCATGCAAAGGTACTTTTCTCTTATAACTTTTCCTTTGAGCTCCACGAACACAGTATAATCCTTAAATTTATGTAACCTTCATGATATTCTATATATACGTATAAGAAAGCTTATTATTTGTCTGTCCCTGAACTCTGGCTGAGGTGAATTCACGAACTAAGCAAACACCATAGTCTTTACGACAACAGAGCATCGGACCCCGTCGCCGGGACCTTCTACAGTAGCAAGACCCTGAGCAATCAATCTACGGATTTTTTTCACTGACATGGATCAAAAGGGCCTCAGGGATAAGATGATTATGAAAAATATACTTAATCAAAGAACATTGTCCCATCAAACATTAACTTTTTTTATTGCTTTGCAAAGCGTTCATATTCTTTGGCAAAAAAGCAAATAATTAGAAATTAAGGAAAGTTAATTTCAAGGGTGTCAAGAGTTTTGGCATGCAAATGTCGCAAACAAAGTTTGATCTTCAGCCGCTACAGATCTGAAAACCCTCTTTGTTGTCTCAGCATAAGAATAGCCAAACTAAATCAACAAACATTTTTACCAGGAGCTTGTTGACCTATTTTCATCCTTTTCCAAATGGCAACAATGTCGTTTCGTGTTGTTAATTCTTTCTCGCCGTCGATTTTTTCGAGTCTCCCAGTAAGGGTTTTGATGACATTTGTACAGCTGTTCTCTCTGTCGCACATGAAGAATTCATTTTTCAATCCATCTGTGGTTTCTTTTCCGCCAGTCAATTTGAAAAAAGAAGAGGATGATGATGCTGCTTTCCACACATAAAGTGCTGACAACATCCTGACAATCAATTGGATCACCATATTTTTGATCCCAACAGATATCTGCAAAGGTAATGAGTTAATAGTATTGAAAATAACTGTTCAAAACTTTCTAATTATCAATTGATGCTAGATAAATAATTCTACTTGGAGTTTATCTCAATTGTTGAAATTGAAAGAAAAGATTATTGAGTTGGCAGAGTTTATTACCTGCGAAGTCCTACACTACTTTCTATTTTACTTTTTCTCTTTATTCAATTGTGTAGTTCGGGTTGATTCTAATTCGCATGGCTTCATCAACAGATTATTGGTTTATAAACCCCCTTAGAAGCTAGAAGCAAACGGACAGCTTGGGGGTGAATGTAAAACCATGACCTGGAAACTCATCCAGACTCGAAAAGATATGGTGCTGTTTACTATAGACTATCTTGTGAAGAAATATGTGTTTAGTACCCAAATTTTATCATATCATCTTAAAGCTTATAGTAAAACTTAAACTCTGTGACACACTCTATAACTTCATCATAACTTTTAAACATTTCTTTTAAAGGAAATAATTATATTTTTTCCAACTGGGCTTAAAGAAATGAATATTGGCATCATAAGTTATGTCGACTACATGATTTGATAATAAACCAGTTTGCGACCAAAAATTTGCAGTATTCACTATGTTGTAAAAGCTCAAAAGTTATTCACTGGGTACTAACAATAAGATAAGGAAATAATTTATAACTACAGAGACAAGTAATAAGATAGAAAAATCAATTAGGCTCAGGTTGAGAAATGATCTGAGATATATTAGAGCCAGTGACACTCCATTGGCGCAACCACGTTGAAACATCTAGACTATCGAAGAAGTTGATCTTAAATGTATCAGCATACATCACATGACTTTAACTAATAGCACCATTATTTGTGGAGTCTTGGGTCAGACGCCACAGGAAGATGAATCAAAGGCAAATTTTCTTTTACATTTAAATTATTTACATATTTTGCCCAAAGCAAATTTGATCTACTTTACGATGATCAAAATATGGAAACAACAACGTAATCATGGCAACCAAAGTTTGACGTTCTAAGGGTCCTTGCATCTCATTGTAAATGTTCCAGCCTCGTGATTTGTATGTTATTCAACATTTTTTGAACGAAAACAATCAATTTCTGTCCTTTTTGACTTTTCATAATCGGAATGGGATTGTTTTTTTGTTGAGATATGGTAGGTAAGATCTTGAGGCTTTCAGTTATAGAACAGTCCTTGGATGGTGCAGAACTTCAGTATAGCCAGAAAAATCGGAAACATAATGAAACGAACACATGGATTACTTAAGCTTTTCGTCTGACACTCAACAGAGTAATACGTCAGAAAGAGAACGAAACAGAAACCTAACTGATTTATATACCCAGATGTGGATCGAAATAGGCCAATCAGAAATGAGGTGAATGATTGGTATGGTGTAGGAAAACCAATCAACACCCGAGATACAGTGAGCTGACCAATAAGATTACTTCAAGAGTCCTAAGGCGAAAACGAACTTCTTCTGTCTACACAATAGGGGATCCCTGGTTTTTATGTAGACTGATTCCAAAATAGCTAAGCGAAAGGTAGATCTTGCTCTGCCAATTATTCGAAAGCAATTCTCACTGTAGGCTTTAGCACACTCTGGGTTGTCGAGCAAATGCTGACCTATAGCAGAGTCATGTTTGAGTGATCTTTTTTGTTTTGAGGCGCGAGATGGTTGTTCTCGTTGCGGCACAGTTTTGTTGCGTATGCTAGACGGCACGTGTTGTTTAACCCTATCACATAACCGCTGAGATGTGCGACCTACGTACCCGGCATCACACCGGCACGAGTATTCAAATACTACAAGGCTGTTTTGTGTGGTAGGCACACTATCTTTGCGGATAGATGGAATTATTTTCCTAGAAGAGAAGAAGAGACGGGGGCTGACCGTGGCGTAGCACTTAGCTATGGCTTTCTTAATTTGTTTTTCAAACCGCAAGGAGACGTTGCCGATGTAAGGCAATTTTAGATAAACAGGGCACTTTTGCGGACCAATCTTTTTGTCAGCAGAGAAACCTGCGATTTATTACGAAAGCAAGCCGAAATGAGGTCTTCTGGTTATCCATTGTTGATGAGGGTCGATTTTATTTTTGCCAATTCTAAATTGAGTTTTGGTTTAAAACAGATCATAAGTGCCCGGTGAACCAAGGTGTTGACTAAGTTGATTTTGATTTGTTTGGCACAAAAGGAATCCCAACGTGTATATAGGCTGCGAAAAGTTGGTTTCCTGTAAACGCTGGTACGAAAACCAGGTTCAGTTTTCTCCACAGAAACGTCAAGAAATGGCAAGGAGTTTTTTTCTTCCTTTTCAAAGGTGAATTTTAGAGACTGACCCTGAACAAAAGTGCACTATTCTCCATTCTCCACCTTGGCCTTCAAGAATTTTTCAAGGAAGCCCGACCGTTCAAAGACAACTTAAGGTTTCACTTTTCCATGGTAATAATTATTGTTGTTAAGTTAGAAATTCTACTTCCTGCACTTGATATTGAAGGCAAACACAAGCACTATCGTTTCAAAAAAGTATAAAGAGACTCACCAACTGGCTTGGATTTAATTCATTTTTATAATTCAGTAGGAGATTTATATTTAAGGAAGAGACCTTTCCCTTCATACGATGTTACATAATGAAAATAGCAGTTAATTACTTTGCTTGGCATTGCTTAAGTGAACGCCTGCGCAAAATATTTGACAACTACTCAAATCTCATCTTCTTCGCCTTCCCTCAAACAAAATGTCTTACTAGTAGAACGATTCGACGTAACTAGCTACAAGAAATTAGAAATCATAAAATGGAAATAGGTTCAAGCTGAATTTCTGAGATAAATTGTGTTGATCTATTCTCAGGCACTGTCTCAACCATTTCTTGTTCAGGGACAGAGTCTGATTCCTCGCAAAAACAATTAGACCATACTAAAAACTGAATTAGCATAGAGTCAAAATGAATATAATATCTTCACAAAATTCAAGCATTCAATCCTGGCATATATTTTTTCATAAATCCTTAAAGTAAATAACTGGTTACCCTTGCACAATAGCTCTTACAAAGTTTCGTATACTCATATACATGATTTGAACATTCCAGGGACTTACCAAAAGTTTGTCTTTACTCAACAGCAGCCGGGTAGTTCTTAATGACTCAGGAAAAAGCTTTGTTCTTTTAGCAATCAGATAAATTTGGCTGTGTAGCAACTGATGATGACTTGGTCACCTGTAAAATCAGGCTTTGTTTTTATACCAAATAAGGAGAGATAGTTAGCAAGACAACAGGAAAACCATACCAGGTGACAGTATTGATTCTCCAATCCTAGACAAACCGAGCTGATTTATCAACTTTAAATTTTGATATATTTGCACTTGAATATGTGCACAAGCTAGCTAAATTCTCGAAAGTGTTGCCTAATCTGAGTACCACCTTTGTGTTTACGAACTGGTGCTGAATATCGATATGAACTCTTTATGAGATACATACTATAAGAAAAGAATCTTTGATAGATGGAAGATGAAAAAATAAAAGAAAAGTAGCAAATCATCAGTTCAAATAGTTAATCATTTTAAGCATTTTCTTACGACTGCAGTATAAATCTAAACAGATAACAAAAATGCTTAGACTTTAAGAAGTCAGATGAAAATGTTGCTATATAGTAACTTCAGTATAGCGAGAAATATCGCAACCATAATGAAACGAATACATGGATTACTTAAGCTTTTCGTCTGACACTCAACAGAGTAATACGTCAGAAAGAGAACGAAACAGAAACTTAACTGATCATATACTCAGATGTGGATCGAAATAGGCCAATCAGAAAAGAGGTGAATGATTGGTATGATGTAGGAAAACCAATCAACACCCAAGATACAGCGAGCTGACCAATAAGATTACTTCAAGAGTCCTAAGGCGAAAACGAACTCCTTCTGTCTACACAATAGGGGATCCCTGGTTTTTATAAAGACTGATTTCAAAATAGCTAAGTGAAAGGTGGATCTTGCTCTGCCAATTATTCGAAAGCAATTCTCACTGTAGGCTTTAGGCTGACCGTGGCGTAGCACTTAGTTATGGCTTTCTTAATTTGTTTTTCAAACTGCATGGAGACGTTGCCGATGTAAGGCAATTTTAGAAAAACAGGGCACTTTTGCGGACCAATCTTTTTGTCAGCCGAGAAACCTGCGATTTTATTACGAAAGCAAGCCGAAATGAGATCTTCTGGATATCCATTGTTGATGAGGGTCGATTTTATTTTTGCCAATTCTGAATTGAGTTTTGGTTCGGAACAGATCATAAGTGCCCGGTGAACCAAGGTGTTGACTAAGTTGATTTTGATTTGTTTGGCGCAAAAGGAATCCCAACGTGTATATAGGCCGCTAAAAGTTGGTTTCCTGTAAACACTGGTAAGAAAACCAGGTTCAGTTTTCTCCACAGAAACGTCAAGAAATAGCAACGAGTTGTTCTCTTCCTTTTCAAAGGTGAATTTTAGAGACTGATGCAATGAGTTGAGTTTGGCAAGAAAAATATCACATTCAGACTCTTTTTCAAAAACCGCGAAAGTGTCATCAACATAGCAAAAGTAAACAAGGGGCTTTTGATGACAGTTCAAGAGTTACTCTGTTGAGTGTCAGACGAAAAGCTTAAGTAATCTATGTGTTCGTTTCATTATGGTTTCGATATTTCTAGCTATACTGAAGTTCTGTACCATCCAAAGACTGTTCTATATAGTAACTGGTGATAATGCGGTAACCTGTTAGTCTCAGCTAGTAGATTCTTTTTGATAATAGATGAGGCAACTATCGTTTACCAAATATGGAGAATTGGTTAGCCAGATAATAAATAATAAACTACCACACCATTGAAAAGGAATCCTATATAGATTTGATGAATGAATATTTAATGGAAAGAAGAAAAGAATCAATTTATCATAAGGATAAGAATGCAATTTTTTTATCCCAGTGAATTTGCTGACGACACAGCTAATATTGGAAAGAATTCAGTTTCGATCCCTGCAGATGTCTTGCCCCTCTTTCTATAACTTACATGTCTCCTTTATTAAAGGCAGAATATTGATAGATTTAATCAAAGACGCATGGTTTGTATTTCTTATTGGTATTTTGCGTTGTGTGGCTTTTAATAGTTGTTCATTGCTTGATAAGCCCCTGAGACCTAAAGGCAAATCGAAGCCCCTTAGGACGGCAATTATTGGCGGAATGAATAGCTATGGGAGTAAATTCGGAGCATTTAGGCGTCTTTAGGCAAGCTTCATTCTTGCTTGGCTGCGGGCAACGGAAGATGGGTCAATACTCTATCTAATTTGCTAGCTGGCCGTCTACCCTCTCCACATAAGAATTTTAAGTGGGAGTCATGTGTTTCTATGCTGTGCTGTCCGTCACATACATTGACGATCGACTGACCCTGGAAATTTTCTTAGTGGGTGGTGCAAACTTGGATTCTTCGAGCACATTATGTTATGTCTGCACGCTAGGCCATCTCGTTTCTAATACCACGTGTCCTAAACAACAACAACAACTAAGACAACCACAACAACTAAGATAACAACTACAACATCTTCCCCCAATTAATTAAGTCAGTAAATGTCCAAACTCAATATCAACTAGTTTATAACGTTTGATCCTTCAGGAACTCAAAACACATGCATGATTCATAAATCATTATAGTCTGTTGGTTTCTTCGTTTTCAATACTCTTCCATAACGTGATCTCCTTGTTCCATCCATTGGTACATTTGAACGATCATCTCCTTCGTGTTGGTCACTCACACCTGCTCCTACGTCAGGCAAAGATGTAACAACATCTGGGTTTAACATATACACCTTTCGTATAAATCTTGAATTTCTTCTGAGGATGTTACCATTCTCCATCTTTATTTTGTACGACCTGTGGCCTGCGTCTTCAATTATTCTTCCCTTCAATGTCCACGTGCGATTTTGGGGGTTCTGGACAACAACTCTTTGGTTAATCCTGAATTGACTTGAAGCAGTAACGTTTCTCTTGGATGCACTTTTTTGATCAAAGTACCTCTTTTGTTCTTCTCTTTCCCTGACTAGGTCTCTTGTAATACCTCGCCTGTCTGTTTCAATCGATGGAATATTATCCCTGAGTTTCCTCCCCATTAACAATTCAGCGGGTGACTTGCCACAACCCAAGGGAGTATTTCTAAGAATCAGCAGTCCCTTGAGAATGTCTTGTCTCGAGCCTTTACATTTTTTGATGAGGTTTTTGACTACTTTGACTGAAGATTCAGCAAGACCATTGGACTTTGCGTATCTTGGACTGGATGTTCTTTGCTTGAATTGCCAGTCTCGGGCAAATGATCGGTAATTTTTGGACGTATATTGTGAACCGTTGTCTGATATCACTACTTCCGGTATCCCATGTCTGGAAAAAGCTTCCTTGGTTGCATGTATTACATTCAGAGCGTTTGTTCTCTTTAGCTCATAAACTTCTGGGTAATATGAGTAATAATCAGTCACTATGAGGTAATCTTTTCCACCTTGTCTCATTAAATCTGTGCCGATCTTCTGCCATGGTTTCACAGGAACTTCATGGGGTTGAAGGGTTTCTGTTTCCTTAGATGGTTGATATTTGCTGCATTCATGACACCCTTTTATCATATTTTCAATATGATGATTCATATTTGGCCAGAAACAGCTGTTTCTGGCTCTTCTTTTGCATTTCACTATGCCTAGATGTCCTTCATGTAACTTTTCTAACATGCTTCTTCTCATTGTATTGGGGATTACAATCTGACTACCCCTCAATATTAATCCATTCACAGTTGTGATATCTCCTCTGTGTTCCCAGTAGGGTTTTACAGCATCGGAACAACCTTTTCTTTCATCTGGCCAACCATTCATTATCACTGAGGCCAGTTCTGTTAAAACAGGATCACTTGCAGTTTTTTCTTTGATTTCCTCTAATCTTGAATCTGTTGCTGGTAGCTGCTGGATCACTGCATTAACATGACATTCTGTATCTTTCTCAGCAATCAAATCTTGCTCTGTCGGTTCTTGTGTTGGTGCCCTAGATAATGCGTCTGCATCTATCATTTCCTTTCCAGGGCAATATTCAACTGTAAATGAGTAGTTCAATAGTTTTAATCTCATGTTTTGTATTCGAGGTGACATCTCAGCAAGCATCTTTGTTTGAAGTATGGGTATCAGTGGTTTGTGGTCTGTCTGGATTTGGAAATTTGGTAGGCCATGTAAAAACATCTTCATCTTTTCACATCCCCAAGCTACTGCTAACATCTCGACCTCTATAGGATGATAGTTTTTCTCTGCTGCTTTCAAAAATCTCGAAGCACATGCTACTGGTTTCCAAACCCCTTCTTGTTGCTGTAATAATATGACAGCAATACCATTCAGTTTACTGCCATCTGTCCTGATCTTTGTTGGTTTCTCAGGACTAAAATGTGCTAGCACAGGTGGTTGTGCCAAAACATTTTTTACTTTTTCAAACTCCTTTGTGTGCACTGTTTCCCACACCCAGTCATTCTTTGTGCTTAATAAATCTCTTAATGGACTAGCTGCATCAGCAAGCTCTGTGCTGTATTTAGATAACTGATTAGCCATTCCTAAGAATCTTCTCAATTCTGTAACATTAGTTGGTGTTTTGAACTCAGATATTGCTTGAATGCGGCTTGATAATGGTTTCACACCTTCCTCACTAACTTTATGACCAATAAACTCAACCTCTGATTTGCTAAATTTGCATTTTTCTTTATTCAATGTAACATGGCTAGCCTTGAATCTTTCAAGTAAATTTCTCAATCTAGCATCATGTTCAGCTTTGTCTTTACCAAACACAAGGAAATCATCTGTGCTTTTAACAACCCCTTCCAGGCCTTCAATTATGAAATCTAGTTTCTTGTTGAATATTTCTTGCATTGAAGAAAGCCCAAAGGGTCCCCTTGTGCAACAATATCTTCCAATTGGAGTGATAAAAGTTGTAAGAAGTTGACTTTTGTCATTCAAGGGTGCTTGCCAATAGCCTGAGTTTGCATCTAGTTTTGACATAACTTTGCAATTGGTTTCCAGCTTAGAGATTGATTCCTCTACGCTCTCTAATTGATAGAACTCTCTCCTTACTCCCAAATTTAACTTTGTAAGATCAATGCATAATCGAATTTTGTTGTTAGGCTTTCCCACAATGACAATTGGATGGCACCACTCTGTAGGTTGATCTACTTTTCTTATTACACCAAGTTTCTCCATTCGTAAAATTTCTGCCTTGACCTTGTCCAACATTGGTAGGGGGATATGCCTTGGAGCATTGATGTGATAAGGAATTGTGCCTTCTTTCAATTTTATGTTGATTGGTTGACCTTTAATGCAACCCAGGCCAGAAAAAATCTCTGGGTACTCTTTAACAAATGTGCTTTCATTTTTTGAATCAACTGAGTCACATCTCAGTTCATTAGGCTTTTCCAAGGTGATGATGTGTAGCTCTCTAATTGTTGGTTTCCCCAACAAGTTCTTCTGAAGATCTTTAATAATGTAACAAATCTGTCTGGCTTTGAAATTTCCCCATGTGAATGTGATATGGGTGAATCCCAGGCATTTCAGGCGTTGCCCCCCTGGACCAATTAATTTCTTATTTGTTTTCTTGAGACTATCCTTGCTTATTCCAAGCTTTTCTAGCTCCTTTTCTGCAATTACAGTTACATCAGCTCCAGTATCTACTTTAAAATCTATGGAACCCATTTTTGTTTGCATAGATACTTCAAAAGAATTATTTTTGCTTTCTCCATCAACTGCCCCAAGAAATAATGAATCAATCTCTTCTTCGATATCTGTTTCAATGTTACCAACAGCTTCTCTCCCCTTGCATAAACCACTGCAACTAAAGTGATTTTTCTTTAAACATTTGTTACACTTTTTGTTCCATGCTGGACAAAAATCTCTTCCCCATTGGTGACGCTGACAACAGAACTTGCAGAGCCTTTTTTGAATGTTTGGTGTAGATGACTCATTTCCACGCTGTTGATCAAAGGTAGATCTTTGATTCCTTGGATTATTCTGTTCTGATTTTCGGAAGTTTAATGCATTTATCTCCGCAGATCTTTTTTCTTTCATTGTAGCTGCCCCCTCTATGGCTTTTTCATGGCTCCTGCAAATGTTCTCTGCTTTCTTCAGGTCTAATTTGTCCTCAGATAATAATTTTCTCCTGAGTTGGTCACCGTTGACTCCTGCTACGATACGATCTCTGATAAGACCATTGTGACATGTACCACAAAAGTTGCAATTTTTGCTTAGAATCTTGATATCCGTCAAGAAATCATCAAACATTTCTCCATCTTCTTGTACTCTGCAGTTGAAAATATGTCGTTCTAAAGTTTCATTGACTATTCCCTTTGCAAAGCCTTCCAAGGCTTCTATGATCTTGGCAACATCTTTTGCATCATTCTCTGATAAATTTAAGGTATCATAAATATTCCTCGTTTCATCTGTAAACGTGTATCTCAGCATAGCACATTGGTAGGCTGGCTCTTTCTTTACTAGTTCTGTGACAATGTAGTAGTCATTCCATTTTGCCAGCCAAGCTTTCCAGGCCACATACCTATCCACAGATAGGTCTAATACTGGTGGGGTCCAACTCATCTCAGCCATTATTTAAACAACTGCTCGCAGCGCCATGTTATGTCTGCACGCTAGGCCATCTCGTTTCTAATACCACGTGTCCTAAACAACAACAACAACTAAGACAACCACAACAACTAAGATAACAACTACAACAATGTAGTCCTCATAAATTCTTATTAAATGGTATGGTCACACTACCATCACAATAAACAAATATATCAGCCAACAGTTCACTGATGTCCTGATTATTCTTTGTGATTAGTACACGTCCTTGCTCCCATGTCCCCAGGTTGGAGGACAAATTTATACTTTGACTTCATTCATAGTATCATTGTCATTAGCTAATAAAACCAGCTTCCAAAATCTTCCCCCCTGCTCTTGTTCTTCAACTTTAGTAGTGTCTTTGCAGAGGATCGAGGGCAACATTAGTTAGGAACAGCATTGATTAAACAGTGCACACAGAGGGATAAACGTGCTAACGCTAATATCTTTCTTGGGTTTTTGGAGTTTTGGTAAAAGTACATTACGCAACGCAACTCCAGAGGTGCTACAGATATATCCCTTTATTTCCTGTATGGATCGCCTGCTAATTCGCATACAAAAGTTTTTGAACTCGCAAAAGATTTACTACATAAGGGTACTAAAGCCCTTCGACCCTCTGTTGGGGGATCCTCTTGCCATATTTCTAACTTGATCAAGCAAGGAAGGCTGGACCCATGACCGTGTTGCAATCCGATGATATTGATGCTGTAATAATATCATACCAAAATTTTTCGCAATTACTGTAGTTCGTTACCCATGAATAAACATTTTCCCTAAGTTCCTTTAACTAATTGTGCAAAAAAGAGTCCCAAAAGGACGCCTATCAAGGTTAACAAGAAGCATAATCTTCTACTTTCTTACTGGAAATAGTTTAGTGAGAAGGGTTTTGATGATATGTCATATTTAACTTAGACATGTAATTGATATATGCAACCAGCAGGTCTCAAACCCGAGTTGATGAATTAATGTCAGGGGCAGTAGATTATAAGCCCAGTGGTTGGTCAGTATATAATAGCCTAAACTGAGTACTTCGTGTATATCCTACATTGTTTAGCCCATCTGGGCACTTTATAGATATCTAGTTATAGTATAGCCTAAGGCACATACGTAGATATAGTAAAGCCCGTTTTGGTAGTTGATTTATAGCCCCCCTTTGGATAAGCCTTTTTAAACCTACATCGGCAGGGATTTTCTAGTACGATGAAGGGACCTTTATCGTTAAGCCCGGTTTTGGGGCTACTAAGTACTGGGCTTTGTACAGAGGCGGACTGGCATAGAAATGCCAGGGTTGCTACCTTCACAAAGGGCCCGCAGTTTTGCAGGGTGCCACACCCTACAGCGTGGCCACGTTGAATTAAGTGAGTGGAGAAGGCATTGAAATGGGGTGGTCTGGGGACAAAGCCCTGGGGAAAATTTTTAGGCCAGAACTTTGGCTTAGAACGCCAACGCATCTTCCAATTATTGCCATTAGTGATAAGGAAGTTTTGATAATTTTGCCACAGTTATTCTATACATCAGAGTCTTGGGAAAATTTTGAAAAAACCTCCTTTCTCTTTGGCTTTGAAGGCATTTTCCAACATCATGCTTGCCATTAGCGATAAGGAAATTTTGCTAATTTTGTGATACTTATTCGATAAATCAGCGTACCAAGAAATTTTTTGGAAAATGTCCTTTACTTTGGCTTAAAATGCATCTCCCAGCATCACGCTTGCCATTAGCGATAAGGAAATTTTGCTAATTTTGTGATACTTGTTCGATAAATGAGCGTGCTAGGAAAATTTTTATAAAAACGTCTTTACTTTGTCTTAAAATGCATCTCCCTGCATCATGCTTGCTATTAGTGATCAGGAATTTTGTGGCAGATATTCAGTATATCAGAGTGTGAGGAAAATTTTGAAGAAACGTCCTTTACTTTGACTTAGAATGCATCTCCCAGCATCACGCTTGCCATTGGCAATAAGGAAATTTTGCTAATTTTGTGATATTTATTCGATAAATGAGCGTGCCAGGAAAATGTTTTGAACAACGCCCTTTACTTTGGCTTAGAATGCATCTCCTAGCATCATGCTTGGCATTTAGCAATAAGGAAATTTTGCTAATTTGATACTTATTCGATAAATCAGGGTGCCAGAAATGTTTTTTGAAAAACGTCCTTTTCTTTGGCTTAGGATGTCACATTTTTAGATCACATTGCCATCATTCGAACCAATGCAGAGTTACAAAATGCCATCACGTAAGCCGGTTACCAAAATCTTGCCATTGCGTCATTTGCTTTTCAAGCTTTTCTCGGAAAAATTCTTCCCAACCTATACACTGCCATTTTCTCTTCTGTTTTAACGGAATCTAGAGAACCATCTTTGGGCCCATCAAGTCACCAAATGTTTTGTATGCACCCTTTCATTAGTCTTAGAACGATTCTCACAATGCAATATCAGCCTACCCCCAAAATGGAAGTCTTGAAAATGTTGTGATAGTTTCATGAAGGAACATTTTTAAGAATGCCAAAAATCACTTTCTAGCATTATAACAAAACCGGGCAAGCAATTGCAGGATCTCAAAAGCTGCAAGATGGAGAGGAACCGGATACCTGAGCCTAGAATCCTAATCAATCCTGATCCCCATATCCGTATCTATATTAGGTTGAGTGTCATTTTCTTACTCACAGAAATTATTAATCGCAAATCTCGATTTTTCTCAAGCAAGGGCCCGGATTCTACGAGATTGTAAGGGCCCGGGTTGCGTTCGCAACCTAGCATCCCTGCCAGTCCGCCACTGGCTTTTTAGGGTTTTTTTGTATATCCTATACTTTTAGGAACTTCATTCTTGTTGTTTTCCATGGTAATAAACGGTTGCGTTTGATCTGATTCAGTGCAAAGCCACGTATCATAAGAGCCTCACCTATAAAAGGATTGTAGAACCCACTGCACCAAGTGCCTCCCATTTTTTTCCACGAAACTGAGTCAAAACTCACTTCCGCAATGAAAGCCCACACTACTATCTGAAAAACTACATATTTTCCATGGAAAAAAAAGTTCGTGCTTGATCTAAAGCAGCGCAAAGTCACTTATCACAAGAGCCCCGCACGAGAACATTATTGAATTCGCTGTCTGTAGTGTTTCTCGTCACCCTCCATGAAACTGAGAGAAAACTTGATAATATAAATAGAAATTATATGAAAATTTGATTTGAATTATCTTTGAGTCCTGGTGTCCCCGTTTTGTTTCGGTATCTCAGAATTCTTGTCCATGTATTCACCAATGGGTTGTTTCTAAATTCTGGCTAGCCCTCCGTTTATGGTCAGCAGCTGCTAGTGTAAATTGGAGCTCAGGAGTGTTCTTGTATTGAATATGAGATCAAGGGACGAACTGCAAGTGTGAGGAGATCACATATATCATCCTGAATTGTTTGCTCTGCTGGGTTCTTTATTTGGATGGAAATATTCGCATCTGGTCTAATTTTGGCTGCGTTTTTATCCTGTTTACGACACCAATTCTTACTTAGTTTGTTGCAATGTTGTTCATTGATACTTGCAATTGGTAGGATCTGCTTCATACACGTTTAAAGATGGTACTATCCCATAGGCCCAAATATTCTTTCCATTGTTACTTAAGCTGTCTATCATTATAGGATATCTCGCATAAAAGTAGGATTTAGTCTTGGGACAGTCTTAAGAATCTTGACACATAGGATTCTAAGACGGCTAATCTCCATGCTACATTTGATAGCTTCAGAAAGTTGTTGCTCGTATCGTATCAACTCGAAGTGTTGTTAAAAAGATATCTAGGAGCCCTTTCAAGGATTTTCTCAATTTACAAATGTTTATGACGAGAAATGCCAGTGGGCAGTAATAAGAATTTGAAAATACTTAACCTTTTACCAATGCCTATTTAGGTTTCATTCCTATTTACAAGTTTGGTCTTATTACAGCGTTCAGTTGAAGCGTAGCCTTTCTACACACGCCAGAAATATCTTTCCTCGAAATTTATGCATCCAGACAATTTTGATAATTTTACAAAAACGCTTTTCAAGGACAATCCTGTTGAAACAAGATGATCAGACAAAGTCTAGATGAGGGCTTTTTTGATCTCATGAAAATTCAGTTTGATATACAAGACTCATTTTTTTACACCAGTTTTACCTACGGGTGTCGCTTCGAGAGAAAATATGATTTTCTGATGCATAGACTTTTAGAAACATTCGTACACATGTCTATTATCTCTGGCCAACCAAGTATTTCGTAGAGGCCCCCCATAGTACCCCTGGATAACGGATTCACGCGTCAATTTTTCGTTTATCACGCCATCACGGACCTTAAAACAGCATTTTCACGATCTTTTCCATCTAATTTCCATCAGAACGCGTCACGCAATCACGTACTTGAAAACTCCTTTTCACGGAATAACGGCCTCATTTTCAACAAATCACGCTGCACGAAGGATTCTTTGATCACGGATTCACGATCCGAAAATATCTAAAACACGAAATCACGTGCGAAAATATGCCAAATAACGCTTCACGTACAAATATGGGGGGGGCCTCTTCGTAGTCGATAGACATACGTAGATCCATTGTTCTGCTTTGCTTATATTTACAATTTACATGACATGTTTTTGAAAATTTTGAAAAAATCTATCCCTTGGCTGACCAGAAATATTGGCAAACAATACCTTTAGTATTGAGTAGTCTCCTAGAATTTCCTTCCCGTATGTTTTTAACAATAAAAGCTACATTTAACCCCAATTATCTCAATAAGGTTCTCGCACTTGTATTTGCTTACCTATATCAGATAAAAAACAGTCAATGAAGCTTCTTGGTGTACAAGCTTTTATGTTACTCGTTTTTATATATAAGAAATCTCTTGAGCTCTACTAGTAAATAGTTTTTAAGTAGTCTTTTGTTCTCTTTTTAAACTACCATTTTGTCCCCAAATATCACTGGTGAGTTTCTTATGAAGCGAATTCTTGTATATAAGAACGTGTAACTCTGATACAGTGTAAACAAAACTTTAGCAACTAATAGACCCATAAATTTGAATCGAAAAAATACTCTCTGGTCTCTATTACATGGGGAAGGGTTGGGATAGGAATAGTATGGGCTGAAAAATCTCAATAATCTCAGAAGTAGGGAACGGACTACAATAACTATGTCATGGCGAAATATTTTCAGAAAGTTGATGAAAATGGGAAATCTATCTATCGATTAAATACCCGAAAGTACACGTTTCCAATTTTTTAAGAAACCTTGTTTATGAGAAACTGGTAATAAGATATCTCGTTAATAACGATAGATTCTATTGTTCTTCTGTTTCCTTGAACAATTTAAGCAACTCTTACCTAAATCACAAACCTTCATTTTTTTCTTTTCTTCGATGTATGTTAGTTTAGTCTGTTTTCTTTACCACCATGCTATGCTTTTCAAACACTTTTGCATTTATCGCATCTATAATAAAAGTAAGCAGACGGAGATGGACCTTTCGATATTTGCAAAAATGATCACCCTGTAGACTCTAAAAATACCCATAAAGCTGATAACAAACAAAATGGTTGCAGCATTTCGGAAAAAAGAGAAATAAGTTTTATGGTGAAGAAACCTGTTAAAAACCTTTTTATACCATGATATTTGGTAACGCTGAGGAGGTCAAGAATAAGAATTCAAGATTTTCAAGATTTCAAGATTTCATTTTCAAACAATAGCCTAGTACATGTTAATATGTATACTTTAAACAGCTACTGAATGAAGCAAACAAGGACAATAAATTTATTAACAAAACAACAACGAAGATACTAACTCGTAAAATGTTATATACATGATAAAAAGTCAATGACAAACAGAACAATGGATTTATTAATGGAAAATCAACAATAACAACAGTCGAATCATGTTATACTATAAACTGTCATGACTGAGTTTCATTTGATATGTCCTTATTTTTGTATGTCTTTGATAAACATTGGTCTATAAAAAATAAGACTAGTATAGATATACAACAAAAACCTTTGGTCTTTCCTGTTTTTCCAGAGCGGCATTTTTTCTTTGATCATGTTTTGAGTTACAATGTTATAAATATTATGAAGCAACACTAAGATAAGCACTTAAGCCCCTTCCGTGCTGCTGCTGTACTTTTGATTAGATGTATTTTGTCCCATCATTATACTGAAGACTCTAGATTTAATCAGGGGGTGATAAAATCCTTGTGAGGTCTTACAATTCATTACAAGTTTATGTGGCTGCATGGAAATAACGGGACTATCACCCTGGGGAACGTCTATGCACAGTACTGTGAAGGATGTTCAGTACTATGGGGGATACCGTCAGTGCATAGGACGGGGAGGATGTTCAGTACTATGTCAATACTTTGAAGAATATTATGATAGAGTAAGTGCCGCGGAGGACATTCAGTACAGTGGAGGGAAACGACAAGACCTTTGGGGATCATCTCCACAGTGTTTGTGATTTACAATACTAGACATCCTCCGCCGCACTTAATGGCATCCCCCATAGTACTGGACATTCTTCATAGTACTGATTACTGATGATTACCCTCCGCAGTACCGAGCATCCTCTACAGTATTAGATGGTATCCCTGCACAGCACTGATGGTATACCCTCACAATACTGAACATTCTCAATAGTACTGATTACTGATGGTATCCCTTCACAGTACCGAGCATCCTTCACAGTATAAGATAGTATTCCTGCACATTACGGATGGTTTACCCTCATAGTACTTAACACCATCGAATGCACTTATGCTATCCCCACGGTACTACACAAATGTTCTCCAGGCTGTTTCTTCTTCATTGCTTAAAATGTCAACTAAAATACCCCAACAGCCAACAGCCCTAACTCTTGAAAGAGTTGAAACTGTCGAGCCTATGCACTGCCAATCTTGAAAGGCGAAACAATTGGCCGCCTATTGTCGTTCAGGAAAATAGGAAATATGCGTTGTTTGAAACACAAGGGGGTCCAAACAATGCTTCCTTCAGTATGCTAAAACAGAACGTTTATAGAAGTTAAGCATTTTCAAAACTCAAAAACAAAAGTGTAGTTGGGAGCAGGAGTTCGTCCTTTTAATATAGTATAGGTTTGATGTAATCTTTAAGAATTGCCAAGACCCCGTCCTAATTCTACTTTCTGAAGAAGTCATTAAGATATATATTTGTAAACATGGAAATGTGCACATATGGTAGAATTCACAGTGAACAAGTACTTTAAAGGACGCATCTTCTATTGCTATTAGTTGCAAGAAACCAAATAGCTTGAAAGTAAATCCATAGCAAAGAGTTCAGAAACGTGTGTGCAACACAGCCTCTGCAATGAATAAGGTACTCAAAATCAGCCTCCTTCTCATTGCTGTAGGGATAGTATTGGGTGGTACCATAAGAAGGAAAGGTGTCAGCGCAATGGAAAAAGAAGATGTTCTCGCAGCAGAAAAGCGAGATGCGTATCGGGTGAGCTCTCATTTTTTAAAGATTTTTTGATTAGTATAGCATTCCAGGATGGCGAGGAAAATTGGAAACATAGTGAAACATGATAAATAGTGGGTAGTGGCGTTTTTAGAGAGTGCAGGGCCTAGGAAAGAATACCTTGATTAGAGTGAGCCTTATGTTTTCTAAAACAGTATTTCACAGATTTTGGTATTTAATAGGGTCCTTTTTCTATATCTTACAGGGTGATTTTTGCCTGTATTAGGGGTATGGCTGCCCTGGCCCCTCTTTAAACTTAACACTGCTACATAAGCTTTACGTTTAACACTCATTACTCAGATTAGTGCGTCAGAAAGAGACTGGAAATAAACCTAAGTAATAAGAACACCCAGATGAGGATCAAGATTGGCCGTATTGGATTGTTTTAAAGGGGACACAAAAAGCTTAAGGGCCAGACAAGAAAAAACCAGGGGAGGAATGAGATTATGAAAGATGAACGTTTGTTATAAGAATAATGCTTAGAAGAAATATCTGGTACAGGCAAAGGTCACTATTGTTCAAGAGAAAGTGTAAAAAACCATAGTGCTAAAGTATTTTGATTTTTCATTAGTCAATTGTGAGCTGTGACTTATGCCACTAGATAAACCTGGCTCTTTCCCAGCCTTAGCTTTGTGTTGTATAGCACAATATCTAAGTACGGTAATGGGTTTCTATGTGGTTGTGAACTCGATTCCTACCCCTTGAGGTAGGAGCCCGCCAAGATCTTCTAAAATATTCTTTTTCTTGTTTCAGAACTTTCCTCTTTTTCTTTTAATGAAAATACTTTCAGAAATTGTCTCTCTTCCTTAACGAGAATATTGCTCTTTCGGCATTTTGCCCCCTTCCAAGTTTTAAATGCTTTCTACGTTCCTGTTCCTATCATTTACATATTGGTATGTTTTGGGAATTATGCCATCAAAAAGAAGCAATAGTAGCCAGGCGGTAATCAAAGTAAAGTTTACCATACGTGAGACTTCAAAGGGGTCTTTTACAGAGTAATCCAGTACAGTGCTGATGGTTTCCCCTCCACAGTACCTGCACCTGTACCTGTAAATTCCCCCAAAAAACTTCTTCAAAGTCAGAGAAACGAACAGGTCCGTTTTCGGACCAGCTCGGCGAATTTGTGCTTATTTCGTGTTTCCTTCTTATCTTTTTCAACAAACACACCCGATATACCAGCTATCTTCAGCCATGGATCCTGAAAGTATTTCTTCGTAGCCTTTGCTAATAGCAGTTTTTTGTAATAGAACTTTTCTCGTGTCTACATACATTTGTGATGTATTTAAAATGCATGTATGAAATCTCGCAGGGGAACTGTTTGAACTATATTTTGTACTTTTTCATTTGTATATTGGAAGCTATACTCTTTTCCATCGAAATTCTTACGTTTGCAACCAACCTTAACCATGCTTCTAAGGCATCCTATCCAGAACACTTCTAGTACTGATGCTTTATCTCCCTATAATGCTGATGGTATCTCTACAATGCTGTTGGTATCCCAGCACAGTAATGATTTTATCCCTATATATGCTAATACTATCCCTTCTCACTTCTGATGGTATTCCTCAACAATACTGATTGTATGCCTCCACATTTGCCACTGATTCTATATTCTTTCACAATGCTGATGTATCCCTTAACTGTGCAGTAGATCCTGTACAGATATAAACTAACACCATTATCAATTTATATTTACAGAGATGTTTGGAAAACGCACATGATTGCTTTCAAGGCCATTATTACCTACATTGTTATTTGAGACTTCAACGGTGTTTCTATCTCAAGTAAAAGATCTAAATGGTGATGGATTATCGAAAATATACTGACTTTTGAAATTACATAATGTGAAAACATAAAGATGAAATCACTCTTTGCTTATTGAATGCTGCTTTTCTTTGTTGACGTTACTTCAGGTCTATTAGCAAAATATCCTACCAGACAAACAGCCCTTCAAAAGATATCTGAATAGCTTCTGGATCGTGGGATGAAGTCTGGAAGGTTAGATAGAATGTGGTTATGCACTGCTACACTAGTCTACCCATTTGCCTATCAACTATCATTGCACTGCTTTGATTAGTATACCAATTCAGTGGACACTTTGTGCTTTGTACATAAATCAATATCTTACAAAGATAGTAAGTGTATTTGCCTATCAAATATCAATGCACTTCTTTGATTAGTCTTCCTAATTATTGAGCCCTTTGTGCTTTGTGCTTAAACCAATACCTTACAAAGACAGTAAGCATTAGCCTCGTGACTATCAGCTCTGAGAATGACTAACTGCTTGATGCAAAAAAACAAAAGGTAGGAGATAGATTATGTACCAATCCTTCTCAAACAAAAAACCTGATGTAATCCGGTTCATTTATTTGCTCCACGTACTTCAAGCAAGCGTATTAAGCATATTCTTCGCAAGCCGATTTAACCATTTCTTTGGTGCGACCATCGGAGACACATTGAATAATATCAGTCTCACAAATCTACTGAGGTGATCTTCCATAGTAAAGGTACTATCCTGGAGAACTTTTGTGCATTACTATGGGAAGATATCATCAACCCTCTTTTCCATCAGTACTACACTAGAGATTGTTCGTAACTGCTGGAGGATAACGTTGGTGCTGTGAGAGGATACCATCCAGAGTTATGGAGGATGTTCATGACTTTAGAGGACATTCAGTACGTAACAGTATCAAAGCACTGAATGTTATCCCACCACAGTACTGAATATCCTTTAAAGTACTGATTGTATTGCCCATAGTACTGATAGTATTCTTCCACTCTCAACTTGAGGGCTGAGAGGCTGGATAATTTTGTCCATATAAGCAGTCCCTTGTGCGTAGAAATTATTGAACTAAAGTAAAAAGAGAAGGTTAATTTATATAACTGAAATAGAGGTATGTAATCACGCCTAAGTTGAAACATACAGACAGATTTTTCGAATGCTTATGGAATAAGTGCAGACTTCGATTTCATGCTTCCAATCGCTATGACGTCTTTTTGCCTCGTCATGTTTATGATTTCAATCATTTATGCTAACTTTCCAATCATTATAGCGTCTCCATCGAAAAGATAATCTGAAGATAAATGTAATTTTGATAACTCAACGCTTGTATGATAAAAAGTACATATCAGGGGCATAGGAAGGAAAACTGTTTTGGGGGAAAATAGTTGTAAAAATAGTAATTCTAGTTGACATAGAAAAATATGCATTACATAAAAGAACAGTTGAATTTGGAAATGATTGGAGGAACTGGGCTTCTCCGGCCTCTTCCAGGTACGTTACTGCATCACAATGCATCCTAGGAGATTTTCTTTTAGAGAGGGCTTTAATCAATGTCTGATAGAGATTTAGTAAGCGTAAAGAGGCCCAAAATAAAAGCTTCAGGATTTCCTTGAGTGGTAGTTTAAGTTTGATTTAGAAACAAACCGACTATTAGTCGTATAATTAAACAATTTTAAATCATTTCATGTACATAAATGCTGGACTTGGTACATAAGTCGAAGTTTATCACTATTGATAAATTTCGTGGCGCTCAATACTTGGTTTGAGCAATATCTTATTGGCTTTATCTCGTTTTGATATGAATTAAAGTGAGTTGGTTGAGTTTAATTGCTCAAATTGGGGATGATGTTATAAGGCTACATAAAGGCTTGCAAGGACCTATAGCGCTGCTTTGTTTACACTGATAAGGCTGATTTTACCTAAGTTACTCCCTTATCCCCTTTGAGAAAGTCTGGTATCCAGTGAGTACCTAATTATCTACAAATCAAATTACCTATCCCATTGCATCTGCGGAAGCATCGGATACTTGCAAAATATCTGAAGTAACTGTCATCATAAATCAGTGCACAAATGTTTCATAAAATTCACGAGGCAGATAAACATTTTTGTTGCTTTCTTGCTACTCCTCTGTGAATCCAATTACAAAGCATCTTATACTTGCAAGAAAAATCATTTCAATAGCATTTTGCCCATGGAGGGCAAAAGTACTCTCGATTACACGGTGTTTTCAAGTGCATACTGTAATTTGCTGCAGAACTTATGTTAATCAAATCCACCCTTGATGGTAGAGTTACTTTTACATAACAACATAAAAAGAGTATTAGTTCAAATTGAAGTACAATCATAGAGAAAGAGACCTTTATGAGAAAAATGGCACTTTTAATACGAGAAAAGGACAATTGTCAAGTATAAAAGTGTTTTATTCTACGCTTACCTCTCTTTTGAACTTTCATTTGCTATTTTTCTTAGTCTCAGTCTTCGGACAGAATTTACCTGTTGTTATGCATTGAAAAAATTTAGTATTTTGAAAATTAGCAACGCTGTTTCTGGATTCAATATTTGGCTATATGATATATTAATGAGATGAAATGAAATATCATCTTTCTTTAATTCATGCACAGGAAAATCTTGGAGTAATTTAGTTTGAAAATGAATATCATCAAAGATGTGAAGTAATACTTAAAAACCTAAAGTCGAAATTAGTTAAGCCAATCAGTATATGGACCTTGGACAGACCCTTGTTGTACAACTGAAAGGACGAAGTGAGAGGCACGGTATGCAGTGTTCATTAGTACAGATCGATGTCGTCTTTTTAGACAAGTATATATGTAGACCAGGGCGTCTTCTTGAAAAACTTAGGGAAACCATTTTGCTACAAGGAGGTCTTGCAGCTTATAGCAACTTAAGTTTTCTTTTACTACAGGCTTAAGTTTTATTTGCGAGTATCTTACTCAATGGACCTGGTCTGGACGTTGTTATCATTTATAGGTCAATATCAGGCGTTACAAACAATGCCATGTAATGCCTACTGTTTCAATGCACCTTATTGTCACAAAAAATGCACCTGTTTCCATGTCAATTAAATCCATAAAGAAGCTGGGGCTATGATGAAATGGTCATCTTGAACTTCCATAAAGAAGCTGGGGCTATGATGAAATGGTCATCTCATTATTGTACAGTTTGAAGTTAATTTCCTAAACATGGTGTCTTTGACATTCCTAAGCACTGGGTATTCCCCAACACTAGTAATTTGTTGCAAAATGAATGGAGGAAAATATTACTATTTGGTCTAGTCGATATAATCCTTTTTCCAGTTACTTATGAGTAACTTGCTTATCAAATCATTTAGATACGTTAGTTTGTCGTTCTTTTGTCTTGTTTGGGCAAGTGATCCAACTATTGAAAGGCGGAAGTTTGTACAATATATATCTTTTTATGTTATTGATGAATCGCTGGAGTTTGTCAGAGCTAGATTCTCGGAAACTTCCCCAACAAAAATAATAGTTTTTGTTTTTCTTTCCTGATACACTAATACGCAAAGGGAACTTATTTTTTATGTTACAATGATCGGTCGGTTCTTTAAATTCTGGACAGTCGCAGAAAGCCACGTGTTTTTGAGGCTTACATGTTTCGATCGCACCAGTTACAGCTTTGTGAACAAACTTGTGGTTACCCTGCAAAGGATTGTGACTTGAATAAGCTCCTGGATCAGCAAATGGCAATCTGTGAATATGAGACTTTTATTTTGCTGTTTTGAAACTTTTAGGTTTGACTTCATTCTTTGTATTAGGGTTGATGCCTCTTCCTTTATAATTTATACAAGGATAGTTGTGAATCATGAAAGATTTTCGGTCGTAATCATTTCTTAAAGACTGGTCTTACTATAATGTAAGCTCTTTGGAAGTAAGTTATGCAAACCAATATTGCCTCGACACGATGTTTAGCTGAATTGCAAAGCATGCATTGCTTTTGGTATTGCAAATATTGTATTATATATATTTGGTAGAAATGCACGCTTTAAGATTCAGATACACATCATATTTAGGCTAGGGTAATTTAAAAAAAAATCCAAATAACTTATATCATTTTCAAACTGGTTGATGATTTTCAAAAAAAGTGGTATTACTTTTGTGAGAACATCCAAGAGTAGTATAAGCAGAAGTTTGTAGATTTGTGATTCAGACATGAGAGGAAAAAAGGTACGCTCTGCTTTATCCCTTAGATTAAGAACAGCTTGACAGTTGCAAATCTATTATAGAGAAATTTAGGGGATGGACCATGATTGATATTGCCATCAATATAAAAGGAAGTTTATAGTTCTTGGTTGTTTTTGAATAATCCACTGAGATATATATTGACTCACGACTCGTGAGAGATCGTGCCTTGAAGCGTAGAGAGACAGTGATCTATACTGAGTGCAATGATAGTATGTTGAAGCTTCTGTCCATCGTTGTTGCCCTCTGATATCTAGTTATCACAAACATTATTAATACTTGTGAAAACCATGCAATAGATGGAGATTAATTTATATCAAGAAAAAAGTGATTAATTGGTGCAGAGCTCTAGAATTAAGAAGGAACATTGTGACATACTGAACATAATAACTACTAACAATCTGCTTTTGACACTCTTAACAGTATTATAGGTTCAAAGAACTAGGAAGAAGGCTTTCTGATCCAAGAAAGGGTATAACAAGTTTTTAGTCCACCATAAAGAGACTTATTAATAAAAAGAAGACTTCCACTCAATAGCACCTTTTCATTAAAGAACATGCGATTAGTCATGGATATCCAAGCTAAAGCTACCTTATTGCATCACTTTTTTGTAGACGTGTCTCTTTTGTGTATTGTGTCGCTCCAACAGACAACACTCTCCCAGATTTTCGGCTTAGGTGTGTTTTTGATCAATAATTCCTTTAAATAAGCCAGTCCCATATTGTTTATGCCCTTAACCCTATTACGACCGGGGGGGGGGGGCACAAAGTGCCCGCGGCAAATTAAAAATGCTGTATCTCCTAGAAAACACGTAATATTCTACTGGAACCACAAGCAGTCAGGTGTAAAAATGTTTTAGGACCCATAATCCTGCAACTTTACCACATAGAGACTAGCTTGAAGCACCATTAGCTTTGCTTTGATGAGGACTTTCGACTGATATATGATTTATTTGTATTTGCTCATATAAGCAAAATTTAAAATCTATGACGTCATCAATGTTTATGACGTCATATCTATAAGAGACAATTATTTTTTTCACTAAAAAGTCCTTTTTTTGCTTTTCCAAATAGAGATAAACTAGAAAAATTATATTTTTCAATCTGAATTGAATTTTATCTTATTTTTCTTCATTGTAAACTTTAGCGACTTGATCATTTATGAAAAAATGGTAAAAATATGTTAAATATAGAAAAATGTCAATTGAATTGATAAATTATGATTTAAAAATGCTTTTTGTTCATTAATAGACCATTTGAGAGGGAAAAAAACCATAAGATTAGCTTCAATTATAAGCTAAATGCCTATAAGTAGTTATCATGGTTTTTCAGACTTATGACGTCACTGTGACATCATTGGTAGCCATTATGGTCTTCAAAACACCTTCATTGGATAGAACAAGTAAAGTTCTATAGTTCTACCAAGTTTCAAGCCTTTATCGCGTTCCTAGCAAGAATTACAGCCCCCCCCCCCCCCGGTAGTACAAGGGTCCAAAAAGCCCGGTACGGGGGGGGGGGGCACAAAGTGCCCGCGGCAAATTAAAAATGCTGTATCCCCCAGAAAACACGTAATATTCTACTGGAACCTGTTCGACTTTTCCTCAAATCTATCAGAGAACCTGAAAAAATTATCTATGTTACTATCACACCTTTGCTGATCACGTGACATCTCTTTTGTCAACAAGTGGTCAGGTGATAAAATGTTTAAGGGCCTATATTTCTGCACCTATAACACATAGAGACTTGCTTGAAGCACCATTGGCTTTTTTTTGACAAGGGCTCTTCAATGATATATAATTTATTAGTATTTGCTGACGTAAGCAAAATTTAAAATCTATGACGTCATCAATGTTTATGACGTCATATCTATAAAAGACAATTATTTTTTTCATTTGAATTTCTTTTTTTGGCGTTCCTGGATAGAGATTATCTAGAAAAAATTCTATTTTTCAATCTGAATAGCTATTTTATCTTATTTTTCTTCATTGTAAAATTCATCAACTTGAACATTAATGAAAAAAATGGTAAAAATATAAAAAAATATAAAAAAATGTTCAAAAAATTCATAGATTATGATTCCAAAATGCTTTTTGTTCATAAATAGAACATTTGAGAGGCAAAAATACAATAAGGATAGCTTCAATAACAAGCCTATAAGTAGTTATCATGGTTTTTCAGACTTATGACGTCACTGTGACGTCATTGGTAGCCATTATGGTTTTGAAAACACCATCAATCAATAGAGCAAGTAAAGTTCTATAGTTCTACCAAATTTCAAGCTTTTATCGCGTTCCTAACAAGAATTATAGGGGGCGGGCACAATGTGCCCCCCCCCCCCGGTAGTACAAGGGTCCAAAAAGCCCGGTAGTAATAGGGTTAAACACTTGTAATGAAAGTTTGTACAAGATCCTGTACCTGCTAGGTAGCCAGTGTAATTCTTTCAACATTTCTATGGCACTATCTCGCCAACTCTTATTTTGTTGATGACGGCACATCACTTTCTTCAACTGTTGATGATGCATCCAAAACTGCTCAAGAATTAGATAAGGGTTTGGAAAGAGTATGTCTACGGGCATGGCAATGGAAAATGAGATTCAACAAAGCAGAAGAAGTAACAGCAGAAGTAATTTTCTCTGGCATGCAAGTGAACCCAATATATCCCTCTTTGTACTTTGGTACTAATGAAGTAGTTGGAGAAAGCGAAGACCAGCATCTTGGTACGATATCTTAGTTCTTGCAAAGCATGAACTGTTGTTAATCGATATAAGTTGTTCAAACCATACCCCCCGTTTTTCTTTATAAAAGAAAATCTTCCCCCATGAGGATGAAAACCAGCCTTGCTAATCTTTAGAAGGTTTTTGCTGATTGTTAAAAGTTTGGAATACCACTGAACGCTGTACTCACGGTAACAAAAGACGTCGATGTATCTTTTCTCTTGGGATTTTCAACTTGTTAGGAATGTTCCACCTCGAGTGTAAAATTAAACTAGTCCCAGCCTCCTACGAATATTCATCATGAAAACCGAGATTCCCTTTTTCAACTTCACTTTAAAAAGTTCAAAGCCTGAAGATAGTCAACCAGCCGTTCCAAACAAATGCCTAGACATAAGAAAAGAAATTTAGCAACATGCCAAAGCAAGCTTCAACAAAGTGAAAATGTTATAGGAGCCTTACCAGAGCTAGTAACTTTAGTTCAAGACCGCCCTACTCCAAACAGCCCTGCAGATATGACACCAAACATTACTGGAAATTCGAGCGATGGAAACTATCAGCCAACGGACTTGTTGCCCGAAACTTCTGTCTGAAATCAGCCATCGACAAAAAGATCCGTTGCTCAGTCGTCAATTCACAACTTGGGATGCGGGTATTCACAGGAAAGCAAATTTTCTTACATTTCATTTTTTTCCCATTGACCCACTTGTGCTCAGCAGAACATGTCGTTGTGTCGCCTTATCCCAAACTCCAGTGCTCTAAATCCGTCCAGCCGCTAGCCAATTGCTAACCTTCAACACTCATTGCCCACCCACATTTCTCCAAAACAGTTATTATCTCGATTTTTCAAGGGTTCCCAACCAAATGAAAGAACAAAATTTGTTCAACCATGTGACTATTCAATCTCTTATCCTGATACTCTGTCTACGCCTAGTTGTCGTAGTTGCAATTCAGTTAGGGATCCAATTATGTTCCATAACCCATGTGATTATACGCTGCATATTACTTCGTATTTAGTCTTGTCCAGTATTGCTTAGTAGACCAGGCAAAGAATAGGGGAATTTTATGAGATAAAGTGTACTTGGTCGATTCGACGGTGCTGATTTTGAAAATCGATGTTATACGGAACTTCTGGAGGGCCATCAGCCTCATTTTCGTGCTGAAAGTCTCGTTTTCATGAATGTGAACCAAACCAACGAGAAAAACAGTTTTAAGCAGAGATATCAAACATCTCAAAGTTGACGTGAATTTTAAAAAATCTAATTTAGAACAGTTAGGGGTCAGTCATTTAAAACTCCAGGTACCGGTGCGGGTTAGAATTGGTGGGGGTATGAAAGTTATTAAAGGGAAAATGGGGGGTATGAAACATTTTTAGAATTTTTTAAGGGGGTATGAAATTTTTCAAGGCAAATTCCGGAGAAAATCAACTCAGTAACATGTAAATTTCTATTGACTACTCTATCTTGCAGATGTCACATTTGCCTTTATGTACATCATAAATTAACAGAATGCAGTAATTTTCTTTTGTTTTGAGTTCTCTATGGTACGTTGTGAATCACAGTAAACTTACATCACAACTTGATAGTGTACATGGCCATAGGGTTATAAAAGTTTTTTCCAATTTTTCCATGGGGTAACAAACTTTTTGGAGAAAATTAGAAGAGGTGTGAAAACTTTTGACCAGTTTAGAAATTCTAACCCACCCCGGTACCTAGAGTTATAAATGACTGACCCCTTAAGGTGGGCAACAGCCTCGTTTTTATGATGATGAAATAGCCTCATCGTTCAATTTCTAACTTTTGAGGGGTATCCAAACTGGCCAAAGCGTCCAAAATCTAAAGCTGGTACGGTGGTCCTCTATATAGTTATGCAACGGTATTAATTGACTAATACTAATCTTCTTCTTCACCAATGGCTAAGATTATAGCACCTTTCTTGCATTAATTTATAGAGTCAAAAATTACTTGCTTTGTGTATGGATAGATGTCTTTTGCATGCATAGAGTCAAACTCCCAGAAGTCAGACTTCACTACAGTCAGACTATTTTTTCATAAAGCACCTACAAAACTTTTTGACAGTCTACTAAACATTTCTAGACTTGAATTTTCAGAATTGGATCTGACAGTTTGGTTATGCAATTTAATTTTGCATGGAAGTCAAGAGCAAACCCTAATTGCAAATAGAATTATGATTGAAACAACGAAAAATGAATTAAGGAAGCAAACATGTTTAATTGAAGCATACCTTTGGGCTGGTGAGGAGCCTTGCCTTGTAGAGCAAGCAATTTGTATTCCCTACATTCCTTGGCCTCTTTTATTTTAGTGCGTGTTTGGTTTGGACCTCGGTTTTTCCATTCTAGAGGCGAGTGTAGAGCAGCATCCCTCCTAAAGTTTTTCTTAATTGTAGTTGATATTGTTTACTTTTCTTGATTTGAATTTTTTAGAATGTTGTAAGTTTGAATTGCGAGTGCTTTCCATAGTTAAAGCTTTGATAACCTTTCATCTTTTTCCGCCATGATTGACACATTAGTTGCATTTTTAATTGTTTTATAAGAAAAAAAGGATAGGTACTTCACAATGACCTTTTTATAGTGTGAAGCTTCAAAATATTATGAGAATTTTAAGCAATCCAAAAATTATAAACTAGTTAAAATTTTATCACACTCTTTATATCAATATACAAACACAGTCCTTGACCGGTAGAGTGCTTTGGAATATGAGATGTAATTATTATTTTAAGGGTTTTAGATTAAAGGTAAATTGAAGTGACCTTTTAGATAAGTTGGTTATTTTAAGTACCTGACATCTATCGATATTCTAGTCGAACTACAATTCTAAACAAAGGTTAAGCAACAAAAATATACCAGATTGCAACACAGTTTGTTAAGAAAATAAGACACCAAAGTGGAATCAAAGATTCATTTTCTATCACCGACAAACAGTTTGTTCAAGAATCTAATATAACATTTTCAAATTCAACAGATGTGATTAGTCAACTATTTGATAAAGTGAAGTGCAACAAAAATTGTCGAGTCAATATAGATAAAATTATTATTTACATACCGATAAGTTTAGTTTATTGAAGTAATGGAAAGTTGCAGCTCCTTTACCCATTCCTACTTTGTTAACGTAAAAAGAGAACTTTTGTATTCATATGAAAATCATTTTTTGGGCTTAAGAAAAGGCTATCTTTACACGATATCAGATTCAAATGAATACGGTACCATTTCATACCGTATGGACCCTCCGTTTACATGAAGACGCTGATGAATACGGTGTATACGGAATGAAATCAAAGCGTATTCATTTGAATCCGATATGGTGTAAATGTAGCCTTGAATAACGACTAGAGCCTATCCTTCGAGCACAATAGCTAAATATGAATTTTTTGTGAAATGAAAAATTTCAACAAAGTCTTGATTAGTTTGCTGTTTAACAAAGCTCTCTTGTTTGTTAAGATTTAAAAGAGCTTGAGCTATTTGGGATTTTGCTTTTTGGCCAATTAAATTGATGTTTGCTCGTGAAGAATTGCTAAAATACCTCTCCAAGAACTCAAAATCTTTTCTTAAGTAAAATAGTTTACGCCAACCAATGAATCTAAAAGCATTCTTGATGAAATATTAAAGGTTGAGACAAGTGCAGAACTATAAGGCTAATTTCTTATTCTTAATGTTTCATGCAAGAAAGTTTCAATATTTGAGAAAAAAGAACAAGCTCTAGAGCTGAGGTTATCCTTAACAGCACAAATATCCGAAAATAGCAAAAACTTTCTTGTAAGAAAATGCATTCATTCTATTAAAAAAAGCTAATCTTTATAAAGGAGACTGATCTATGCAGAGAAAATACACTCAATATTTAGCTAGCTTACCTTGGAGCATATCATACTTATTTTGTCTTCACAAAAAACGCACAATCTACCACTTTTCTCGTTTCATACATTAGACTAAACTTGATCATTTATCTTGACTTCTAATAATCTAATCGGCAAACTTTATAAAGACTCGTATCATTAAGAGCATAACTTAAACAAGTTAGCAACTTGATTTGACCAACCAGCTGAAATGCTGCTTAGATATAACAACCATAAAATTCAACCCTTAAAGCAAAAAGATCATAGCCTCTACTTTTCGGAAGGATGCGAATTAATTTTGTTTCCACTGGCACTGTAAGGTCATTTTTCATGATACTTGAACCGTCGGTATTACCAGAGAACACCTGGAAGAGAAATTAAACCAATTAGCTTTGTTCCAATCATAAAAGTCATAGATGACCCATTTAACAAAACTCAAAGATATTTTATAGCTTATTTCATACAGAAGTATTTTCTTTGATCAGTAAGAGAATTGACAAACATAAATAACAAACAGAGAAATGTTTATGTCTAACACTCTTTTCATATCTTATATCGTCTGGACTTCCACAGAACAGCTGATAGCAAATAAAACGAAGCAAATAATTCATTTCAATCAAGTAATTTATTACTTTCTATCCATTGCTCGTATCTGCATTCGGTGCCTGGTGGTGACATTCTTGGGTGTGAAATCACTTGGATATCTCGACACTCTCGTCTCTGCAGTGGTTAATAGATATCCTATAGAATTGTTCTTGTCACAACGTTCTACAGTTCTCCATTTTTCTAATTTTCATTACTCTTCCTTAACTACCATCTGTTTCCTATCTAATTTCATATTTTAGAAGGGCTATGCCCGATACAATTAGTTTTACCATTATCTTGGCTATTTAGCTTCTTTTAATTGGAAGATTTGCTAGATTATAGCAGAGTCATTCATGTGAGGCTCTATGCCTGGTATTGCATAACTTTCAGACACTACAATTGAGATTAATTGACCACTTCTATGAACAAGAGTTATGTAAATTTCCTAAATCACTTCAAACCTCGATGATTGTACACTTTTGAAAAAATTTCTCCGTAAGTGACAATATTATTCAAAAAACAAGTCTGTATGTTCTATATCCTTGAAATACTCATCCATAATTCTCTATGCTCCGTTGTCGAAAATTCTGATTTCTGCTTAGCTAGGAAACTGCCTTGTAAGAGATAAAAACCTGAAGTCCCATCAATTTACGTTGCTCAAAGAACAATTAAAACTATAGCGGGTGAATTAATTGCTTAGTTAAGGTATTAGACCAATAAAAGCTTCAATTAGTGCCTAATTTCATTTCTATCCTTTCTTCGATATGAGATACGAAATATGAACTATATCGGCAATCTTGTTGATGTATTGAAAATTTGAATGTACAGAAACGCTCTATTTGACCACCTGGAAGAAATACTTGAAGATGACGAACTCTACATAGTACACAGGGTGACGAGCAATCAAAAACTGGCAATTGACATTGGGAACACATCTGGAGAAATTTTCACAACAACAATGGAAATCATGAAATGGGATTGTCAAAAAGCCTCAGCATATATCTTCTATCTAGCTATTTACCTCAGACGACTAATACATACAAAAACAAAGGGTTTTCTTATAAATATATCATATGCAGACGACTTAACTTTATTTTTGACGAATGAACATCAAATTGACGAAACAGAAGTAATTATGGTAGAACGACTAAAACAATATAACTTGATGGTTAATGAGACAAATAAGGAAAAATACAAGATACCAGCACCACCACGACCACCGCACCCACACAAAAAGATCTAATGGAATACAGAGAAAGCAGAACACTATTGTACGGTATTCATTTACATCTGAAAACCCGGGACCTGACCAGACAAAATGGGAGCTTCTTGGTTCCTTGCTGAACACAACAAGTGACTTCGAGAGAAAGAAAATAGCTCTCAGTACAATGCTAAAGCTGGGTCACACATACAAGTTGAAACGATTCATTATAAAACACAAAGTATAAAAACATTAAATACATACACAGTAAGAATCTTCTTATACATTTCAAAATTATGGACACTGACAAAAATGCAACTGAACGACATCGAATCTTTTCACAAGAAGTTAATCCAAAACGTTATAGACATTCGTTGGCCAAAGATCATCTCCAACAACAAACATTGCTAAAAAGTGAGTGTTAAGAAGGGGAGTAGAGCAATTCAAAGCTGTCTTTCAACTGGTTGGGAAATCTTATAAGATTGGATAAAGACACTCCTCTCCCGACGCTCTCTACAGTAACGACTGAAAGATGTAGAGAGAAAGATTTGACAGCCAAGCGTGATGTAGATAAAAGTGATTGAAAAAGACCTTGTACTGGTAAATTTCAACCTTGAACTGAACAGATCAGCACCTGGAAAAGTACATAGAAAGATTGTGGGATTAAAGGAGAATAGAAAGATGTTGAGGAGGATGGCAAAGGAGATTACGGTAGTTAATGGGGGGTCTTCTAACTCTTTTCGCGCACTTTTACGATACTTTTTAAGAAAAAGTATTTTCGAAGATCTTTCAAGGTTCAAGGAAAGGTTGAGTAACGGAAGTCTACTTTTCCTTTGAATATTTAGTCTAGACCAAAGAGAAAAATCAATTCTTCCCTGAAAGCAATCGAAAATATGTCGATTGCAAACAAATAACCTAGAAAGGGGGTTTATTGTGTTGATTAAACCAGTGTTGCAAATCAAGTAACATTGTTGTTAGGTTGCCTAAGGTACGTACAGCAAATGTTTTGCTGTGTATTTTGGTATTTAAGGACGTTAGTTCCTTTAGAAGTAAGTTAGAAAATACGAAGTCAGCTAGGATAGCAAAGCAAAGTCTCTTTTCTAGATGTCTAGCTCAAAAGTCTCTATCCGCAAAATCGATACGAGATTTGCTTCTTGACCCATTCACTCAACATCAATCAAAATCTTTCCCTCAGGTGCAAGAACCTCAGCAGAACATGATTTACGCTGCTTTAAAAATTAGAATAAGGGTATATGTTCCAAATACTTCTCAGGTAAACCATTTCCAACAGCTCATAGTACAGTGTCAATTTCAACAGTCAATGGAATACCATTGACAAATACCGTTTCTTGCAAGTAGCCATAGCATAGCCTCTTCCAGTAAATATGTATGCCATTGTTTATAGGTATCCAAAACATTACTTAATGAAGAATCAAGATAACTTGATTTCTCAATTGATGCAGATTTCTCCTTTTCACTCCTACATTTCTTTGCAGAGTGACTTTGTTTGGAGCAATCAAAACATTTCAATTACTTGCATTCTCAGTCATTAGCATTATGCTTATCACCACAACATTCTCAAAAGTATTTTACTGGTTTAGATCTTGCAGCAATTTTTTGGCGTTCCTTTTGTAGTTATGTTTGAGTTTGTTAACTTCTCTTCCCCCACTTGAATTTGATATTTGTATTTCAACTGCATTTGTTCGTGCTACTTCTATAACAAAATGTGATCTTCATGCTTTGTAGAGATCAGCCTTCTAAATATTATCTGAGTGTGAATCACTAAAAAGACAATCAAATTATGGAATTGACAGGAAATTTCAAAAGTCACAAGTACTTGCGAAGTCATTTAGCTCAAACATATGGTCAGAAATAGATTCATCTTGATGTTATTTCCTTTTGCAGAATCGAGAAGATTCTGCAATCATTAAAGTCTTGCTTACGAATGAGCAGATAATGTTGTGTTGAGCTCATTTTAGATTCTAGTAAAATAAAAATCATTGTTATAATTATCATTATTATCAATACTAGTTATGTTGAGGATCCAACTCAACTAAAAAATGTAGCCCTTTTCTTGAATGCATTCTAATATCATTTGCCATGAAAAACAGCCGAAGTCCTTCCATATACCAAGCCCAGTATCCCTTCCTGTCACTACAAAGACCATCTAGCTGTAGCAACTGCGTCATGATAAGTCTTTTAAAGAAGTTTAGAATTTTAGACTTGAAACGAGGCTGGTACATGACAATTTTCTTATTTACTCTTTGTAAAGTTCTCGCAACCATTGAAGGGCGCTTATGTTTTAGTGATTATATTGTTGTTTTCTCCAATTTCTTTAAATTTGGACTTCAGAATCTAATATATTGTCTTCTTTAATGTGTTTAAACTCTAAGAGGGCCAAAGGTCTTCCAGGTATTTTCCTTCCTTCGCACCTCTCTTATTTATTTGAATAAGGTTTTTGGAAAAGTCTTAGATTTTATTGGAGATAAGCGTACTAAATCCAAGATTAGCTGATTGGTTGATAAAACTGCTTGGAACAGCACTCTCTTTTATGCATATTAGTTAATCAGGGATTATGGAGCTAACGTTTGGCTTGCTTTATTCAAGATGAAGTCAATGCTTATTTTAAAAAACAACCTTGTCCTAATAAGTAGGTTGAGTTTTATCTACCTTAAAGCTGTACGGATTTCCTAAATGTGCTGTAACGCAGTGTTAAATTGATCTTCTTCACTCACAGGGACATCCAAATAAATACTTGCTATGTTCATTTCTGACGAATATTGACATCTATTAGAGTAAACTAAAAACGGGGAAGTTACTGTACATGTGGGAAATTTGCAAAAGCTTATGCTAGAAGAAAACAAAAGCCCTTCTTCAGAAATGTCCTCTCATTTGTGAAAGTTCTTCAACCATATGTTGATTTGATTCATAAATTCATACTTCTATCGAAAAGGAAAAATATGCAAAGATTAACTAGGAAGTCTGTTAAACGTATAATGTAGAAAGGTGCCTTGTTCCGGAATGATATAAAGGAATACTTTCTTTTAAACATAAACTATTATTCATTTACAGTACTTGAATATATTTTTGGAGGGATACAGTTTGAGAGGCAGCTAAATCAATATGCTCTATCAAGTATACATAAATTTATCAGAACCAATTGAGTTGATGACTCCAAAATTGCAATTCGAAAATGATTTAACTCTCATTTTTACAAGTAACTTAAGCCGTTGATAATTTTTTCTTAGTGAAATCATTTAGGTCTTTTACTAAATAATAGTCAATTGATTCAATGATTGCAGTTTTTTCCTTCTCCTTACACTTCTTTACAGAGTGACCTTGTTAAAGTTTGATTAACTCAATTTTTACTTTTGATCTTATATAAACGCGTCTAAGCTTTGATTCAAATTGATTCTCACGTATTATTGCATGAACTGTATCATGATCAGCTAAACACTGGAAAACAACATACAAAATATCTTCATCTAAAGCCTAAAAAAACTTACAAAATCCTTCATGATTAGCTGAATTTTCAAAACAATTGTCTGTTTAATGAATCAAAAGCAATTTAAGAATAAGATTTTCGAGATTTATAGAAAAGTGAAGTTTCAAAACAATTTCCAAATAATAATATTTTTTTGATCAGTTTCTTAAAAGAAATTCATTAGATATCTGCTGGAACAAAAGCTTGTATAGTTCGTTTGCCTCATAGTGCCACGAGGATTAAATTATCCTTAAGAATGAGAAAGAAAACAATATTTTCAAGAACATGTTTCGATTATAACAATGATCATCGAAACATGTTCCTGGAAAACCATGTTCCTTTCTCAAAATCTTTTCAAGTTTATTGCTTCTAAGATCATTTGGTAACCCTTAAGAATCAATTCAATTTTCTCTTAACACCATTTCAAAGCATATGTAGGATGGGTGATGTAATCATTATGCCATTGTAGTGATTCTCCGTTAATATTTCTAGATTGAAAATCTCTTAGATGCTACTTACCTTTTGGCTGTTGGTCGAAGCATCCTTGATGTATTCAAAATTACTGCCATCACCAGCTTTTCTATACATAACAACATAAGTTGTTGTAGAATGTTGACTTACATCGCCCTGAGTTGCGATGCCATATATTATAGCAGATTGCCCAAAATCAACCTAGAAAATAATACTCTATGTAAACTCTTGCTTTTTCAAAACTTTAATAGAAAGACTAAAGGAGAAACTAGAAAGACTAAAAAGAACTAAAGATATGAAACTACTGTAGAAAAAAAGCTAAAAACTAAAGAAAAATAGAAAAAATAAAAGACTAAAAACTAAGAAGTAAAAACAACATATATAGAGAAATAAGAAGCTAAAAAAGACTAAAAGGCAAGATGACTGAAAAAGATACAATACTAAAGAACTAAAAAGCAAACAATTGCAAAACTAAGAAAATTTAAGACATGTGACCCTATTGTAGGAAAAAACTTTAGAAAAAAACTGAAAGAGCTGAAATGCTAAGAACTAGGAAACTAATAAGATGAAACTAGAAAAATTAAAATACTACGAAATATGAAAAACTAACATAATGAATAGTTCCCTAATCTCACTGGATTTGCCGCCCCTCCTTCCAATCCGGAAAGATATTTGGTGCGAAGAAGATTTCGCTATTGGGAGGAGAGAGTGACAATTTGCGGGACAGATCACTCGTTTGTGATAACCAGCTACCTTAAACATAAATTAAGGACAACATAAAGTACAATGAGAAGAGTTACCTATTCTCCCCCAATTAGCCACTCTTCCTCCCGAATCACTAAAAACCCGAGTGCGAAGGAAGATCGCTATTTGAGAAGAATAGTGACTAACGGGCGGCTTCACTTCACTTTTACGCCCACCATAGGGAGCTGGCCGCATGTTTCCTAAAAAAAATTTCTCTACAGTTATATAAGCCTATCGTATGCTTGAAAATATTATGTACCTGTATAGTCCAATGGAGGGACCTGCGTGAAAGTGAAGTGGAAGACGCCTAACCGTTGGAAAATAAAACGTCGCCTAGGGAGGAGGCCGGGTCGCTTTGAAGCCTTACAGCTTGTTGCGTAGAAGAAGGGAAGAAAAGCCCACGCCCTGGGTTTTATCTTCTTGCTGAAGCCCTAGGGGGTATGAAGGTGAGCAGCAAAGCCTATCTTTTTTTGAAAAGCTGAATTTTTTCTTAAGGTATGTATTTTTATCCCGAATTCATACTTGACCCCTCAAGCAAAGAGAGACCTGTAATCACCTATGTGCATGAGAGTCTTCTTAGGATATCCAAGTTATGCGAAATAAAGTTCTTAAAAGGGGGTCCCGGGACTGTAATAGGACTGTCGTCATATAATCATTATCATATTCGTGTCTTAATTATTCTAATTATTCGTTACGTAACTTCCGTCTTTGTATGTATTGCATGTTTAGATTATTTATCATCAGTCAGTTCCTAACCTCTACACGAGTCGCACGCATTTCTGAAGCTCTCGACTGCTCTAAATAACAGGCACTTTCAACACTGTTATAGTTGGTGGAGGACCTCAAAAAGATTTCCGGATATCTCTCCGCAGCCACAGCGCATCGTATCCATCGTGAACGTACTACGCCATATTCTACGCCGTACAACCTTGTAAGTTTCTCAAATTCTATCGCCCCGCGTCTTCAAGATGTTAACTAGATCTTTTGACTGCACGTATTGCAAAGGCACTGGCCATTTCATTCACAGTTGCTTGAAAAGAATAACAAAGAACTGTCCCGTTGAACTCTGCCGTGATTACAACCGTTTTAAGCATTCAACGTGCGATATCGATGGAGAATGTTGCTACAATCGCCAACACTCATGCTCCCTATGCAATCAGAGTAGATGCAAAGCTTACTACCACGTAAATTTCGAAAATGCACAATCACAAGATCTACCACGACAAAATGCAGCAATCTTGACAAAAATGCAATCAATCATAGGTAAAATGAAAGAGTCTATAAATTCGTGGTTGAAAACTATCAAAACAGAGGAAAATACAGCCGAAGAAACAACGCAAGTTTTAAGAAAAGCCGAGACCCGCGATCACGAAAGGTTAGATGTCAACCTCGATCATTACATGGCAGGAAATGCAACAATGGCACTCCCTTGCACCTCAGCTGGACAGAAAATATCAATGGTGATCATGCCGAGCCTTCCTTTGTCTGCTGTTTCACTGCAACACGCGAATGAAATCGTACAATCCACGCATCAAACACAAATCAATCCCGTCGATCATTCAAGGTTCAGTTTTTCATCTGAAAATTCTTCAGCGCTGACACTGTGTGGTACAATTATTGTTCCTATAACATTCCGAAACGACAGAATGGTACAATTCCAGATGATTGTACTTGACGGTCTTTCAGAAGACGTCATTTTCGCAAACAACCACATGGAAAAGACAAACGCCATACTTGACTATGCTGAATCTAAGATTATTTTTCGAACACCAGACTTGAACTTCGCTTTATCGTGTGAAAGATTCAACGATCCTGTGACATTGCTGTCATTATTTGACCATACTTAACGGACAATCGTTCTCATTTTTAATTCATTTTCTCCCTGAAAAAGAAAGTTCCTTTCTTTTTCTTTCTGGAAGGGATGGACTGTAATAGGACTGTCGTCATATAATCATTATCATATTCGTGTCTTAATTATTCTAATTATTCGTTACGTAACTTCCGTCTTTGTATGTATTGCATGTTTAGATTATTTATCATCAGTCAGTTCCTAACCTCTACACGAGTCGCACGCATTTCTGAAGCTCTCGACTGCTCTAAATAACAGGCACTTTCAACACTGTTATAGGACGGCAAGGTGGGAGAACCCCTCTCAGTTATTCCCCTTTCAATGTCTCTTCATGTATCACCCTCATAAATTACCAAAAGCTTGCGTTTTGCCTGTAAGGTAGTAATTATGGCTAAAGATAAAGATAACCGCCTGGAGGGTGTTGATAAGTATTAAAGGGGAGGAGGCCCTCTTAACTAGCAACCCGGAACCCAGTCCTACGGACCAGATGAAGGTTATGAGTTGAACCCCCGAGTGACTAGTCAGAAAAAGTTGTTCTAATATATAAAAGTTACCATTTGGAGGATTTAACATTGCAGAAACTGCTGTCATCGACCACAGAAAAATCAACACTTACATCCCACAGTTTTCGTATTTGGGCTGCGACAAGTGCAGCGGCTGCAGGGATCCCTGACTGGCTGATAAAAACATTAGGCAGATGGTCCAGTAACTGCTATCAAAGATGCATGCGAATGTAAGACGTAATCTGCTCCGTTCCTCGTAAATTAGCTAGTACTAATGTAGAAGTGGACCAGTAATGTCATTTGTAGGTTAAGGGCTGGGTTTTAGGGAGCTTTGGGGCGCATCTTGGCGGATTTTTGCCGCCCTCACAAAATGGCGGCAGTATTTTGTAACTTATTTCAACATTCTAGGTCAAATTGTAGGGTTTTGTAATTAGTTTTCCTCGTTAAAGCAGCTGATAGTTCCCCAACCGGGTTGTGCCATATTAAAGGGGAGGAGGCCCTCTTAACTAGCCACCCGGAACCTAGTCCCACGGACCGGATGAAGGTTATGAGTTGAACCCCCGAGTGACTAGGCAGAAAAAGTTGTTCTAATATATAGAAGTTACAATTTGGGGGATTTCGGTCCATTTTTGCGAGACAAATAAAGATTTTATGAAATAACGTGGGGGCTTGTTTCGTGGCCTTGTGTTTGGTTCATTTCATTACTGCTATTGCATGCTTTATAATATTTCTCAATTCATTTCTATACTGCTATGCATGCTTCGTGATATTTCTCAATTCATTTCATTGCTGCTATAGCATGCTTCAAAATATTTTCAATTAATTTCAATCCTGCTATTGCATGCTTCATAATAATTCTCATTTCATTTCAATACTGCTACTGCATGCTTATAATATTTTTCAATTCATTTCATTACTGCTATACATGCTTCATATTATTTTTCAAATCATTTTAATACTGCTATCGCATTCTTCATAATATTTTCAATTTGTTTCATCACTGCTATTACATGCTTCATAATATTTCTTAATTCATTTCATTAATGCTATTACATGCTTCATAATATTTCTTAATTCATTTCATTACTGTTATTACATGCTTCATAATATTTTCAATTTTTTTTCATTGCTGTTGTTGCTGTTGCTCAATGCTGGTTGGGGGGGGGGGGGAGAGGATACTAGAAAAAGAAATTCAAAAAGGGTTCTGGCCTTTGGCACTTAGAATATGCATTTTTCGTATTGACTGATGACATTTTATGGCGGTTAAAGAACATATAATGTGCATGCAAATAGGGACAGAAGATCAATTAGGCACAGGAAAATGATTTGTAAAAAACCTGATAATTACGTAAATTGTGGTATCAGCGAAGGAGAAACAAAGCTTGCGATATCGGCGTTGCTCGACACGTTTTGATGTGCGTTTGGTTTTTGGGCGTATTTCCCTTAAAATAATATGACTTGGTCGTAGGAGTGAGATCTTAACAGGATCCAATTCGGGTTGTATTATCTCTATCAGCAGATTCTGTGGCTTAGGCCTTAACAATTTAAAAAGGCAAGCGGGAAGAAGAAGAGAAGCGAGCAAGCTTGAGATGCGAGATCTTGGGCTAAAAATCCGGCATCCTGCCGGACAGCTCGTTGCTAGAAGAATGAAACCTGGCATGCTTGTGCTTTTATACTTGGTCTCCTAGGAGTTAGGGACTCTCTTTCCTTTGTTATCTGGGGTGATCTCCCCAGTGAGAATAGTTAACAGGATAGGAAAACTAGAAAAGAAATGAACTGAAGAACCAACAAAAGCAAAAAAATTGAAACTACTATAGAATATCAAAAATCCTCGGATTCAGTTCATTAGAAACTATGAAATAATCAACGTTATTTTGACGTCTGAAACGGTCTGAAATGGTTCTAAATCAACAATCCAAATTGCAGCTTTCTCCTTAGAAAAGAATATTTCTTCTAAAAAAGTACTAGATATTGTTCTGCAATGTTTGAAAAAAGACAACACACAAAATGACTATAACAAACAAAATGATTCAGACTTCCTGTAATAAAGCCCTTAATGATGACAAAAGATCGTTTGCCATATTATTTTTTCATCGACACATTTTTTATCTTCAAAAGCCCATAATCTAATTTGCCAGAATAACATCAGTAAATATCATCATGATTATATAATAGCAAGATTCATTTTGATGATCTTCTTTGAGTTCTATGTCAAAATGCCAGATCTTGATTTAATATAAGTACATTCATTTATGAGCAAAGGTTAGTGGTTTGTGCAATATATGTTATTGTTGTATTACATAGATTGTAAGATAGAAAACAAACACAGTTTTCGCTGTGAGGCGTTATCTTAGATCTTATGTTTTAATTGGTGTGGTTAGATGTTTAAATCAGAAGAGTTGTTGAAGATATGGCTACAATTTGCACTAGGAGCTTTTGCATAGAATAATTCCAGGTTTTATGGTAGATGTGACGTTGTTAGGAAGACATTTGACATTTGTTAGAATTGATGTGATATTGGGAGACGGTTGGAGTGCTAGAGTAGTTTCAGCATTTTCCAATCTTCGTTTTGTCGTTTTGTCTGAAAGATTGTTTAATACTTATTTTATAGTTTTCATAAAATTATTACAATATAGCTAGTGGTAATAAGTCGTCACCAGTTAATGGATCTTGTAATTTTACCTTGTCGGTAGGGTAGGTTGGTATTTATATTTAACGTGGCTAGCTTGCGAAAGTCTGAGAGACTTATTTCCAGCAGGGGCCACGGATGTTTTACCATCAGTCCGCTGCAACTACTTGCCGCAACTACCAGATTTCCCTCACATGGCACTGGTCGACCCAGGGTAGCATTACGGACAGCGACCAAACTGTCCAGCGCGGGATTTGAACCTACGGTCGTTCTGACCTTTGTTTTACTAGTCCGACGCATTAACCACTCGGCAACGCGCTCGTCGAATGCATTTTTACGGCTTTTTTAGGATGGTGACAGTTGGGAAGTGATTGCTCCATCCGGTTTTTAAAACGAATCTCTACTAGCTCATAGTCAGAGGAACAAAAACCATCATTCTTTTTAACCAAGTTGAAAGGAATTGTCTGTTTGTTATGATCAAGGTAGGCACTTTTGAAATCATAGGTTGGTTTCTTCATTATGAATATTGGTGTTGACATATCTTTGAATTTTCACAATTGTAGTCTGGTATATCGTTTTTCTCTCTTTCCATAGTGAAATGTATTTATTCATTTAATTCATTGAAAGCAGCTTGTAACTCGAGAGGATGCAGATCTAAAGGCAAGGTAAACAACCATTGTCTGTATTTCGAAAAAAGTATGTTTCTATATATTTGCAAGATTTTTCGACAAAATATTTTTATTCAAGATAGTTAAGAAACGCTTTGTTTCCTCAACAAAACTAAACGCCGAAGAAGCGTATGAAGGGGCAAATTTCGTTCCAATAGTCGTGCATTTTTTGTTTGTATATAGCGTGGTCAAATACAGAATTCTTATTTTCCCAAAAGATTTGGGTGTCAACTCAACAGCGGTTTTGGTTTCCCTGTACAGTATTGAAAACTCTCCACAATACTTTTTGTATTTATCCATCCACATGATTTATACTATCACATGGCATTTATCTAGACTGCTGATGGTATCCCTGCACCGCACAGTACTGAACACGCTTTACAGTACTGAGTAACCTTAATAGTACTATAAAGACGTTTACCAGTGTGGTAATGCCTGTAGGCGGTAATTTGTAATTTGCAATTGGGAGTAGTAAATGTCCGAAGAATTGGAAAAATATCATAAAATATCAAAATGTCAGTATCTATGAACCAAAAAGAAGCTATTTAAGTTCTCGAAATAATAAGATAGACGCAAAGGTGGATATCAAATTTCATAGATTTTTTATCGAATTTCATGTTAATTTATTGCATTTATTTGCTCACAAAGGAGTGACTATTGCAGACTGGCGAGGACTCCGAACAGGTAAGTTTATCAATGTAATACATACCTGAAAGTAAGGGTAATGATCAGTTCTATGTGCAATCCATGCGTTTGCATTATTGAGCCGTCCATTCTTTGGAGTGTAAATGCCGTTGAGATGATGAGAAGATGACGCGGTTATGCTACTGTCTGGGATTTTCCCCGATTCCATACCAAGAGCCTGATATTTGCATGCTGGGGAAAAAGTACAATCAACATTTTATTTTATCCAGATTAGTCCGTGAGCTACGACCCCAGACCAAGAGCCCCCTCCCAACAGATAAAACGTCGGCTTTTCCCATACTATAAAACATGCTGATTACGAGCATGCATGCTAAAATTGAATAAACTGGGTTGGAGGTCTTTTCTGTGAGTTCAAATAAGTGCTTCATATTTCCTAAGCGAGTCTTGAATACTGGCATGAGAGGTCCAACTATTTTTCTTCCAAGTCGTAAATTGTATTAACTTGTTATTAACTTAGGATTAACACTGTATTAACTTATTGGTATACAAACGGCATAGGAAACTTACCTAAAGAGCCGAATGGCAGTTTTGCAAAGACCATCTTCTTCGTTCACAGGACAGACAAGTTTAGTTCCTGCATGGTTCTAGTCAAAGGCAGCCGATTAAACTTTGGAGATAGTCAAGGGATCAGAGGTCCTTGCAAAATAATTCTTGTTTGAAGATATTCATTTCTGTTTTAAAAAAGACTCGTCATCGGCGTGACTAATTATAAAAGTTAGAAATCTTGTGCAAGATTACGAAAAAATTATAATTGGCGTATGATTGTGCGAAATTGAAACTTTTGTTTCATAATGTTCGAGATAACGATTTTTTTTTGCTCACGGGAAAGAAATCTTGTTCGAGATAATTTTGAGATAACGTTGTTTGAGATTACGGGTTTTATTTGCGTAGTTAACTATATAGGAAAACAAAGGGAAATAAGTTTTGTTCGAGATAACGGTGTTTGAAACAGCGGGAGTCGTATTGTACTTATTTAAATTTCAAAAAATGTCGTTAATCCCAGTTTATTCAACTTTAACATGCATATTCATAGTCGCCATGCTTTGAAGTGTAAGAAAACCAGAAAATTTGTTTGTGGTGTGGGGATGCAGGGTCGAGAAGATTAGCTCGTAGGATTAGATTCAAAAACTAAAATAGTAGGAAGCTAGGTAGCTGTATAGGATATATGCGGAGGGAAAAGGAGAAAATACATAAAATGAATGCTACCAACATGGGACGTGTATATCAAGATAACATAATACATCTAATAATGTGTCAAATTATACTTTTTTATAATCGGTAGCAAAGGAATTCAAGACAAATCTTGGAGAAAATCAATAAATGAGTAGTATATCTCGAGTTTGTAATGTCAATTTAAATCATTTATTAAGAAAGGTGCTCTTATGCGAAGAATGATTTTCAATTCATTTTCAAGTAATTTCAATTTAAATCATTAATTAACAAAGGTGCTTTTATGCAAAGAATGATTTTCAATTCATTTTCAATTTCAATAACATGTACACACGAAACGCCTTTCAGTTAAAAAATAATAGCAAGATATAAGAAGCCCTAATAACAATATTTGTTTCCAAAATTATTAACTTAAAGACGCTGCTCTTCCGAAAGTCAATGCTTAGCCCCTAAAAGGTCAAATACACCGTTAAAATCTTAGATACCTCAATCCTAGATCATTGTCAGAAAAAATCTGCTAAGAAGATTTATACATTGAATGATCTTGCGACTCAACAGTTTTTTCTTCACCAAAAATGATGCCTAATGGTTGATTGTTGTTATCATAATTACCATTATACAACTCATTCAGTTGTTCCCTTAATCTGCAAAAACATTGGATTATCTTTTGAGTAAAGAATACAGATATTTCAATATTTTTCATATCATCCTCACGCAAAAAGGCAGCTGTATCAGGTAATGAAAAATAATTTTGCTTTGTTTGCCTGGCTGCCAGCTGACGAAAAAGCTCACACTTTCTTAGAAAACCTTTGTTTAAGAGAATTGTTACAAACTTGTTAAATGCCTTGTCTTGATCATGTACACATGAAAAATGCGTTGAAAGTACTCCGAGTTAGCATAATGTTCATACTTCTTGGAGCACAACCCAAAACCCGTAAGCGTATAAGAAAAGCATTTTTTCAAAGATCATCAAATCAACAGTTTCTATGTATGAAAAGATTTTTGAGAGTTTGAGAAAAAGCTGTTGTTTATCAGTATTTGTGACACTACCATGAAGAGCTTGTCGGATAAATCAGCTAAGATGCCTTATAAGTGTCCCATGTGTAAACCTTAAAAGATGTTATACACAAAATTCTTATCAACAGTGAATTAAGTACTGAACATGCAAATCAAACTAATGAGCTTCAAAAATAACTGCCAAGCTCCTACTTTGAATTACTGCATTATACTTTGTTAGTCTTAAATGCTTTCATGCTATTCAAATTTTTCCAGCTGTGAATATTTTGGCTCGATTCCATGAATCGTAGGAATCATGACCTGCTCATCTTCTGAGCTAAGCTCAGAATTTTCATTACTATTTTATACGCATATAGGGACACTTTAAGAAGACTCATAAAATTTGTTTTGTCAAGTGATAAAAGACCATTAAATATAACTGTCTCACAAACAAAATCGGAAAATTTGATAGAAACCCAGCCCTGATATCCCTAAAATAGAAAAAGTGCATCATCTCTCATAGCTACGCACATTTTATCGGTTATATATATATACATATATATTTATCGGTTATCTATACGGTCGTACCTGCAAAATCTTTTTTAAACAGTCTTTGAATGGTACAAAACTTTAAAATAGCTGGAAATATCGGAAACGTATAGCAAAATAAACACTTGGATTACTTAAGCTTTTTGTCTGACACTCAACAGAGCAATACGTTAGAAAAAGATCGAAACAGAAACCTAACTGATTATATACCCAGATGTTGATCGAAATAGGCCAATCAAAAAAGAGGTAAATGATTGGTATAGTGTGAGAAAACCAATTAACAACCAAGATACAGTCAGCTGACCAATAAGATTACTTCAAGAGTCCTAAGGCGAAAACGCGCTCTCTCTGTCTATACAATAGGGGATCCATGGTTTTTATGTGGACAGATTACTAAAATACCTAAGTGATATATATATCTTGCTCTGCAAATTATTGGAAAAAACTTTTCACTGTTTTCGAGTAATTGCTTGTTGACCTATAGCAGAGTCATGTTTTAGAGATCTTTAGGATTTAGAGGCGCAAGATGGTTGTTCTCCTTGTGGCACAGTCTTTTGGCGTATGCTAGACGGCACGTGTTGTTTTACTCTATCAGATAACTGCAGGGATGTGCGACCTACGTAACTGGCATCACACATCATATACTACAAGGCTGTTTTGCGTGGTAGGCACACTATCTTTGCGAATGGATGGAATTATTTTCATAGAGGAGAAGACGAGACGGGGGCTGACCGTAGCGTAGTACTTAGTTATGGCTGTCTTAATTTCTTATTCAAATTACAAGGAGACGTTGCCAATGTAAGTTAGTCTTTGATAAACAGGGCACTTTTGTGGACCAATCTTTTTGTCAGCCGTGAAACCTGCAATTCTATTACGAAAGCAAGCCGAAATGAGATCTTTTGGATATTACTTATGAGGGTAGATGTCAATTGTTGTTGAAGCTTAAGTAATCCATCTAAGAATCTTGAATAATCTAAGAAAACAGACAAAAGACGTGGATGTTCGGACATTTTCATAAAATTTATTAGAAAATGAAAACAACCTAATTGCTAGAGTAACTTGCGCTATATTAGCTTTGAAAATATAAGCTTTGTGACCAAAAACATTTCTTTCTAGTAATTTATATTTGTATGCAGTAGATGTCGATTTTAGATTAAGTGAACAACTAAATAAACAAATAACAATGGTAATAGGATAGAGATGTTGTGTCTGTTAGACAAATGAATTCTGTTATTATTGGTTCACAAGTGACCGTGACATCGAGAATCCTAAAGTCCTAAAGTTGTAAACAGACTATATTTGAATTTTTAAAAATACACAACTCCGGGTGGTATTTTTTATCAGGCGTAGTAGGAAAAATATTTTGATAAGATATTTTTACATAATTCAAGCTCACACCTCTTACAGGGTAACACATGACTAGAATAATGCCAATGATGAATATTCATACCAATCAGTGAATGACAATACCAATTCAAATAATGCAAATGATTATAATTATTATCGATAGAAAAGATTTTAGGCATTGAATTCAATAAAGGGAAACAATTCATTTGCATTATATCTCTCAAACCCTATGCTATGATCACCTGTGCAATTTGTGTCGTTCCCACTGTATCTAGTGCAGTGGCGGCGTGTGGGAAATTTTGTTGGTGGAGTACAGGTATAAAAAAGTGAGGACCTAATCTTTTCACTTAGTATTTTTGTTAGGCAGACAATAAATTGAACCGAAGTTCTAATAGGCCATTAACAGTATTCATTCAAGGTAAACAAATGTCTGATGCTATATTAAAAACGTATGCTTCGATTTTCTTTCTTGAATTCCTACAATTGTTTTTCTAAAAGTTTTTACTGACGGTAAACTTACAGACTTGCTTTCTAAACTGCTTCCCAAAATTTTGTCACAAAAGATGAAAGCCGACTGGATGAATTGCATGGCAATTGTTATGAGAGATATTTTCACTTGTCATTAGACATTATTATGGCTAGTATGATCAAAGCCACGTCTTAACGGATTTTTCAGAATTGAATTGGATCAATTTAGGGCAAATGTGTCCCGATGATGACAAAATGGTACTAATACGGGCCAATCAGAAGTAAGCAGATGGCTGATAGACAAAAACAAATCCCTCGAAAGTGACTGGTCAGAGATTACGAAAGTGGGGCTAGCCCCACCATGAGATAAGCATCTAAAGCTCTTTGTTTTTCTTGAGCTTATCAATGTATAGTTAACAATTGGATCCATTCATGTATTATAATTTCGTTGACTCTTGGTCTATTGCATGGTGAATTGTGGGCGGGCAGTTATTTTCTAGAATATAGGGCACCATAGACTAGAGATAGTTGATACTATTATTTGAATGGAGCAAAGTGCATGAAATCTGAAATTATATAAAGCCAATATATCTTTTTTAGTGAATGTTTCCAAATTATTAGCTAATTGGCTACAAAAAGATCATTTCATAGAAGTACCCCAGTTGACGCGCCCCCACTGACCCAGTCTTACATTGTCAAGTGAAAAAGCAAACAGTGTTCGTACATGAGTTGTAGCTGTCACAATTTTTAACGTGTTCAGTGCATTGATTTTTATCTGAGAAAAGGATAAAAGTTATGTGTAAAGAAAGAAAGATTTAAGAAATGTATGAATTCTATCACTGACAAAGATTAAAAAGAGATAACAATTTCCAAAGAGGCAATGGATGGTTATTAAAACTAGCTGAAGTTATTAACATTTAACAATGATACTTTCATTGCTTCCTTTTCTCAATTACTGATGAACGAATTGCTAATACCTTGAGAAATAATTTAACAAAGACATATAGGAATGTAAGTGTCATACGTAACATGATTATTGCGCACAAAAGTTGCAGCCAAAGCTCAGTTTAGAGCACTTCAAATACGTGTACTCTCTATTCTCTCTACATTCAGTAACAATAACGAAAAATAAACAAAATACTTTACCTGAAGTTTCTTGCCCTATTTTCGTCTTTTTCCAAATACCACTGATGTCTTTCCGTTTTGCTAACTCTTTTTCTTCTTTTATAGTTTCAAAATCACCTTTCTGAGTCTTGATAACATTTGTGCAGCTTTCTTCTTGGTCACATTGGAAAAACTCCTCTACCAATCCTTGTCTGGTCTCTTTCCCATAAATTCTTTCGAAATATGACGACGAGGAGGATGTCATTATCCAAACATACATAATGTAGGTAATCCCGAGAATCAATTTCATCATCATATTTGTTATTGCAATGGATCCCTACAAATAAAACAAAGTAGGTTAACAATAATTTGTCAAAAAGATACTGATAACAGTATATAAATTCCGGTAACATAAGCAATTTAACCACCAAGAGTGTTCTCTTAATTGTTGTCAAATACAATTTAATTGCGGCTGATTATATCATCTTTGGAGTTCCACCCGCTTCTCTCTTACTTGGTTGTTTCTCTTTCTCTTGTATATTTCTTTTGTATATTACTCTTGTATATTTTGCCATACTTAGTGTTTTCTCTTTCTCTTGTATATTTTGCGGTACTTGGTTGTTGCTTTAGTCTATATAGCTTTATTAGTAGATTATCGGCTTATAATCCTTATATAACTAAAGTAAACATACAGCCTGACAGTAGATGAAAATATTTTTTTGAAATGTGATGTAGACAAAGCTTTAGTGCTCAATTCTTTAATTTTCATGAGAGTCTAACTCTTTTGTTTCCCCTTACATTAGTTTGCCCATGATTGGTGACTTACGAATTTCAGAATGCTGAGTACAAATATCTTCAGCTTTTTTGATTTGCGATGAAATTTGTCACTTTCTCGTTTTTGCTTAATGAATTTCTTAACCGATCTCGTAAAGTTGAGAGATAAAACAAAAGTATCACTCATTTGTTTCAAAAATATGATCGATATTCTTGTTCATATTTTGAATACTTGCCTAGAATAAATTTGGAATTTGATGATTATCTTGAAAATGACGCGAAAAGAATCATTAAAAATCTATAATTGTAAAGTTCAAAATCTCACTCCCTTCTCTTTTTATTGATGTCAAAAACTCACATGATAAATTTCAAAAATTACAGGGAAACTGAGTTACTAGGTGGAGTTTGATCATCAATGAACTTCTGCATGAAATTAATTTCTAGAAGAAAGAACTTTTATTTTCATTTTTCATAATGTAATGCTATGGAGAAAGTGAATAATAATTTTTTTACCTGTTTTCAATATTCGCCATTTGCCAACGACTCAATCCAAACTCTTTTGCCTCTCAATTAGCAAAATTTATCATTCGTATAAAATTGTAACGTCACTAGCGATAGCTATTGAACAGTAAATAGAAAGAATAGAGAACCTAAAAGCTAAGATAATTATATTATCAAAATACCTGGTAAACTATGCTACGGCCGCTAAGTACGATTGCTTTCTTGAGAGATTAGAATGTAAAGTCTGAACTTGCATGAAATCAACAGAGGGAGACCGTATTCTAGGAAAAGTAGTATTTAATCCTTGCATACAAATCCCCATGAATCAATTAAGTAAGTCATTTATTTGTCATGTGCATCAGTTTTTTAGAGTTATATGAAAATCTTTAGCATGTTTTGTATATCAAACGTACTTACCAAAAGCTCGTCTTCACTCAACAGCAGCAGGATGGTTCTAAATGATTCTAGACGAAACTCAGACTTTTGAGCAATCGGGTAGAATCTGGCTCTGTGGCTTCCGGTTATATTGGTCACCTGCTTGATTCGGCCAATAGGAAATGAGATAAACAGTTTTTTTTACCAAATAAGGTGAAACTTTAGACAAGAGAGAAAAGAAAGCCAAGAGACAGTATTGACACTCAATCTGGAGAAAAAGAAATTTCTCAGCCAAGAATTGTCGGGCATGCATGAAGTAACAGTTTGCTAACAACTGAGAAGAGAAGCTTAGTCTGAGTAAAAATGTCATGCTCATGTACAAGTTTGAGTCATATGTGTATTATCTACACGAGTTCTTTCATCCCTTATAGTTTATAAAAAACCAACCCTTTGATAAAATTAGGAATGAAAAAAGAAACTTCTCCCAATCTCTTTCAAACTAAGCATAACAACAAATTTGAATAGAAAGCAGCAACTCATCAATTTTAGCACTGAATCTGATTAGCCATTTTCAAACTCTTCGGTAAATTCTTCGTAAATCTTATATTTGATATCGTTTCTGGTGCTTTTTGAATCTTGAAATCAAATAATTATTTGATTCTGAAATGACCATTAGTTTTTGAAAGCAGAATAAAGCTGACATAGGCTTCATACAAAAATATCTGTGTATTCAATTTCTTATCTTTATAGATTTCAGAAATACTTATATGGCAATAAGACGGGTTTATAAACATTATTTGGTAATTTTAGATAGAGAATTTACTAACTGTTTGGTATAATTTCACGCTAAACTAATCCAAGGAAAACTTGAATTGGCATTTAAGTGGAAGTTCACAAAAGGTTTTCTTTGTGTGTCAGAATCTTTAAGCACTCTTTACCCTTTATTTGTTATTGTTGTCACAATATTTTAACCCTATTACTACCGGGCTTTTTGGACCCTTGTACTACCGGGGGGGGGGGGCACATTGTGCCCGCCCCCTATAATTCTTGTTAGGAACGCGATAAAAGCTTGAAACTTGGTAGAACTATAGAACTTTACTTGCTCTATCGATTGATGGTATTTTCAAAACCATAATGGCTACCAATGACGTCACAGTGACGTCATAAGTCTGAAAAACCATGATAACTACTTACAGGCATTTAGCTTGTTATTGGAGCTATCCTTATTGTATTTTTGCCTCTCAAATGGTCTATTTATGAACAAAAAGCATTTTCAAAGCATAATCTATGAATTTTTTGGACATTATTTTATATTTTTTTATATTTTTACCATTTTTTTCATAAATGTTCAAGTTGATGAATTTTACAATGAAGAAAAATAAGATAAAATAGCTATTCAGATTGAAAAATATGTGTTATAGTTGCAGAAATATGGGCCCTAAAACATTTTAACACCTGACCACTTGTTGACAAAAGAGGTGTCCCGTGATGAGCAAAGGTGTGATAGTAACAAAAATATTTTTTTCAGGTTCTCTGATAAATTTGAGGAAAAGTCGAACAGGTTTCAGTAGAATATTACGCTTTTTTTGGGAGATACAGCATCTTTAATTTGCCGCGGGCACTTTGTGCCCCCCCCCGGCCATAATAGGGTTAACCTAGATCAATGACTTTTTTGAAAGACAAACTTGAAGATTGTCACGAAAATGCTTGGAAAATTGTGTGAGTAACTTGCAAGAAACTCTAAGTACTAAAAATCTGATAATTTCGAAATTTTAAGAAACTTTCAGTACTTGCAAACATCTCTAGTTTCTTTCCGAAAATATGGGCACCCTCATGAAATCTTTCTTATCAAAAAGAGTGTATATGATTTAAACAAAAATGACTAAAATCAAGTAATAGCTTTGAAAATAGCAACCATACCTTTTATGTTTTCCTTTGTTTTAAGTCCTAAGGCCTTGAGCAGGTCTAGCGCCTAAATGCCCAAAATGCGTGTTTTTAAGTGTTCACAGGAGCTAAGGTATATTTCTAAGATTATTTTTTGACTATAGACTATAGAATGATTTAATAAATATGTACACTAAATAGAGGTTAGAAATGCAAGTTTTGTTAAAGACTCATCGGCGACTCTCAGTTTTCGATGCAAGCTTCGAAGCGTCGACATCCATATATTTTGATTTCAAATTCCTCGTGCCTGCTTACTGCAGCTCACTACAGCTTCCGCGTAAATTGGCCGCAAATACTCCACTCTGATTGGATGAAGCTTACCTTTTTCAAACTCTCACTACGGCTCCCGTTCATTTTGAGCCAATGTCAACTCGGCCTTTGATTGGGCATAACCAAATAGTTCAAATCGAGCCGTAGTGTACTATGGCTCCCGCCAAAATGAGCCTCAAATTCTCTTCTCTCATTAACGTTTAACTTTTGCAAATACAACTATGGCTCCCGCTCTTATTGAGCCGCTAGAGCCGTACAGCTCCCCCGCAGTCAATTCAAAAGACGATTTTGTCTGCCCCGTTCCCTAAAACAGAAAACTACGCGGAGTATTTGTTTAAAAAGAAATGGAGCTTCTTCAGAAGTAAGGCTCGAGGAAACAAAACAAAGAAATAAATATCTTTATGAAATAATCATAGACTTTCTATCTAAGAGCCATAATTAGAAGAAATGAAAAATGCGAAGTCTGAAAATCTCCCTAGTAGCTGAAGTCTGGATTCGCCCCTGTAAACCTACTCTGATAATTTTCTATTATCATAAATAATCTCAGTTCATACTTTTTCTAGAAATGATAATATTTCATGCGTACACTTCTGGAGGGTAAGGTCAAAATATTATAATATTTAAGATAAATATAATCTTTTAGAGAAAGCATCAGTTAATTTATATGAGGAGCAAAATGGTATATTCTCATCCGGGAAAATAATACAGTATGGCCCAATTAGAAAAGAACCGATAATTACCGAAAAGATGCTGTGGACGCTGCAAGCTTCTTGGTTAAAGGAAAAGAAATATTGAGGTTCAGCAGTCTCGAGGTCCCAAAGTTATTTAGGAATTATGAAAACTCTTCAGGGAATCTTTGCAAGCTGTAATTGAAAATAGTTAACAATCAATATACGTACAGCCTTCCCTAGCTAAATACACAATAGATGGTAAGATATAATGTGTTACTAGAGTCCCAATAGGTAGGAAGCGTTTGCTAATAAATTAATAAAGGCTAGCGCATGTCCTAAATCAGAATTACTGTTTAGTGCAGTAGTCTTAAGAATAATCTAACTCCACCCTTATCCTCATACAGGCATTCGTGCTTTGAATTAGATTCCTAAATC